>CARXXK010000002.1:21006169-21496609 GCA_949089665.1 Macrosiphum euphorbiae | reverse complement strand
TACTAACATTTAAATTTTTCACATCATAGTCAATGTATGTCAATAGTCTCATTATCCCCAAAAAAGGGGGCCTTTTCTTACAATGGAATACAATACATATATATTTATATACTCACTTTAAAAGTTCAATAAATTATTAACAAATTATTAAAAATACAAAACTTGTTATTAGCATTTTATTTTATATTTCAAATAAAAAATTATAAGTAGGTGAACATGAAACTGAAATATATATTGAATATTTATTAAATTTGTTTGTCTAATGACATTTAGCGTTTGCTTGATTATTAGTGATACTTTGTACTAAGTTATGTTTACGTTTAACCACTTTCTTTTATTTTATTCAAAGAGAATTTCTTCTGCAGTACGTCCTTTTCTGTAGGTGGTCTACCAGCACCAATCCGATGATTACCTTTATATGTTCCTCTTCTTCTAGCCCACAGATGTTGGTTGTACTCGGATATTTCTTCCTCGTGTAGAACTAATAATTTACCCAAACAATTACCTATTATACTATTTCATTTTTTCATAAAAAAACATTAATCTTACCTTGAAGAATTATTTATTATAAAATCTACAGCTTGAGATGTTGTATCAATGTTTTTAATTTTTTTTGTAAAAACTGATAAATGTCTTATTGATGTTTCAGATACATCTTGTTGTAGTAATTCACCAAGTCTATTAATTGAGTTAGTAAAATCTTCCCATTTCTCTGTGAATTTGTCATTTAATGACTGATTATTATTCAGAGGTATTGAAGGTCTAATATTTGGATCATTTTCAATATCACCATCTTGTAAATTATTTGAAAAATCTTTATAACATAACTGTAAGTTTGTTTTTTCTCTAGTTGTCTTCAAATTTTCTTTTTCCATAATGGAAGTTTGTGGTGTTGGCAACTCATTCAGATCCTATTAAGTAGTGTTTGAAAAAAATTAATATTTAAAATAAATTTAAAATATGTAATAAAGTACCTCATAAAATGGTTTTGGAGGGCAATCTCTGATTCCCAGAGTTAATAAGGCAAGTTTATGCCTTTCATTTGAATCAGTTACTGGGCTATTTGGAAATTCAATATCATAATATTGTTTTAATAAAGCTTGGTGTTTACAAAACCCTCCTTGTTTGCCACTGTAACAACTACACCACCCAATAATGGTATTTACATCATAAAACTTTTTGCTATCTTTAGAGCTTGGAACTTTGTATAAAAATTCATCAATCTGTAATATAGAATTCGGGTCAACTGATTTCATTTTTGTCAATTGTAATTCATAGTCTTTTTGATTCCTCCTATTGTAAGCAAAATCTAACAAACGATTAATAAAATATTTATCCCAAATTATTGAAATAAACTCAACCAATGCAACAACATTATATGCTTTAGTACGTTCTAAAATAATTTCTTTCAGAATTCTAATTGTTGCCTCTGAATAATTATTGGTTTGATTATTACGAGTTATAAGATTTTCATTTCTATAACTCATTGACCATTCCTGACTTCTTTTTAAATTTTCATTAAAGCGATCTTTGAATGATTGATTTCCTTCCAAATGATTAATTTCATTAACTACATCTTGAAAATCTTCATGGTTCTTAGCGTATACAGCCTAAAAATTGAATTCCTTAATATAAATATAAATCATAAATAATTATTAAATACTTTTCTAAAAAGTTGCATCAACTGTTGCCTGTTAACAGGTAATATATTACTACTAGAAGACATCAACCATCGCCATTCGGCTTGTAAAAAATGAAATATACAGAGAATCTGAGTGGTTTGAGGCCAAATTTCTTGAATTGCCTTTTTTTCAGCCATGGAATCGTCTGTCATTATAATTTTTGGATACTAAATTATGTAAGAAGAAAAAATTTTCAGTAGGTGTATATATAAAAAACAAATTATCACAACATTTTAAATATTTAATAATTATTTTATTCATTATTTTTGAAACCTACTATAAATCATAATTTAAAATTAGTAACTTACCCCATGAGTGATATCAATAAGGGCTAATTCTTTAAGTACATAAATAACTTTTTTTCTCACTAATATAGTTGTAAAGAATTAGTTAAAGTTAAACCATACAATAATACTTTGAGAAAAAAAGTTTTTTGTTATAATATTAACCTTGTACCTACCTAGTTAAAGAGTTAGTCTTTAATCTCTACCTTCTAGCTATTATGCCATAAGTGTTTTTAAATATGATGAAATCCGATTGTAGATATATTATTAAATTCATTATACATTAATACATAATATGTTTGGTTTTCAATTTATTTATTGTTGAATAATGTACTCAATTATAATTTATATTATTAATATTAATTTGTTATATAATATAATTGTATAATTGTATAATTGTTTCAACTATTTTATTTAATTATAATTTAAAAATTCAGGTTATAACAACAAATATAAGATTATTTAATTTTTTTAACATATTTTATAATTTACATAACTAGTGAAATAAATGATTAAGTGGAAAATATAAAAAATTGAGATAAGTGTATAATAACTATAACTGGTATTATTTAGTATAAATAGGTACATATTAGAATAAATATTTATAAAATGAATAATATTGTTTGGAATACATAATAAATATTTAATTACCGTTAATCCATTGAAACATAAGGGAAAATTATCCATTAGCATTTTAAATCCCTTTTCATAGGCCACAGCCGTTTGTTGCTTATGAATTAAAACCCCAATTGGCACTGCACCTCCCTTTGTAGCTGTTAAGAGAACAGTAACAGATGCCATGGACACATCACAGCTAGAAGTTGAATCCATAAATATGATTTCAGAACTATTTTTCAGTTTTTGTGCTCTTTCATTTAATGGTGTTACAACAAGGACTACCCATGGATCTGTTTTATCCATTACAACATGTATGCCTATAAAAATTATAAATATTGACTAGAAAGTATAAACTACTAAGTTTGATGAATTATTAATTCATAAAATGCCTAGTATATAATATTAACTTACCTTAAGTATTATCTTATTTTTTTATTATTTGCACAACACTAATGAATTAAATGTATTATACAGTTAACATTATATTATAAAAAAAATATGTGTCTATCAGTTTTGTAATGAAAATGTTCAATATATTTGTATATATTCAAAGAAGTTTGGTACTTTTTAAACATGTATGTAAATTAATATTTTTTTATATTAATAATAATATTATCTAAAGATTGTATTAAAAATTCAACAGATTTGAAAAAAATATTGAGTAATAATCTCTTCAGGTACAATTTATAAAATATAAAAGTATACAAATCATTTATGGACTATTTTTTCATAGAAACTGACTAAAATATAATTTAAAAAAGGACCATATAATCTAAAAATAATATTTCCATGTGTTTAAATTCCTTATTTAAATGCCACATCAAATAATATTAAACCTATTACACATTACATATTATAGTATATTATAAATATATTATAATATATAAAATAAATTTACAAAATATGTTATAAACAAATAATGTAAGACAATGTTATTATACTACCTAATTATGATACTTAGCCATTTTTATATATTCAAATAATAAATTAATTTATTAATAATCAAATAATAATACCTTGGTTTAAATAATCTGGGATTTTTTCTTCCAATCTCTCAAAAGGTTCCTTAAAACTTCCATAGTTTTCTTCCAAATATTTATGCCACAGTCTATATATAGTCCAAGGTCTTGGGTTCAATGCACCATTAGCCAATGAAACTATATAATTTGGAAGAGTACGAAGTCTAGATATATTCTGTTTCATTGCTTGACTAGGAGAAAGTCCATCAGCAAAATATTTTAGAAAAACAGATTTTACTTCTGGATCAATAAATAATCGCTTTAGAGCATCAGCACTACCACAGTTATGGCTATGAAAAGGATTAATTTTAATAACAGTGTTTAGAGGAGGGTCTCTTTTTAAGTATTCATCATTTTTCTTAGATCCTTTTGTCACAATTTTTATCAAAATATCAATAAATGCATCGCATTTTTGGTTTTTTTTACTGCTTTCCACTTTTCTATGTGGACTAAAACTGCACACCCATTTGTTATGCATTACAAACCTATAAAAGTCAATACATTGTAGGATGACTTAAAATAAAAAAATTAGGCACTAAGAATTTTTTACTTTTGGCCCTTCAAATTAGATTTTCATATCCCATTACTATTAGACAATATAAGAAAAGTAATATAGGAAAGTGATAGATTTAACTTTTGAAGCAATTTCACTACTTCAAAGATGATGACAGACAAAAAAAAAATATTTTTTTTTTTATTTTTTTTTTTTTACTTATAGTTATTAGGTACTAATACTTATAGGAAAATAAATTATCTCAGCACTCAAATTGGTTATATCCTTACCTAACTATATACTAGGTAATTAAAATTAACAACTTCAATTGAATTAAAATTGATTATACTTTTAATTTAATAAATAAAATATACTTACCGACTACTATTTCCTTTATTCAACCTATTACCTTGTATCCAATAACTATCATCAAATTTTCCAAATTTCCTAATAAAACTTTTAGCATCATCTTTATCATCCATATATGTACGTAATGTCAATACATTTTTAGAAGATAGACATTCCGAGACAACTAACATAAATGTGGAGCCTTCAAAGTACTCCAATAATGATTTTGTGTATAATGTGTCCTATTCAATACATAATATTACTTAATAATATGAACTACTATATAATAATATAATATAATATAATATTGAATGCATTTATTAAATACTAATTTATACACTTAGTAAAATATTTGAATTACCATTATTATTAGTTTAACAATTTGTAGGGTTCTTCGATATTTATTAATACTTACTACCTATAGAAAATTGGTTGTAATGTTTATAAAAAATAATAAATAGTATTAATTACAAATTAATTATAATATATAAGAAAAAAAGCGTAACGTTATTAAGTAGTAAGTAGGTACTTATTAGTTATTACTTATTATCATTAAAGGTAAAGATAAAAGACGTAATCTAAATATATCTTTAAATAATTCAAAATTATTATTATTATTGTTATTATTAGCGGCAATTCAAATATAAGTTTATTTAGTTCTTGATAATAAAATAATAATAATAATAATAATAGCGGCAAATTCAAATTGGACCAATCAGAGCAACCCGGTTCTGAGTGTACCTACATTTGCAAAATACGCTTCCGGGGCACCGATGTGGTTACAAAATTTTTTTTTGCGGTTACAAAATATTACATAATAAATAACATAATACCACACAGTTTTCAAGTCGAAATTTTAATTATTTAATGTTTGGGGTGCTGGGGTAACGTTACCCTGGCACCCGGAACTTGTATCGTCGTTTTCCGGGGCACCGATGTGGTTACAAAATTTTTTTTTGCGGTTACAAAATGTTACATAATAAATAACATAATACCACACAGTTTTCAAGTCAAAATTTTGAACTTGGGGTGCCAGGGTAACACACCTAAAAACATAGCCACTTATAACAATATTTTTTCCGTCCCAGGATTTTAGTTTCTTATAAATATCACTAAATCGTACGATACTCTTCTCACTATAAAATATTGAAACCAAAAGGTTCAAAGAGGTCAATAACATCCAAGGAATTCATGAAAACTATATACTCATAGAAGTAGATACATTGTGTATGTTCTGGAGCAGTCGGTTTTTTTACAATCAAAAAAATCACCTTAAAATTAACTTATTTCAACATTTTTACATCAAATTTTGATTTTTTTACATCGAATTTTGACTACTTTTTTGTATACAATTTGTATACAATTTTTTTTAATAATAATAATAATATTTATTTTGCAAAAAACAACAAGTGACACATTATATAAGTACGTAAAATAATTATTTGCAGCACCCCCTAAAAGCAAAGCTTGTGCTGGGGGAGCGGTTCTTATATTATATTACTTAAAATAAATACATTAATAATAAATTAGTAATAGTTGGAATTAAGAAGTAGCAAAGTATTTTCTATACAATATTTTAAACATAGTAAAATATAAGAGTATGAAGAACAAAAATAATTATAACAACATATTAATTATATAATAGACAGATCAAGATTTTTAACATACTTTTTGAATGACTTCAAATTATCAAAAAGGCTAATGTTAATATTTAAGGTTTGACATAGTTTTAGACCGTTATATAAAACACTCATTTGACCAAAAACTTTACTATAGTTAGGTAGGCATATATTAATATTATGTTTATATCTTGTATAATGATCATGATCAATAGGGATAATTAAATTTTTATTTTTATAAAGTACAATTAGTGTATTATAATTAAAAATATACCTAAAATCTTTGACTTTTAGTTCTTTATAAATTAATGTAGTACTTGTTTGAAATGATAGATTTAGAAGATATTTAATAATGCAGTTTATAGTTGTTAATAATCTAGATAGATGATTGTTGTACGTTCCTCCCCATATTGATATACCTACCATAAGTAAAAACTGATTGCACCAAGGATAAATAAATAATTCTTTTATATGAGTTGTTAAAAATATATTTGACTTCTTTAAATATGAAAAAGAACTTACGTAAAATATTGTTTAAGTAATTGATATGACTATCCCATTTAAATCTATAATCTAGAATAAGGCCAAGGTATTTTAGTTCCTTAACATTTTCAAGAATGACACATTTCGACTTACAAGTATTGCTAAAAGCTGAGACACATTTTAGTGAATGGACTATTAAATCGTTAGTATTCGAAGTATTGTACTTTTGTGGATTAAACAAAATGTATTTGGATTTCAACAAATTAAGTTTTAATTTATTTTTGCAAAACCAGGTATAAATATTATTTAGGATTATATTTGCTTCATAATACAGACTATCTGTTGTTCGTTCAGATAACAAAATAGCAGTATCATCAGCATAGCTTAGAATTTCAGTATTTAAATTAGTATTAATTTTAAGAAGATCATTTATAAAAATTATAAATAATAAGGGACCTAGGACTGTGCCTTGTGGTATACCACAAGATACTTCCAGAATATCACTATGTGTATCATTTAGTTTAACTCTTTGAGTTCTGTCTTCTAAGAAGGATTTAATTAAATTATAGGTATGGTAAGCCACGAATACCTGCGTTTTCTAATTTGAACATCAGTAGCTTATGATTCACACTATCAAAAGCTTTATGTACATCTAAAAAAATACCCATTACTTTATTATTATGATCAATATTATTCCTTACAAAGTTGTCTACCTTAAAAAGAGCATCTATAGTAGATAAATCAGGCCTGAAGCCAAATTGACATTTGGAAAAGAAACTTTTTTTATTTAAAAAATCAAGTAATCTTTTTTTTAAACATTTTTCAAAAATTTTTGATAATGTTAGAGATATGGATATCGGCCTATAATTGCCACACTCTAGTTTGTTACCTGCCTTAAATAAGGGAATTACAATACATTTTATGAAATTTGGTGGATATTTACCTGTTGATAGAGATTTGTTGAAAATAATTGACAATGGTAATGAAATGGTTTTAGATGTTTTTTTTAGTATGTAATTAGACAAATTATTTTCATAAAAAGAATTATAGTCTTTTATTTTATTTAAGAGTAACATTATTTCATCACTATTTATTGGATTAAAAAATATAGTGTCATTTATAATTTCATGGTCATCAGACACATGATTTATGAGTTCTATTTCTAAATTATTTCCTACATTAATAAAATATTCATTTAATGTATTACAAATTTCTATTTTTGATTAAGTATTACAACCATTTTTCATTGTTATTTTATTAATATCACATGTTTTATTATTAATTGATTTTCCTATAACCTCATTAATAATATTCCATACCTGTTTACCATCAGACTGAGCTCTTAATAATTTACCTTGATAAAATAATTGTTTAGCTTTTCTTATTAATACATTTAATATATTTCTATATTTATTATAGAATTGTTTTAAGTGTGTATCAAAAGGCCTCAATTTCAATTTAGAAAACAATTTTTCCCTATTTCTTATAGAAGTTATTATACCTGTTGTAATCCATTCTTTTAATTTTGACATTTTTTTAGATTTCAATTTAATTACAGAAATAGTTGAATGATGAATAAATTCATTTATTTTAGAATTAAAAACCTCGAGCATAGAATCAACATCATCAAAAGACAAAGTGGAACACCAATTTTCTAAATTAATTTATTTATTTAAAAGGCCAATATTTATTTTTTATATATATTTTACATTTTGACTATTACTTTGGACTTTAAACAATTCGCCAGATAACATCAGTGTTGTAGCATAATGATCAGTTATATCACATCGTAATATGTTTGAACTAATTTTATTTGATTCTACATTTTTAACAAATATATGATCAATGCAAGTATTGGAGGATTCAGTGACTCTAGTAGAATTATTTATACATGATATATATTCATGTTTAGCCAAAACATTTAAATAATCATTGCTTACATTGGAAATTTTCATAATATCAATATTAATATCTCCACATAAAATATTTAGGTAGTTATTTTTATTTTGAGATAAGAAAAAGTCTAGATTATTGATAAAATGTTCAAGATTATCATTGGGCGATCTATATATACAGATTAAAGAAAACAATAATTCATTAGATTTGATTTTAAGATGTATTGAATTACAATTTAATATAACATTTTTTTCAATTTGAAGAATATTTAGAGAATCTTTAATTAATATTGTGACCCCATCACTTTTATTTAACGTTCCCAGCGAGTTTATAGATTTATAACCATTTAAAGAAAATTCAACATCATTCAAAAGCCATGTTTCACATAATACAATAATACTAAAATAATTTTTTATAGAACCTAGCAACATAGCTAGTTCATTGAAATGATTATTTATACTTCTTATATTTAATTGGAAAATTGATAGATTATCATTTGATAGGGGGATATCTGCTATAGAATCTACATAATTTGAATTAATATTATTTATATTTAAGAGTTTATCAATGTTTAATATATTATCAATCATTGGAAATAGAAATTATTATTCTTATTCTTAATTATATTGTATGTAAAAATTACTAACTATAAGTTTTCGATGTCTTGAGATGATTTAATTTTCATTATTTTGGAAATCTCGTTTTTCCTTACTAGAATATCAGCATTAGACAGCCATACAAATTTGATATTTTTTTCTTTCGCAGCGCGTCTAGTTTGTGAAAAAAGTGTTCTTTTTGATTTTGTAAGACGTTCATTAATATATATTTTTTCCTTCGGCCAATTATTTTTTATAATATCCACAGTCAATTTCATAGATCTAACTTTGCGCATGTCCAGTGTTGATAATTTCGCCGTTATAATATTTTGCTTGGATACCAAAGAATTTATTCTATAGGCTTCAATTACTTTACATTCAGTATTAGTAATTTTACTAATTTCTTCCACAATATCAATACAATTTTCATTAGTTGTCTTAGGTATACCTATTATGTCCACAGATATACCTAAATTATGCTGTTCAATTTCATCAATTTTATATTTCAGTATACAAACTTCATCTGAGAGCCGTTTATTCTCAGCAATTATTTTTTCATTTACAAGTTTGATATTTTTTAGTTCACTCACAATAGTATCAATTTTTTTATTAAAATTGTCAACAAATCATAAAATAACTGTTATCGATTTGTTTTTATCATTGACACCACTTTTTTATCCTCGCATGTCAACAATTTTTGTTTAAGCAAGTTCTAAAAAATAAAAGCAAATACTTCTTAGTATACATGTATACATGTATAATGTGCCGCTTACTTATACTAATGTAGAGTATTCTGACATGATAGAAATGTTTTATACTAGTGGTAAAAGTACAGTTCAAACATGTCACTTATACCTACAAAAATTTCCCGAAAGAAGACAACCGTCACGATCCACGATTACAAATGTTGTACAAACATTAAAAGCTACAGGTAATATTAAAAATGTATAGTCAAAGTATTATGTATTATAACTAATTTATTCAATTTTAACATTTATGATTTTATAAATAAATAAATTGGTCGGGCCATATTTTTATGATGGCACTTTAAGTGGGCAACGTTATTTAGAGTTTCTAGAAAGTACATTGCAGTTATTGATGGAGTGTACCCCTCTTGAAATTCGGAAAACATGTTATTTTGAATAAGAAATAAGAATAATATGAATTTCAAAAAGTCTTCATTAATAGAATTCTGTTCAGTACAATATCTAACAAAAATAGAACATTGTGATGTGGCTACAATATCAGTGCTAGAATCAAAAGCTAAGCTAAAAAATTTACAATTTTTTAAGTCTTCGATGATGCTGTTATAAAAATGTTTTGCAATATTTTCTATACACCTAATACAGGTAGAATCAGAAAGCTGCATTTTTTTAATTTCCGATATTATTTGATTTTTATTGCTAAATTTATCAAATAGTAAGGAGGAAGCACTTATAAAACATTCCTTCACAATTTCGGCGTCAGTAAATGGTTTCATATGCTTACCGAGTATGTAACAAATTTCGTATGATGCAGTTGTGACAGCTGCATCTTGTGATACTGCCACTGAAATAACACATTGTTGTTGTTGCAATGACTTCTTGAAAAAAGTTAATTTTTCTTGTCTCATTAAAGATCCGGGACTATAAGTACTATTAAATGATTTATGTTTTGTAGTGTAGCGACGAAAAATATTATATTTCTTTTGTATTACAGTTTCTCGACAGATTAAACAAGTAGCTGAACCCTTTTTATTTTGTACGACAAAATATTGTTCTTACCAATTGTCTTGAAACAGTCTATTTTCTTCAGTTATTTTTCGTTTTTTCGAAGATACGCCTGCCATAATGTCACAACAAATATAAAAAAATAAAATTACAAATGTATGTTTCACGCCTCTTGACGATTGAAATATTTAATAAATAAATGTGCCCGACACCAACGCTATTACACATCTACAACGTGACTAACCGTTCATATAATCATAATGCGTACCTTCGAGCTACGGCCAGTTTAGCGATAAGATAAAATACATCAAAATCGTTATAAATAGAAAAAATACCAAAAACATAATCATCCTTATCTATTGTTATATTTTATATTTATAATAATATTAGTTTTGAAACTTATATTTTTTTATCAATTCAATGAGTTCTGTTCGGGCCACATATAAATCGTTGGAGGGCCGCAGGTTGAGTATCGCTGCTCTGTACGGTACGCTAATAACTTTGGAAGAAGTAGAGCACTAACGGAGCATAAACGAATGAAACATAATATGTTATTATGTAAATGTATATGAAAATTTAAATATTATTCGGACCAGAAATATGGAATGGAGGTGCAACTGTGCACCCCCTGGGCCCTGGGGTACGAAACGTGAATCACTTTTTAAAGGATGGAGCACTAACGAAGTGATAAAAAGCACTATCCCACACTAACGAAGCACAATAGTTCGCTTAGGGACCCGAAGTATAAAATGGTTAGGTGAATTAATGTCACCAATAAATTTATATGTGTTCTAATTGTCACCCCGTTGGTCTTATTGTCACCTGTGGTCTTATTGTCAAGAGGTCTTATCGTCACCTGAAGAGGTCTTAATGTCACCAATAAATGTGGTCTTATTGTCTAAACGGTGGTCTAATTGTCACCTCGTTGGTCTTATTATCCCGAGGTCTTATTGTCACCTGGCCATGTGATATAAGTATATGAGTAGATACATTGTGTATGTTCTGGCGCAGTCGGTTTTTTTACAATCAAAAAAATCACCTTAAAATTAGCTTATTTCAACATTTTTACATCAAATTTTGATTTTTTTACATCGAATTTTGACTACTTTTTTGTATACAATTTGTATACAATTACATCGATATTTCACATTTTTTATATAAAATTACATACGTTTAGTTATCAGTTTTCGATTATCTTTCAATTACAAATATACATTTTTAAATAACAATTATACATCATTCAATTACAATTTCATACATCATAAATAAATTGCAAGCAAATAACAACCAAAGTATTTTCATTTTCTACAACATAAACAGCATTTTAAGTAAGATATGCCTTTGCTATTATGTAAGTTTGATTGTTTATTACCATGTATTAAAAGCCTTTTTTCAAAAAAGTCCGTCATTTATTTTTTTCATTTTAGGACAATGGTAATATTTCGTAATACTAAGTTTGTGACGTCAAATAGAACATTCTAGAAGATTTTTTTCTATAGATTTGTACTCTTGTTTCCATTTTTTAGGATTGAGTATACCTTATTTTTTATGCTATGGCGCAAATTGCACAATATTACGTAATATTGCATCATGTTTTTTGGATTGAGTATACCTTATTTTTTTATACTATGGCGCGAATAGAACATTCTATAAGGTTCTTCTTCTCTAGATTACGTAATTATTGTGTAATATTGCATCATGTTTTTCGGGGCTATAAATACAACCCACTATTGAGTTTTGACTCATTCGTGGGCATACTGTAGGCGTTTTTAGTCGTCTAAATTGCGATGACAGTGAATTGATGCTGAAAGCCTTTTGAACGACATTTCGACTACAGCCAATGAATCACCAACAAGAAACAACAACTATGGAGACTTCAACACATGAATACGTGGATGAAGAATGCGATAAATATATAAGTAATGTATTAAATAAATCTGATAATTATTTTATTCCGGCTAGAAGTAGAAATCCGTGGATTACTCTAGGTATAATTGAGTCAATTAAAGTTAGAAATAATCTATTAAAAAACGAATTAAAGCACAATAAAGAATTAGCTAAAGCATATAAATCAAAAATAGTACATTTAATTAAAATTGCAAGAGAAAATTACTTTAAAGAACAAATCAATGTAGTTAATAAAAATAATCCGCAAAAACAATGGGAGTTGTTTTATTATTTCTTAAAAATTAATAAATATAAAAATGATATAAAAATTTAATAAATTAAATCACCATTTCGTTAATATTGGTAGCGATCTAGCTTCAAAAATTCCTTTTTAAAAAACCAAATCAAAAACTAATATTAATCCAAATTCTATCTTCTTTGAACCAATTTGTGATGAAGAAATAAAATTTAAAATTAGTTTATTAAAAAATAGGACATCACCAGGCTCAGATAATGTAGATGTTAAAAGTTTAAAAGATAATAAAGACTCAATAGCCGCTTCAATGGCAGAATTATTTAATCTATTTATTAATACAAATTATTTTCCTCAACAATTAAAACATGCAATTATAACTCCTATATATAAAAAAAATGGATTACCAAAAGAAGATGTCAATAATTATCGTCCGATCTCTTTAATTTCAAATGTCTCTAAAATTTTTGAAAAGTGTATTTACTCAAGGATAGTTAACTTTATAGAAAAAAATAAAATACTTTCTAAATCACAATTTGGTTTCAGAGAAGGTAAAAATACAGAAAAAGCAATCTCAAAATTAATGTCATCAATTAGAACGGGAAAAAAATATAAAATGGTAATTTTCTTTGATTTAAAAAAAGCATTTGATACAGTAGACCATAGTATATTAATAAGAAAATTAGATAATATGGGTATAAGAGGAAACACCCTAGAACTATTAAAATCATATCTTAATAATAGAACATGTTGTACAAAAATCAAATCAAACTTATCTGAAACAAAAACTATTAATTGTGGAGTACCCCAAGGGACCTCCCTAGGTCCTTTGTTGTTTAACATTTATATTAATAGTTTAGCTGAAATTAAAGTCAATGGTGAATTAGTATTATTTGCAGATGATACAGCATTGGTTGTTGAAGCTGATAACCATGCTGAATTATATCAAAAAGCTAATGAAGATTTAATTAAAATCAGAAATTGGCTTGTTGAAAATAAATTATCTCTAAATATTTCTAAAACACAATACATTGATTTTTCTGAAGCGAATTCATATAATGAATTAACTATTCATGACTTTTGTTGTACAAATTTTAATAAATGTTGTTGTCCTAAATTAGAAAAGGTGTACGAATATAAATATTTAGGATGCATAATTGATCAAAAATTAACATTTGACACCCAAGTTAATGAAATAGTTAATAAAATAAATAACAAAAGAAAATTATCAATATTTTATATTTTAAAAGAAGAAAATTTTAAGAAATCAGTATACTCGGCTTTAATTCAATCTCATTTGCAATAGGCAATATATATCTGGGGAGAAGAAAGCAAATTAATTAAACTTCAAGATATAGTAAATATTATTATTACAAAATTCAAAATTGAAGGCGTAGATTCTGTAAAAGACTTACTATTAAATAGATTAAAAATAAAAAAAGAATATTATAACTTACATTATCTGATTCAACAATATTATGAAATATTTAAATACTAAATTTACTCACTTAATAAATCCTGACTTTAATTTTTTACATAGCTTACATTTTGCAGACAATCTTTTCCTAATGTGATTAGTTTTTATTATAAGTGGATTAACATTATCTGTTTTTTGTTTACACTTAAAGCAATATAGTTTGTTCATTTATAAGTGAAATAATTGATTGAATAAAATTAAATTGATAAATTAAAAAAAAAATACACAAAAAAATATAAAAATATAAAAATTACAAAAAAAAAATAAAATATTACTTGTGGCACTATCAAAGAGATAACCATAGTTGAAACTTGTTGCTGTTATGATAACAATAATGTGAGGTTATAATAGTGATAACGCAATTTCTTGTTCATAAACAGTACCATTGATATCATACATTTTATAATAATTTACATTTGATTTAAAAACTTCTTCAATTATAAATATTTCTTTAAACCAATTCGTTTTAATTTATTCGATACCCATCATTTATTGAAGATAATCTAACTATCATTTATTTCAAATTTAGGTACAGAATTACTAATATCATAATTATAAACAGTAGAAAGTAAGTCTTTCTCGTTTTTCTTACTTACATCAGCCGGTTTCATTTTATGTTCTATGGTATGTGTTACCAGGGTTGGGCAAGTTACTTAATATATTGTAACTGGTTACAAGTTACTCTAAAACTGTGTAACTAGTTACAAGATACTATATACTTTGGTGCAATGTAACTGGATACAAGTTACAGTTATGTAACTAAGTTACATTTAAAGTTAAAAGTTACATTGATAAATAAAATATGTTTGTATTTATTCATTTATTATAATTAACACATTTTAAATATTTTTATAACAATACTGTAATAGACAATAGTTAATGATTAATATTAACTTGTGTAAAATATTTTTCACAGATTACAGTTATAATAAAATAATTTAATGTATTAATCATACTATCTAAGTTATGACGACTTACAATTATTACTGTACATCGTATATACGTTAAATACCTCAATAATTACATGATTTGAAAATCCATTGTTGTAGTCTAGTGGTAACTAACACTTATTAGTGACTAACAGATGTGAGTTCAATTCCGCGAACAAAGGTTTAATTTTTTAATTTAAAAAATTTGTGTCTACTTTAAATTTTTGATGAAAATTGTTTAATTATTTAAAAGTGATTATTGAGAGTAGGTATGTAATAGTGGGATATGTAATACGAGGTGTAATATAATATTATAATATGTAAATTAATAATTGTTTTTATTTTATATAATACCCAGTCAATAGTAATATTAAATAAATAAGTATAAAATATATACTAAATAAATAGGTACTTACTTTTACATGCGTTCGGAAATTTGAAGTATGTTTGTATGACCCACTTATATGTTTTTCTTCACGTTTATCTACTTTACACAACATACATCTAGCTAAAACGTTTTCATTTTTTTCAACAACGACTTCAAAATATGTGCCATTCAACACGGCTGGTCGATGATCCATATTAGTAAAAAAAAATAACAGTCGGCAGCACAATCATAAACAAAATTAACTCGTAGCAGTCGTATGTAACTCGTGTCTCGTAAGATCGTATGGTTCAGTGTCTTTTCTGTGGACTGTGGTGAATCGAATGACAATACTCGTCGTTTAGTCGTTAGGCCGTTAGTCGGCGTTTAAAAAAAAATAGCCCGGGAATCCCAACACTAATACCAATTATATATCACATATGATCATCATCAGCTTATCAACAAAACGTCGTCTTTAGAGTTTAGACACACAGATAATAATACGGACTCTATACGCTCGTATTATTCTGTGCCTCCACACAGAGTGACTAGTGTTGACTGTTTGTATTAAATTTAAAATTCTTAAATATAATAGAAACTAAAAAAAAAAATTTAATTAATACTAATGTACCATATTATTTACAATGTAACTTTTAATTGTAGCTTGTAACTTTCATATAAAGTTACAGGAAAGTGTGTAACTAGTTACAAGTTACAAGTTAAATTAAAAATGTGTAACTTGTTACAAGTTACAAGTTACAAAAGTAACCGAGTTACATAACTTAGTTACATGTAACTATGATATGCCCAACCCTGCGGACAACTATGGCAGATTCATCAAACTAATGAAGACAGCTGCGAAGAAATCGATACCTAGAGGCCATAGATATAACTATACCCCCTGCTGGACTAAAGAATGCGAAGAATTACTAAAAGAATACGAAAGGCATGGAAATGAAATAAGTGCCGACAAACTCATCGCCATACTTGACGAGGAGCGAAGGAACAGATGGACACAGACTATGAATGAGATGGATTTCACCCCCTCGAGTAGGGAAAGCTGGTCTCTACTAAGGAAACTGGGGGCAGCTCAAACCTCATGGAAAGCTAGCAAAGTCTCACCAAACTCCATCTCAACCATTCTTCATAAGACCGCTAATATAAAACCCAAAAAACCCGATAAGATGAAGGTGAAAGCCGATTACAAGGAAGAGTTTCAATTATGCGCAGAGAAATCCGAAAACATGAAGGACTTTGGAGTGGAGGAAGTGGAGGCTGCCCTAAGACTTCTAAAAAACGGTAAAGCTGCAGGCGAAGATGGTATACTTCCGGAATTCCTCAAACACATGGGCATTAAAGGGAAATTTTGGCTAGCAAGATTTTTTTCAACAGTAAAAAATAACAATACTTTACCAAAACAATGGCGGGAAGCTAAAGTAGTTGCAATATTAAAACCTGGTAAGCCTGATGATGACCCAAAAAGCTACAGACCGATCTCACTGTTATCCGTTGTCTACAAGTTATTTGAAAGAGTACTCCTAGTAAGAATCCAAACGAAAATCGAAGAACACCTGCCAGTAGAACAGGCGGGATTCAGACAGGGAAGAAGCTGCAGTGAACAAGTACTATCACTGACGACGTTTATAGAAAACTGGTTTCAAAAGAAACTAAAAACGGGAACTGTTTTCCTAGACCTGTCTTGCGCCTACGATACGGTGTGGAAACGTGGTTTACTTTTGAAGTTAGCCAAAATTCTAAGATGTAAAACATCATTGCGACTAATTGACAATATATTGTCAGACAGAAAATTTAGAGTGCACCTAAATGGAAAGGTAAGCAAATACAAATTCCTCCAAAATGGTCTTCCTCAGGGCTCAGTACTCTCCCCCATTCTGTTTAATGCCTACACAGCGGATATCACAAATACCTCGTCACGCAAATTCATATACGCGGATGACGTGGGGTTAGCAGCTTAAGCTGAATCATTTGAGAAGGTTGAGGATATCTTAAACGAAGACCTAGTAAAAGTACAGAAATACTTCAAATCCTGGTTCCTCACTCTTAACCCCAATAAAACCACATCCATAGCGTTCCACTTGAGCAACAGAGATGCTAACAGAAAACTCAACTTGACAGTTCAGGGAACCAAACTAATGAATGACGATGCTTCAAAATATCTTGGGATCAAACTGGACAGAACGTTAACCTACAACCAACACCTCGAAGATGTAAAAAATAAACTTAAAACAAGGAATAATATTATTAGTAAACTTGCCGGAACAAGCTGGGGCTGCCGAGCAAATGTACTACGCATATCGGCCCTAGCCTTGGTATACAGTGTCGCGGAATACTGCGCCCCCGTTTGGGAGAGAAGTGTACATACAAAAAAGGTTGACACCCAGTTGAATAATACTATGCGAATCATCACAGGCTGTGTCCGGGCTACCAACCTACAGTGGCTTCCAGTCCTTTCGAACGTAGCTCCCCCGGAGATCCGAAGGCATCTCTCAACTGTCAAACTGTTACAGAAAATCAATAAATTAGTGAATCTCCCTGTATATACCGACATAAATTGCGCACCATCTAAAAGATTAAGATCAAGAAACCCAATCTGGTCAAAAGAAAATAGTTTTGATAGCATGGAGGATATGTGGAAACAACAATGGGAAAAAGGTAATGCAAAAAATAGACATCTGATAAGCGACCCAAACCAAAGAGTCCCAGGATTTGACTACCCGAGAGCCTTATGGACTAATCTAAACAGGATACGAACGGAGCAGGGTAATTGTAACTACCTCCTACATAAATGGAAGTTAAAAAACTCTCCCTTATGCGACTGCGGGCAAATACAATCCATCAAACACATTGTGGAGGAATGTCCTCAAACTAGATACAAAGGAGGAATAGAGGGACTTCACATGGGCGATGACGAAGCAATGGATTGGCTGTCTAAGACCAATTAAAATATATTATGAGCTCTTATTATTATTATCTTTGTTATTGTTAAAATTATTTATTAGTTTATTGTAAATCTACCTACTCTAGTCCTCGTTACTTTGATAATTTAATGTTTATTTAGTTTTATTTTATGTTTATTTAATTTTGTTTTTCACCAATAAACCTACGCCATATGCAAGAAAAAAAAAAAAAGTGCGACTTGAGGTATAAATTCTGCGAGCATCTGTTTTTTCTGTTCGCCTTTGACATAAATGCAGGTGAATTTTAATGAGTTCAATATTCTACTTAATTCTTCATATTCAACATCACCATACTCTATAGTTAGTTTATGATAGTTATGTTCCAGCCACTTGTTAGTTTTTCGACTCTTGTTGTCTTGCATAGTTTTTGAATTTTTAAAAATCCAGTGTTGAGTTGCCCACGTTGCTGTGTCGACTATAGACATTTCTTTAATAAAATATTTATTTTTTGCTCCAAGAATGCATTGGACCTCTACGATAGCTACGATTGAATATTTATGTATGCCATACTTGGTCATCAAAGCGTCGAAGATGGTGTTATAAAATTCTTTACCATTATCGACTTGTAAAAGTTTTGGTGAACGATCACGTAATATTGTAGCCATCGCGCTAGAAACTTCCTTCCCAGATTTATTTCTTAATGGTATAGACCAAGAAAACTTTGTATAACAATCAATCACAACCAGAAAATATTTGTAACCGCCATTTATTTTTGAATAAGGAATCATTTCAACCAAGTCGGCTTGCCATAAATCATTTTTCCCATAGACGTTAACTCTACGCCTAGTGAAATTTTTCCTTGCTGGCTTGTGAAGTTCGTAAGCTATTTCCCGTTTAGACATCTGGAACCCGTTTTATTAGTCCGGCCTCACGTAATTCCTCGAAAATCGATATTATTTCGTTTGTTACGCCTGTATTTCCAGCTGCCTTTGACGCTAGAAGTAGACGTAATCGATCGACCAACTCGTTTGGATTGTCCCAATACACTAAGTTATTTTTCTGCAATTTCATAGACAGTCCACTGCCCGAGGGAAATAATTTATTGATGATTGATGTATATTTAAAGCCACCCTTTTTTATTATTTTTCTTCCAATAGATATATGTGCTGATGTTTGTACCAACATAGATTTATACACATCTAAATCGTTATCTGTATAAACAAGCGGATTTTTCAAAAATAATAACTGAACAATACCTGAGGTTAAGTTATAAACAGTACCGTCAATAAGTATAGTGTTTTCGATGAATTTTACCTCTTTATCGCCCAATATAATATGACCATTTGGAAGTTTTTTCGGACCGTATATTTTATCCAAGTCTGTAGACTGTAGCCAATTTTCAATTTCCTGTTGATAGTTGTCCGCAAATGAGTTTTTCAACCCGACGTTAATATTTTCTTTGTTTGATGTCAGCTCAGGTTTATTTGATATTTTAATTAATGGATTGATTATTGGTTTCAATGTCTGTGTCATTAGTTGTTGAACATTGTCCGAACCGGTTTTCAATGCGATATAATTGCGTTTAATACTTTCCTTAGCTTTGACAAGCTCATCTAGAACAGTAGTTGCCTCAGTCATGTCTGTGTTTTAAATGATAATATTTATTAATTGTATCGCCTTATATAACCACATAAGTATCAAACCCAAAACGATAACGTCCATCATCACGCCCACAATCTTTACAAATAACAATAAATGTAAACATCTCACGGTTCCAACATGTCATACAAAAATTTTTAAATTGTATATATGTCATGTCCCCTGAACAGTGCTCTTGATATATATGTTTTAAATTAGTTTCATCTTGTTTGAACAATACTATTAAATTTGCATTATCACGTATCAGCTGCTTAGGTACTTTTGAATAACTCTGAGCCAGATAAAATATATCAATTTTATTGTGGCGACCTCGAGAAACATAATCTCTTATTACATTTTGTTGTTCTCCGATAACATCGTCCAAGATAAAAATTGAGTTCGGTAAAACTTTCTCGGGTGGAATTACTTTATCATTCTCGAAAAAGGTAAAAATGTTGATACCATCAATACCGTCAATAATACGTTTCAGTAATTTATATTTCGGTTGTTCTAAGGTCTTAGAGTATATGTAAACGTTTTCAAATCGCAAACCGTTTTCATCGACGAGTAGAAAATACATCAGATTGGTTTTACTACATCCAGAGCTCCCAAGTACCAACGACCTTATCGTATTTGGGAAAAGTTCACCGTGTCTCAGCTGAATTGTCTCGGGGGTATCAATGTTATAAATCCGAAGTTTTTTCTCTTGTTCAATAAGGCGCATTTTTTAAAATTTTTTCGCTATAAATACAAATGCAATGTTATCGAAAGCGTCACACGATGTCTCGCGTTCGTAAGCGAAACAACAATAAAGGATCCGGTCTTATTAACTCTGTTATAAATCATTTACCCGTGGAATTGCATTTACCTGGCTATAGGTAAGTCACTACATAATATTATTGTTATTAAATCCTGTCTACATTATAAATATATTTTTTATAGATTTGCCGGTCCTGGAACCAAATTAAAAGAAAGACTAGCGCGTGGAGAACGCGGGATAAACCGTCTTGACGAGTTGGCCAGAGCCCACGATATCGCATACGAAGAAAGTAGGTAATTCACTAACCGATAGACACAGAGCGGACGAAGTATTAGAAAATCAGGCTTGGGAAGTGTTTAAATCAAAAAACACAGGTATCAAGGAAAAAGCGGCGTCTTGGTTGGTCACTACAGCCATGAAGGTCAAACGTAAGATGGGAGCGGGTTGCGGATTTAAACAAATGGTTTTGGCTGCTAAAAATTCGATCAAAAATAAAATGAACGAAAAAAATATCACTAAATTAGTAAAAACATGTCTGTCAGCTGCAAAAAAATCTAAAAAATCTAAAAACAAGAAGACTAAAACTCCAAGAATTATACCAATACCGAAAAAGGGCGGTGTCTTACCATTAATACCTATTTTTGCTGGTTTATCTGCATTAGGTGCACTTACCGGAGGTGTCGGTAATATAGTAAAAGTCGTGAAAGAATTAAATTCTGGTAAAAACACTCCTATTCATTTAGGCAAAGGCTTATATATAGCACCTCACAAGGGTAGTTCTTATAAAATCGTAAAAGGTAAAGGTTTATACCTAGCACCATACAAGGGCTGATCAGTTAAGAAGTCTAGGTCAAAAAACTAATTGTTACGTTACCCGATAGAGCGTTGTTCGATTATGAGGTTATAAAATACGCTGCCATGTTGAAAATACCTCATTTCATTGGTGTATTTTCTAGAGACAAATTGTCGCAACGTTTAAAAAATCAAGAGTCGGCTGTAGTTAGTTTAGACACTGAAATCGGCACAGGTACTCATTGGGTAGCGTATAAGAAAATCGGAAAACAAGTTAAATATTTTGACAGCTACGGAAACTTACCCCCTCCGCTAGAATTACAGAAATATTTCAACGGGTGCAGTATCGAATATAATTACGATAGACATCAAAAATATAATACAACAAACTGTGGCCACTTGTGCTTACAATTTTTATCATGTACACTATAACGTTAACCGGCAACTCGAGTGAATTGTCATGTGACTTTTTTCCACCTATAGAAGTCAGTCACAATGCTAAAATCTGTCTGCTGGGTTTTCAAACAAATAATTCTATACCTAATGTAAACGACAAATGCAACAAAATAGGAATCACAAGTAATATCGCTGGTAAGCGTACAAGCGGAAGCTATATAATACCCACTGGATCTTATGAGTTGAAGGAAATCGAAGCGGCAATAATACGCGGTGTATTACCTAATTCAGATACTTTATTCGTATTGCGAGCAGATAATATTACATTAAAATGCTCAATGTTTTGTAGCGAAACTGTAGATTTTTCCATGTCTGATAGTATAGGACAGTTATTGGGGTTTAAAAATCGTAAGTATGATGCAAATGTCAATCACGAATCAGATGCGTTGGTCAATATTACTAAAACAAACTGTATATATATCGACTCAAATCTGGTTATGGGTTCATTCGTTAACGGTAAGCAGTGTCATACAATACACGAGTTTTACCCGAATGTACCTCCAGGTTATAAAATAATAGAGGTCCCAACACATTTGGTATTTTACCCAATTAATTCTACATCTATAACGCACGCGAGTATAATTTTAAAAAATCAAGACAACGAGTTGATCGATCTACGAAGCGAGCCAGTATCGATACGATTATTAATTCAAGACTTGTGATAAACAATGGGTCTGCAATTTTGTAATATAAATAGGACTGCATATGTAAAACCTGTCAGTCGTATTAAAAACACTATAAAGGTAACAACTCCGAAGAAGAAATATTCGAAACGTAAACAAGTTGATCATAGTCTAACAGCAGATAATTTGGCTTTTCTACGCTCGCTGAACGCTATTTAATATGGACTATTTGTATTTAGATGTAACGGCTGGATACACCGACGATTGTAAAATAACTCAAATTGACTATCATTCTTTTTTACCGTATTCAACATCTGCTCTTTCTAATAACGACGAGGTCTTATACTTTACCATGTGAGAGTTATATTTACATCGAGGGGACAATAATCAAACCTGTGGAAATAACTGACGAGATTAGATTCATAAACAACGGACTGGCATTTCTTTTCTCTGAAATGAAATACGAAATAAACGGTACTCAAATTCAGAAACTCGTCAATCCGGGTATATCGACCACATTAAAAGGATATTGCTCGTATAATAAAACAAATATTTCATCGCATCATAATGCTGCTTGGGATAGCGAAATTAAATCTGCTAATAAAGATTTTATCGATAACGACCATTTTAACGGATGTATTAATCTTAAAGATTTGTTTGGTTTTTGTGAAGATTATAAGCGAATTTTAATAAACTGTAATCAGCAACTTATATTAAATAGAGCATCGATTGATATGAATGCCATCAAGCAGTTTAAAAATAATGAAGTTGTCGCAAACGCTCCTAAACTAAAAGACGTTAAAATAAACATAACAAAAATATTGTGGCGGATGCCTATAGTGAGAGTTAGTGACAGAGAAAAAATTAGACTGTTGAAAGTAATCAATAATCAGAAACCACTTACATGTGCGTTTAGATCGTGGGAACTGTGTGAATATCCATTTTTACCTCAAAACACTTCGCATTCGTGGAAAGTAAAGTCATCCAACAAATTAGAAAAACCTAGGTATGCAATAATCGGTTTTCAAACCGCTAGGAAAAATAGTCCGACTAAAGCAATGTCGTACTTCGACCATTGTAAAATAAAAAAACTAAAGGTCTATTTAAACGCAGAAGTATTTCCCTATGAAGATTTTCAAAGTGACTTTACCAAGAATAAGATGGCGACATTATATCGCGCGTATGCCAAGTTCCAGAAATCTTACTACGGACATGAGAAACCCCTGTTGAATCGAGTGGATTTCAAAAATCTGTCTCCAATTATAGTTGTTGATATGAGCAGACAGAACGATAACGTGAAAACATCAACCGTCGACCTCAGGATTGAACTAGAAGCAGACGAAGCGTTCCCAGCTTCAACATCCGCATATTGCTTAATATTACATGACCAAATTATAACTTATAATCCATTTAATGGAGAAGTAAGAACCTTGTAAATACTTATTGTAAACCTTACTATTATTTTAATAAATAAAAAAAACTTTTTTTAAGTATCATGCTTGTTTTATTTTCACATAAATTAGTTATTTTCATACAAATATTAAAATAGACGTCGCTTAACATCACGTACTGGCGTCGGATGGTCGGCGAAGGTTGAATGAGATCGTTTGTGTGATGGCACTGGATGATCGGTGTAAGTTGGGTAAGGCTGTGGTGGTGATGTCGTCCTGAATTGGTAGAAAAAATCAGGCCCATCGTTTACGTCGCACGCCTGCGGGTTGCGAACCTCGGCAGATCCGTCAATATGATCTAGTGCCTGGAAAAAATAAATATAAAATAAATATTGTGTTTTTATTTTTAAAACTATGTTTATATAAATTACCTTAGCTAAAATATCATCCTTAGGCTGATTAAATCCATCACGTGCAGATGAATCGTCGTGCATGCTTAATATATTGATGACCGGCGAATAGCTTGACGACGTTGGTGTATCCATTTCACCATTCTGTAACTAAAATAAAAAAATTGTATTAAATATTTTTTTTACAATATGTACTACTGTATTTATGAATTACCTCATGTGTCAACTGTTGTAACACAGTTTCAGCTAGTTGTACGGTTGCATACTTGCATACATTTGTATTTGACCGATCATGTTTGGGTAAATTTTCTCCGTTCTATCGTCTTGTATTTTTTTAACGAATATTAACATATCTTCTAAATTTTTCGGTGGTGATTTAAGGCAAGCAGATTTCTCATGTAGATACATCGCAAAATCGTCAAACTGTCTTTTAATTACTGGAGCAGTGGTTACTTCTTTCCGTACAATACTTTCGAAAATACTACATTCAAGATATTGAAGCTGCATAAAGTCCTCCCGATTTAACAGTACTCTGCACCCGTCCTGAGTTTTTGACTCTATTACTAGCACGTTTTCTCCACAATACACCATACTGGATATTTTATGAAATTCAGTCTCAAGAAATATGATACGCTTGTACTTCTGGACCGTATCTAATATAAATGATAAGATATGCCCCATCATAGAGAATATACGTCTCAGGAAATCCGGCGATATTTTAACATGGCGCGATGGTGTTAATAAATGAACGGTGACTTGAAAATTATCAGTAGGATCGATACCGACAAGTATAAATTTGCGAGCTGCAAAGTTGATCGTGTAGCTTGTGGTTTCGATGAGTTCAGCCGGTGGTGATGGTGGTACATACGTAAAGGTCTTTTTCTTGTATAATGCAGCGTTGTCTTCGATTGAACCAGCCATGTTTTTAAAAATTGTTTATTATAAAAATAATAAAGACTTGGAAAAATTTTAAACACTTGACAAATATAATAAAGACTGATAAAAGCGGAGGAGAATCGTACGTGTGTACACTTGAAGACAGACTGACTGAATGCCGACTCTTGCGGAGCCTATAAGTGTCCGTTTCACATTCATGTGCAGTAGATATTTCTCATATTCAATAATATAGGTTTATTTAGTGAATTTGAACGTTTCAAAATAACCTACACCATACATCAAATAGTGATATACAGTATATATTTTTGATATTTAACAATATACGTTTATTTAGTGATTTTCGGCTATTTTAATAAATCTACAACATACTAAAATAAAGATATGCGTCATATATTTTAATTTCACACTCAACGTTAACAACGCACGCTATTATTATTATGGTACATTGATTATAAGCATAATGTGTACATAATTTTGTGCAAGAAATAAACTCAATTATAAACAATTTTAAAACTACGGCAAAACATGTTGTAGATATTTCTCATATTCAATAATATACGTTTATTTAGTGAATTTGAACGTTTCAAAAAAACCTACACCATACATCAAATAGTGATATACAATATATATTTTTGATTTATAACAATATACGTTTATTTCGTGATTTTCTGCTATTTGAATAAATCTACACCTTCATAACAATTATGTTACACCGCGCACGTTACGGATAATCGTTATCACTGATGAGGAGTGGTTACTGGTAAGGTTACGGTTGCGGTATCACTGATAAGGTTACACTTACTGATAACAACGTCGCACACGTGAACGACAGTGAGTGGAGGGAGTGGAGGGAGTGGAGGGAGTGGAGGGAGTGCGGTCTGAACCCCCCAAATCATACTACTGTCGTAGTGGCGTAGCTCTATACCTTTCTTATCTTAATATTATTTCAGATCAATATTGAACATAAACGCTTATACATTTGACAGCTACAAACACTTAAGTGACCGATACGTATGTCTATGTCTGTGAAACAGACCAAGACCACAATACACTATATTACTCCAATATAGATACCGTTTGGGAAAATATTTACACGGATATAAAAATATTTCAATCCAGAAACTAATCACTAAACAGTTGTAACCACCATACACAAAAGAGCGTTTCTATACATGCATTTTTTTAAAAAAAATTAGGTAAGTCCAAAAAAAAGTTTAAGTTGTTTAAGTGCATAGTAAATAAACGTGTGGTGTACGGCATGCAATCCGGACAAAGCCCTCTAAGAGATGGCATGCAATTCGGACAGACTCCTCCAAGAGATGGCATGCAATTCGGACAGACCCCTTCAAGAGACGGCATGCAATTCGGACAGACCCCTCCAAGAGACGGCATGCAACTTGGACATTTTTTTTTTTGGCATGCAATTCGGATTCAGCCACGGCACTGGACCTATTCTAGAAAATGAAGTGTACAGAAGAAGAACTAATGTGGAAGTACAACAAATTTATCAAAAACCCGGTATCAACGCGTACCTTATGCGTAAACGAATTGAGTGGGCATACCATGTATGGAGGTCAAATGGTATCCTAAAGAAATCTCTGGAAGGAAAAATCAATGAAAAAGACCTAAGGGTCGCCCTAGACAGCGCTGGATAGACAGGGTTAAATAAGATATAAGCAAGTGCGCCCAGGGATTAACTTTAGAAGACAGTATTGACAGAGATAGTTGGAAAAAAGTAGTAGAGGCAGCGAAAGTCCTTCAAGGACAGTAAAAGCTGAAGAAGAAGAAGAAGAATATCATTGTATAAGAAAAATAATTCTGAGCGAAAACGGTTAGTCAGCCTATGATATTACGAAGTAGGTATATTTGATGATACTAAGGTGAATAAATTAATTTGTACCTATACAAAATATTTACTTAGAATCTTGTTTTAAATTTTCAATCATTAGCTATAAAAGTTGAACATTTTATAAATTTTTAACTACAAAATTATTATTCAATTTTAAATGTGATAAATTTTGTCAAAATTTGAACTTTGAATGGTTATAAAAAAAATTGTGCCTATGTATTTTTAATATTTTTTAAGTGTTATTGTAACAATAGATCAGGAGCTTTGCATTCATTTTCACGCTTTTCTACAGAACAAATAAAATTTTATTGATATTTATAGAAAAAAAAACTAAAAAAATTTAAAACTGAAAATGTCCGTAAACAGCTCAAAAAGAGTCAAAATATTTTCAAAATTATATGGTGTATAGGAAATGCTAATTTAACATTCAGTGAAATTTTCAAGTATCTACAGTCATTCGTTTTTTAATTACAACAAAATTAGAAAATAGTTATATGAGAAATCGAGTGAATATCAAATGTTGTAAAAATATGAATTTCAAACGCTCATAAAAATTTAATTTGAGTTTCTTGTATCTAGACATTTTTTTTTGATTAAGGTAGACAAACTTATGAGGAATCTTGTATTACATTTTAATATTTTAGATTTAAAAAGAAATTTTTTTATGAATTTCTAACTCAAAATAATTTGCAAATTTTCGTAATTTTTAAGTATTTTGTCAATATTTTAACTTTAAATGCTCATAACAAAAAACTGTGACGTATTAGGTTCTACGTAATAGGTTAAATATACATTACTTCATTCACAATAATATCATTAAATATACTTAGTAGGTAATAGCATAGATACAAGCCCGGATTAAGGGTCAATTGGAGGATAAAATATGCATTAATACTTCTAACTGAAATACCTAATTTACAAAAGCTAAATATTTTTTTCTTATAAAAAAACTACCTTTTTGTATACTTACTTAAATATTTAAATCAGTAATCTAAAATGCTCAAAAAAAAAAAAAAAAAAAATTGTTGGCAAACATAGTTCATTATTTATAGTACTTTTTCGTGATATAAAATTGTGAACAATTTTATTTTATAATTATTAATAATAATTAACTATTATACCTACCTACTTAAATAATTTTTTTTTTTTTGAAAACTGTATTGGACGCTTTAAAAAAATATATTTTGGGGATAATGATGGGTCACAAAAATCAATGGACCTCGGGACCGTGCCCCCCATAATTAGGGCTTGCATAAATAGGCTGACTGACCGTCTTCGCTCAGAATCGTTTTTCTTATAGTGTTTTCCATATGACTGCATTAGTACGGTTAGTATGCACTTACAGCGTGCAAACGATAACACCCATAATATTGCTCAGTGCAGTCAATTTAAGGAGCATCTGAAACATGCATTCTGACCGCAATGATATTGTGCACTGATATTCCATAATATGAAACAAAAAATGGTACCAACTACCAGTTCAATAGTGCCGTCATGTGGAAAACGCTATTATACAATGGTATCATATATCATTAAATTCAAATTTAACACCATCCATTGCAGTGACCCACTTGTAACCCACTTTACAGCAGAGTGACACCCACTTGCTTACCTTTTTTAAATTAATTTTGCTCCCCAGGGGCGTACACGGAGTGGGGGGGTCGGGTCCGGACCCCCCCACCCCCCATTGAGATATCTACATTGACACAATTGTTTAATAGTAAATCGTATAATAAGAGTAGGTTTACAGTGTATTTTAATATTTCCCATTATCTTCAGTATACAAAGGTTATAGATTATAATATTATATTATAATGTATAAACCGTGTTTAATTCATTTTTGGATTACTTTTTAGATCAAATAAATAGTCGTTTTATTGAACACAAATTGGTTTTAAAAGGTTTTAAAATGTTATTTAAAAATGAATTGGACAATAATAATAACGACATTTTACAATTGATAGATTTTTATAAAGATTCGGATAATTTAAGTGAACCTGATATTGTAATAGCAGAAATTAAGATGTGGAAAAATGTCTTAAAAAGAACTGAAGAAGATCAAAAGCCAAAAACTGTAATACAATTTCTACAATTTTGTGATGAAGACTTGTTCCCAAATATATACAAGTTAATAAAAATAGTATGTATATTACCAGTCACGACATGTACTTCTGAGAGAAGTTTCTCTTCATTAAGAAATCTTAAAACATATCTCAGAAATACTGTATCGGAAGACAGACTTAATGGACTTGCAATGCTTAATATTCATCGAAATGAAATCTTAACACCAGATGATATAATTGAGGAACTTGTAAAAAAAACAGGAGATTAAAATTTTAAAATAATTATAAGTTAAATAATATAATTTTTATAACATTTTATTACCAAATAAAAATTGATTTAAAATTATAGTACCTACCTATTGTTATAAACCTTGTTGTATATGTGCTGTGAGTGTGTGTATAACTATTGACTATTGTAACTATATTATAGTTATTAACAGTAATATGTTGGTAATGAATTAAACTATAATTATAATTAGAGAACAGATAAAATAAAAATGTTGGACCCCCCCCCATAAAAAAATCCTGGGTACGCCTCTGTTGCTCCCCCCTCACCGTTAGAAAAATGTCTGGAGACGACCATGGTAGAGGTATCGGTGCAAAATAATTGTTCAATAAGACACATCGTACTATATTATAACAATTATTAGTGTCAGACTAAGACTGTAGACGATAAGATATCTAGATAGGTACCTACAATGATCCGAGTAGGTACGAATTCTAAACCTATTACCTAATTTAATTAATTACATAATAATAAATAGTTTAAGAAATATATATGTAGGCACATGTATGAACTTTGAAGGTAATGCCTAATTTAAGCTTTAAAATGTATAATGGGTTATAGTTAAAAATAGTGTATATATTTTCCAAAAAATGTAATAACATGACCAAAATTATTATGAGGACGATTAAATTTCTTATAGTCTTCGTACGTGCTACGGCTGTAGTTATAACTTATAGTCAGACGACACGATTCATGATTCATAGCATCATGAAGACTATAGATGTCACAGACGAGAACAAATTCATATTGCCGCCCACTCAAAAGAACGTCACGAAATGTGTCGCACTGTCGCCAGATCGGCGATCACACAAACGGCCACAGGTTGCGCTGCGATCGCCAAGTTGCTACTTTAACCAGCATATTATTTTTATTTAGTACTCCACATGTACGCCTTTGTCAATTGCGCCGTCTAGTACTTGGTTTTGTGAATTGTAGACCTTAACGACAACTTTGAAACGGATACGACTCGCGAGTTTCGTCGTCATGCCGTCTCCGCGTTCGTTCTCGGCATCCAGCCTCGACGACGTACACGACTACGATTTGAACGGCCTAGGCGGCTGTAGTTTCGATATAATAAACGAGTGAGTGCCGAGGTTTCGTTTTTATTATTGAGGTTATTATTTTTACACCTCACAAGTTTACGATGTTCATAATTTACCTATTAAACTAAAACCATATTTATTCGTAAGTAGGTTCAAGGTATAGGTATCTTTAACAAATGTTTTCAATATTTTCTGGTGTTAGTTTAATAACATTATTTCCATGAAACATTGCTGACCATTGGTCTATACATTAAATATTTATATGCGTTTGATAAACTAAATTAACGTTTTTCTGTTGTTGAAATACGGGTTGGACACATAATTATTTAAAATCAACATAATAGTGCTTTGAATAGTTACTGTGTATACTTCTTATATGATTACTAAGTACTCAGTATTCACTATACTCCTTCTCAAAAGAGAATAATTAGTCGGCTGACCAATTTGTGTGTGTGCAGTATATCCCCGAGTATATCACACACCAACAACCCGGTGTAAGCGTTATCACATGGATATTGCATCATCCACAATGTACAAATAGCGATTTTTCTCTTTTAAGTTTAGTATATACAGTATTTTCCTAGATATTTTCTAGATCAGAATACCCACTATGGAGATTTTAAACTTAACCAACATATTTTCAATTCTTAGAAACAAGAATTTTTTTTTTGATTTTAGTTTTAAAAATATTAAATTGTACCTAGGTAATCTTAAACCAGTACTTTTTTACATTTATTATAAATATCAGTAAATACTAGTATTAACTGATTCTTGAGTTGATTCTTAGCCATTTCTGTCATTAAGTTCCATCTAGCAAGAACATCACTATATTTGAATCTACAAAAAGAAGGAGCTTTGTATACCAAAGGTTTAGCCATTACAAAGTAAGCATAATCAGCATTTATGTGGTTTTCAAAATATTGTGCAATTATTTTAGCTGATGTGACCAAAAATGTATCAACAACTGCTCTTCCATCTTTGAATGGCAACACAAAACCAACTATTTTATTGCCTAACTTATCATATTCAATTTTGCTACTTATACGAGTCCCATCTTCATTAACCCATAGGTAAATTTATTTCCTCCAAGAACATTTTTAAAGTGTCGAATCTGTATTCCCCTTCGACAACATTACATTTTTTAGTTGATATAAACCGGTATAAAGTTGTTATTGATTGTAAAGTATTTTCTAAATTTGCTTGTAATGTTTCGCATAAAAGTCTACCATCCACAAAATACAAAAATACTGAAAACTGTCTAATAGATTTTTTCTAACAATTACTATTTTTACTTGTTGAACTTGAGTTGTTCATTGAGGATTTTATTAGTGCATTTACAAATGTACTAGGCATAGTATTTTCTAATAATTGTTCAGCATCTGTTTGATTCTATTGTGGTATATTTTATTTTTTAAATTTTCAAGTGAATCTTTTAGAATATTACTTTTTACCATGACTGCTTTTACACCATCCACAATTTCATAAAAGACAGTTATAAATAATTGCTTTTTATCATCTGAAAGTTAATTTTCTTCATAATGACGTTTATCCCTATTTGATTGACAATATTTTGGATTTTTCCAAGAACCTGTTATTGTTTCCGGAGTATTTGACATAGAAAATACTTGCTTGTTTTCTTGGGTTAAAGTAGATGTTGTTTTAGTTTTTAAATTGTTGTTTGGACATTGAACTAATGAAAAATAATACTGAATACTTATTGGTTAAAGAAGTATTGGAAACAAGTTTTCCTTTTACTTTTTTAGGTTTTAAATCATTATTTAAAAAATGCTTGTTCAGATGATGGTAATAGTTTGTAATAATCCATCTCTTTTTTATATGACCATGAGATACAGTTTTAAATACGCTTGATGAAGTTCCATAAAAACAAGTTACCTTGGACAAAACTTAATCATTATTTAATTTTCATAATTGTTGTTTGAAGAAAGAGCAACAGTCATAGATTGTGTTAAAATCATATGCTCTACTAATTCTTCATATTTACTAGAGTAATAATTTCCCTTTAACCACACACTAACGGTAGGTACGACTGATTTTTTTCTTCTGGTTAATCAATTTCTAAACCAACATTTAATGCTATAATAGTATTAGATTTAGATTTCAGAAAAATATTTTTTACACGCTTAACTTCATTAATTTTATTAAATCCTGGAGATTTGCATGTATTTTATACTTTATATTTATATCCTTATAATAATTTATTACCAGCATTAAATGTTTTTTTAAATTATCAAGAGTTTTGAACTTTGTCATGTTATTTTTAAAAACACCATAATATTCCTCATATTCACTACTATCAATGATATCAGGTAAAGTTGTGCGACTAAATTCATCTATATTGATAATATCTTTATCGTCAATACTTCCAATAACATAATTTTTTCAACTTTTTGTTGCTCGTTTTTAGTATAGTTTTTAAACTAACTATTATAAATTTGTCGTCTAAACAGTGTTTGAGGCTCAATTACATATGTATCTTGAAGTAAATGCTAGTTTTTTGATTTAAAGTACATTAATTAATTTAATATGAATTTTCCTAATTCACTATCAATGTTATACTGTAAGTGGGATAACATTGATATAGGGTTTTTTTTCTATTTGATGTAATGGTATTCAGCCAACTAAATCAAAGATACCCCTCGTTTTTTTCCAAGAGTTTTATTTTATTAGTTATAACCTAAAATGGTGAGTGGAGTAACTTTGATATAGCAATTATACAGGTAAATTATTATTTTTTATAAAACGTTTTATTTTATTTTATATTTTATATAAGATAAAAACAATGCAAATATAATTTCTTTGAAATAAGATTGTAAAGAATAAAAACGTATCTTTTGTGAAATATAGTAAACACTTTATTAATCTTACCATCAAGTTTCATAATAGGGCGATTCACTCTAGTATTTAAACTAACGGAGCTAAACATGATCTGCTGAGCGTACATTTGCTATGTTCCGCACTTGTAATATGGAGACAACAACACATGCTAATGTAGCATTCTCTAACCTCTAAATGGATATAAGTATTTGATTTTGTGTCGAAGATTGCTCACTTGATTATTTGTAACTGGATCGAATTCTGCCAATAAATTAACAGGATGTAAGAAAATTCCTTCTCAAAAAAATTTTCTAATCATCTTATTTTTTCTTTATGATCTCTTAATGCAATATTTTTTGTTAATGACAATATGATCTTAATCAAATGTACCAAATATTTATTCATGATGAAGCCTCTGTCCTATATTGTATTTTTAATGCTTTGTCAATTGTTTTATTTATCTCCCATACGATCCGCATATTTGTTGATTCTAAATGTTGAGTTGAATAATCTCATGACATTGAATGCTTTGTGATAAATATTTCCAACCATCGATTCCGTTTATCCATTCAGGCTTGTTCACAGTTACCTTTATATAAAATATGTGGAATAGCATACAACTTCAGTGGGTTCTTCCAATCCTCATATCTCCTCTTCCTCTTAATATGGATTTTTGTAATTTGAAACATAGATTAATATTTCTTATCTTAGAACATTGGTCTTTAATATTATGTGTTTTAAAAATTGAAGAACTAAAAAGTTTGAAGTATCCCTATATAGGTATTTAATGTATAGTTAGAAAAGGTATTTTTGGCCCTTATAAAGCAAAATAAATAAAGGGAAAAATCCTAAAATTGCAATTTTCTCAAATTTAGTGCCACTTTAGAAACAGTAGGGGTATGTAATTAATTGCAACCGTATAAATAAACAAAACAAATATCCAAGCTCATGCTACTATAAAAATAATCACTGAATTCCTCAACAGACTTCCCAAATTAGCATATATTTTATTTTTTTACATATTGAATATGTTTTTGGGAACCGATTTTGCAAAATAAACGTTTTTGTTGTCATGGTTACTTATAAATAAAAAAATATTTATGATTCAGTTTTTTTTTTTTTTAGTGGAAAAATATGGAGTAGCTTGCTATGGTTTTTTTGTTTGCACCGAAGTGGAAAATGAAAAGGAGGGCCTAGGAATTTGGGTGTCCAGTGCTTGTGCACTTCTTGGCCATGCGTAAATCAAGGCCTGATCTTAGGTTTTAATATGATTTTTAACACAGATTAACTGCGTTGAAAATAAAAAAAAAAATGTTAGACATTAGAAGTATATTGAAGTTTTATAGGTACATTAAAGTACGTTTAACATCAAATTTGACTCGATCATAGCACACTAGGTATTCGATTTCATTCAAATCAGTATTTCATAAATTAGGCTGATAAATAAGAAACTTGTGCTTTTTTAAATTTTCCTCCTTATTTACGTGGTATTATTAGTAACCCTGACGAAAAACTGCCTCCCAGCACACTATGATCGAGTCAAATTTGATGTGAAACGTACTACACTATAGTAACTGTAGCATGAAATTAAACATAAATGTTCATGCAGTACTAATAGAATGTAAAAACAATTTGTAAATGATAAAATTTTCTCTTGCTGGCTGATTTTCTATATTCATAGCTAATAATGCTGCTACTGCTAATACTACAGATAGAGCAAAAATATTTATAATTTTTAAAGCCACTAATAAGTAAGTTTTTCAGTATTTTAAGTTAAAAAAAATGTCTGTATACAAGTGTACTAAATGTAGTGTTGATTTCAAGATATGTTGTCTATCTACAAAATATGTTATTTTTATTCAATTTATGTCATGAGTAGTTTCCATTTTGCTGGGTAAATACCCCAGTAAATACCTTAAGAACATGTCTAAGGTTAAGATATAGACTATTTATAAAATACTTTCAGTCAAACACGTCATGTATGTAAATAAACATCTTGTAATAAATTTGTTTTATTCTAATGTTGATGTTTTTTCTGTAAGATTTATTAATATTCATATAATGGATTATGCCGTACATCTGTGTTAATGGTTGTACTATTGTACTAGTGACATATTTAATAATACTTATTTGATACTTAATTATTAAGTTTTATGACATAATCACTAAGTACAATATCTACATCAACACAGCGGTTTGTGTAATTGGATAATGATGTATGAATATTTAACCCCTCAATCATACAAATTTTTATAATATAAATATGTAATAAATTATCTTACATTCAAATATTAATTTATTTTTACGATGTAATAAGCCAACAAAGTAGATATATCACTCATTTTAAATTCCTGTGTAGTCAACTTGTTCTTCTTGTCAGTTATATATTTAAAAAAATTTTATAATGTGTTTTTTAACATTTTTTTTTTTTTATTATGACCTAGAATCGACAAATTCCTTGAAACACTTGATGGTGCCGAATCTGATGGTGCCGATTTGGTAAGAATCGAGGTAAGAATCTTTGACCATGTATATAGTTTATTCACATTAAAACTATCGAATAATTGTATGAAATATATTAGTATTTTTATTAGCATGTTAACCAATACTACCATACCTATATATTATATAAACATTTTTTAGCCCGTTATCCTTAAGAGGAGTCAGCGCACTATTTATTTTCTCTCTCTGGCCCACGCGCAACATAGACAAAACGCATTTAGAATCATTTTTTCTATGTTTTTAAGTAATCTTTGAGTAAAATTACCCATTACAAAAAAGATGGAGAGTAATATTTTTGAGGGAATGATATTGATTTTATATTTTATTGTTATTTGACTTTGTATTCCACTTTCAAAATAAACAAAAAAAAATTGTTGTAAGTTTAAATTATGTTTAAATTGTTTTGAGAAAATATTTAGACAAATCAATATGTCATTCTCTCAAAAATATCATTCTCTATCTTTTTTGTAATGGGTGATTTCAGATTTACTTATAACCATAGAAAAAATGATTCTGCTTAAATGCGTATTGTCTATGTTGCGTGTGGGCCAGAGAGAAAAAACGTGCCCTGACATCCTCTTAAAGATTGAAATTCGCAATCTTTTTATTCTGCACCTACTTGATAATATTTCATAAGCGTTAACTTACAAAAATATATTAATATTTTAAAATGCTCATAATTCATTCAAAAATAAAATATTGTAATAAATCAACAAGAGAACACGAATAATGTTCTAACCTAAAAATTTCATAATTGGTCAATTCACTCTAATATCTAAACTGACAGCACACTATTAAAACTGTTGAATGAAAATTTGCCATGTCAAAAGTGTGTAAAATGAAGACAACACATGTGGCACAATCCTCTTAATTTATAAATTTTGACTTTTTTACAGTTACTATTTATACACATACTTAAAAATTGAAGACATTTATCAAATTAGCTTTTATACAAATTGTAGAATCCTTATAATATACCCATTACCCATCCATTCTTACGTCTAGCTCCCGTAGATATCATGATTAATAAATCAGTTATATTTACATTATAAATTTATTTATTTATTTTTATATAATATATGATTTGTTACTATGCTTTATTATTTTTTGTTGTTAGATATTATTTATCATTAGATTATGTAGTATAAATTTAAAGTCAAATAAATTTTATGAAATGTATAAATATTTGATATTTTTTTAATGATTATTCAGGAGGTAGTTAACAACAACACTCCAAACAATCAAAGTGATGTAGAATTTGTTGGGTAACATCTTTTTTTTTTAATTATTTTTATATATATTTTTGTATAAATTTAAAGTTTTAAAATTTAAAATAATTTTAGTAAAGATTCAGCCGTGTTTCAACTCCTAGAAGACCATGAAAACTATGGTGTGTATGAGCACAATCCAAATGAATGTAACTGGAATGTTTTTTATAAAACACTGCCCCCTGTAAGTTATTTGTCTTAAAAAAAATAATTTGAAATTAAAAAATTAATTAAATAAATGCATAATATTATGATTTACTGTTTCCTATGCTTGTTATGTAAATAATCAATTCTTTTAGGGTGAACAAATTATCAAACTAGAGCCAATAAAGACTGAAATTGTTAATGGTAATTATCAACTATTTTTATATTTTGATAGCTTTTATTTACAAAATGAATAACAATTTTTTTTCATTTTTAAGTACCTTATTGGTTCTTGTTGAATGTATAAACTTTGGAAAAGCTTAAAATAACAATTATTAATAACCATACAAATGTAATACCTTACCATTAACTTGGTAATAAAAAAAAAAATTCTCCAGATATCAAAATATGCTGGTTTTACATTTAACTATTTGAATGTGTGGTATAAACATTATCATGTTTGAATTTTGCGACTGATTTATTTTCATGATTTTTAATAATTATGTTTATACTATTAGATGACTTCAACACAGACGTATTGGAAACCTTCTCTTTTAACGTTGATAATACTCAGGTAATAATTTATTAAAACATATTGAAGTTTCATTAGATTTTTAGTTTATGTTGAAATTTGAAAATTATAAGTAAAAGGGTGTAAAAAATATAATTGTATACAATTCTAATATAACATGGATCAAACATTTTGAAAAAAGTAAATACTTTTTAATATAATGAGGGTTTTATGTTAAAAAACCACCCTTTATAACTAGCTGTTCCCGCCCAATGTCTCCTGTGCCAAAGATTTGTTGTATTTTTTTGGAAATACATCTCTAAAAATGTAGATCATTCATATAGATTTCATAAATATTATAATAATAATAAGTATTGTGACGATTACTGAAAATAGCTTTTATCATATTATTTATACAATTGATGGCTATACAACAATTACTTTATTAGATTTGTTTTTTTGTATACTGCCAAAATAATTTAGTTACATGGTCATTATTCATTAAATACCTACATTTTGTCAACATTTAATTTAAAAGATAAATCTAATTATATATTTGTACATGTGATGTAATTTGTAGAAGAACATTACTACATGTATTAAAAGTTAATACTGTCATATCAACTTAAATAAATATAGCTTAACCAGTTGAAATAGATCCTTAATAATTTTCAAAACTATTACACTTGCATAAAGTCTAGGCAGTCTAGGTATAGGTAAGACATATTATATACTTATCTATGGTGTTAAAAAAAATTGACCTATAATAGGTACCAATATTAAATTACAAATTAATCATATCACAATATTTATTAGGTACTTATAATGCGTTATACATCAACAACAAATCATGATACTATCCTAGATATATAATAGTACACTTTAGAAGTTTTAAGTACCTATGAATAAACTACTCACGTGGAATCTTGTTTTAAATTTTCAATCCTTAGATATGAAAGTTAACATTTTATAAAATTTTCAACTACAAAATAATTTATCAATTTTAAACTTGATAAATTTTGTCAAAATTTGATCTGTAAATGCTTATAAAAAAAATTGTGCCCGTGTATTTTTAATATTTTTCAACTGCTATTGTAACAATATATCAGGAGCCTTAGGATACATTTTTATACTTTTTGGCCCAACAGATAAAATTTTATTGATATTCATAGAAAAAAATAAATAAAAAAATTTAAATATGAAATTGTCCGTAAACAGCTCAAAACAAGTCAAAATACTTTGAAGATTTTATTAACTATAAGAATTGATAAAATAAATAGTCAGTGAAATTTTCATGGGTCTACAGTTATTCGTTTTTGAATCACAACAAAATAAGCAAATCGCTACATGAGAAATCTTGTGAATATCCAATGTTGTAAAAATTTGAATTTCAAGTACTTAAAAATTTAATTTGACTTTCTTATATACATTTTTTTTTATATAACGGTAGATAATCTTATAAGAAAACTTGTATTGCATTTTAAAATCTTAGATATAAAAAGAAAAATTTTTACGAATTCTTAACTCAAAATAGTTTGCTAATTTTAACTTTAAATTATTTTGAACTTTAAATGCTTATAAAAAAAAGTGTGACAAAGGATTTTTAATATTTTTCAAATGTCAATGTAACAATATGGTAGGAGTCTTGTATTAAATTTTCAAGTATTTTTACTCAATAAATAAATTTTTATAAATATTCATAAAAAAAAACTAATAAAATTCTAAACTGAAAATGTCCCTCAACAGTTCTAAATAAATCAAAATATTTTGAAAATGTTATCGTGTATAGAAATTGCAAATATAAACAATCAGTGAAAATTTCTTGTATCTACGGTCATTTGTTTTAAAGTTACACCAAAAACCAAATTCAATTTTGAGTAAAAATTCCCATTTTTCCTTAATTTTTCTTTTGTTTTTCTTGGCGTTTTTGAAAATTACTGGGAATTTTAAATTTTGACCTCCCCAATGCACCGACCCTATTTACTTTCCAATCGAACAAGATACTGAAATTGAAAATCAAAGCATTATTTCGACTACTTATCGTGTATACACACAAAAAAAAAATAAAAAAAAAAAACACATCATTGTAAAATCAATACATTCATCGTTCCACTCAGAATCTAAAATAAGTTTTTAAACACCATTCTTCTGAAGCTTTTTCAACTGGTAAAGTTGTTCTTAGTTATAAGTAACTTGTAATCGAGGGAATCTTGCTTAAAGAAATCTTATAATTCATAAAACAATATTTGTATGCATTGTATTATTTTTAAAAAATGTGAAAAGTCCCATAAATTTTTTATTCACTTTAAATAAATATCGTATAATTTTTATTTACAGGAAAAACCAATTAGTAATACTAGTGAATTTTGTGATGATGTATTGGAAAATTTTTCCTTTAAAATTTCTCCATCAAAAGATGACAATATTAATGTAAGTTATATGTATATAAATTTAGTGATTAAAATTAAATAATATGTAATTTGAAATAAGTACATGATATAATGAAGTCCCTAGTCTATATATTATATATGTACATAATTATATTGTTTTCATGTAATTAATTAAAATTTTTATAAAATGTTTATACAATTTTTAAGTTAACTGTTCGCAATAAAATATCAGAACGTAAACATAGCAATTATTATTTAATAAGAAATGATAATTAACAAAGAAACTAACCTTATGGTTATGCATTCTGAACAGATGAGGTATAGGTGCGTTACTTTTAGAATAAGAGTATTTAAAATGTTAATACGGTTTCCACCTTCTACTTTAGCACTAGATAAATTATCCTAAAGAAAATTAATTTAATTTATGATTTAAATGTTTTATTATTTAGTCACCACAACACCAACATTTGTTTTCTCTTTCGATCCCACATGGGATATAGCAATAAGAATTCAGTACTTTATCGATTACCAATATTGTTTAGAGCATACTAAAACGATTTATAAAAAAGTATATTTCTTTAGTCAGGTGGTTTTTTTGATTTTTTAGAAGTTATAAATGGTTAAAAGTAAAAAAAAATCAATTTAATTAATTAAATAAATAACAGAATATCTTTACATAACTATATGCATTTTTTCTTGCTTGTTTTGCAGCAAATGTTCTCAATAATTTCTTAATCATTTATATGTTCTTTGATTTGTTTGAATCTTAAATAAATGTTAATTAATTTTAATGCAGATTATGAAAAAAAAGTTGCATCCAGATTGAAAATATATCTTTGTTAAAACAAGTCAAGAAGAAATGTTAAGTTAAATTCAAATATGCTTATCAAGATAAAAAATAAAAATATTAACTACCTGACCAATGTGCAGGATATATACTTCTTCATAAATTTTTTGAGTATGCTCTAAAAAGATCCGTAATTTGAAAGTATCATATTATGAATTATATTATAATTATATGTTACCATAACAAAAATGAGATAGTGTTGTAATGACTAAATAATAAAACACACATTTTGATGCACAATAAATGATGACATTCATCAATAAAATTATTCATAAATAAAAATTATTTTTTTTTAGGCTAATTTATCTAGTGCTGAAATTCAAAGGTAGAATCTGTATAAAAAATTTAAATCCCCTAATTCTAAAAGTAACTCGCATATACCTCATATGTTCAGAAACAATAACTATAAGGTTAGCTTTTATGTTAATTATCGTATTTCATTAAATGATTATTGTTATGTTGTCTTTCTGATATTTAATTTACTTACAATTAAACGTATGTTTTTAGAAGAATGAATTTAGAAAGCCAAACCCATGGTACCGTACAGATTCAACGCAAAGAAATAACGTTTTTAATCATAAAATTAAAAATCAATACCAGGGAAATAGTTCATTCGTATCTGTTCCTAATAATAACAATAACTATAAGGTTAGTTTTGATGTTTATTACAATTTTTAATTAAATAATTATTGTTATGTTATCTTTCTGATATTTAATTTACTTGCAATTAAACATATATTTTTAGAAGAATGCATTTAAAAAGCCAAACCCATGGTACCGCAAAGATTCAACTCTAAGAAATAATGTTAATAAAATATTTCCATCACATCTCCCACCTGTACCATTTAGAGCTCACGGTGTAGTTGGAGAAGTAAGTAAAATCATTTAAAATTAAACAAATTATTATTTTATTTTTCAATTTATTAAAAGAAATGTCTCATTTATAAATCAGGGGAATAGTTCATTACCAACTGCTCAATCACATCTCCCACCTGTACCATTTAGAGCTCATGGTGTAGTTGGAGAAGTAAGTAAAATCATTTAAAATTAAACATATTATTTTATTTTTCAATTTATTAAGAGAAATGTCTCATTTATAAATCAGGGGAATAGTTCATTACCAACTGCTCAATCACATTTCCCACCTGTACCATTTAGACCTCATGGCGTAGTTGCAGAAGTATGTATAATCATTTAAAATTAAACAAATTATTATTTTATTTTTGAATTTATTAAAAGAAATGTCTCACTTATAAATAGGGGAATAGTTCATTACCATCTGCTAAATCACATCTCCCACCTATACCATTTAGACCTCATGGCGTAGTTGCAGAAGTATGTATAATCATTTAAAATTAAACAAATTATTATTTTATTTTTGAATTTATTAAAAGAAATGTCTCACTTATAAATAGGAGAATAGTTCATTACCATCTGCTAAATCACATCTCCCACCTATACCATTTAGACCTCATGGCGTAGTTGCAGAAGTATGTATAATCATTTAAAATTAAACAAATTATTATTTCATTTTTCAATTTATTAAAAGAAATGTTTCATTTATAAATCAGGGTAATAGTTCATTACCAACTGCTCAATCACATCTCCCACCTGTACCATTTAGAGCTCATGGCGTAGTTGCAGAAGTATGTATAATCATTTAAAATTAAACAAATTATTATTTCATTTTTCAATTTATTAAAAGTCTTATTAATTAATATATTAATTTAGCAGTAAATTATATTTAATGCCAAATTTAATTTCGAAAATTACATGTTTATATATTATTTAGATAATTATCTTTAGATTAAAATATATGAATAACGACTTAAAATTTCTTATTAATGACCGTGGTTTGCAAACAATTTTTTTAATATTAATACCAGAATATTATTAAATGATTCTAATAAAATTTGTTTATGGATAACACACAAAATTATTCTATTTATTAAAAACTTAAGATGTGAGACAATATTATTTTACAAATAATTAAATGAAATTGGTTTGTTTTAAACAAAAACATTGACTGCAATTAAGTATGGAAGGTATTTAAAAATATTTTGTATTTATATATTTATGATGAGTTAAAAAGACTGAATTTTCAAATTACCCAAGAATTCTAATCAAATAAATGTTATGAATACCTATCCTATTATTTGTTATTGTGTTTTTATTTAGATTATGTTGTGTGTTCAAATTATTTCATAAAATCAAAATATATTTAAGTGGTGAGATCTACTCAAACTACATCTATTTTATTGAGTTATAGACTTAATTGTATATTTGTATCTCATTAACATATACAATATTATAGTTTTTCACATACCTATTCTTAACATTTTTTAATTTTTAATTGTAAGTGTTTGACTGTCATTTTCAAAGTAAATATTTTGTGGGGAAAATTCTAATTAGGTGTTTATTACAGCATTGTCCATTATATGACATTGCCAGATAACATAAACCTATTTGGGATTTTAAAAGCATTTTTAGGCTCTTTAGTACATCAATAGAACAGTTCTAGTAATTATATATGCTGTTCTAAAAGTTTACTGCTTATAATTAGGGCAGTGAATTTGTTGCATTTGCATGTTTTTTGTAAATGCTTATATTTATTGCTGAGTGAGTTTAAAATATGTTTCGTTAAACTCTTAATTTAAACAAAAAAAAATTATATTGCAATAAATGCAATTTTTTAATTTTTTAATTTTACTACAATTTCAACTATTTTTTATAATTTTCGTTTACATTTAAGATTATATAAAATAAAAGTAAGGAAACGTAGTAGTGAACAAATTTCTATATTTTTTGGAATACTTATTATTTTATTAATATTTCTATAGAGCGGTTATGTAGCTATTATATTTGTATAGAGCGATGATCGCATTCAGGTCATTAAGATAAAAACTTGTCCCCCAATAAAATATACAGCATTTAGTTATATTTAAAAATACCGACATCGTATCATAACTAGTAATATAGATATAATAGTTAATAGAGGTATATTACAGTACTATGGGTGCGCTAGAATCATCCTCACGTTTTGGTGGCCTGTACTATAGTAGTCGTTCATTATACTTTGTCGCATCTATTTCGTCCGTTACAATGCCAAAAGTTAAACCGATTAAATCGGCCATTTAAAAAAAAAATATGAATCATATTTAATTTTTATTATTTTGTATTGATATATTTGATTTTATTGATTTTATTGATTATATTTAATTTTTTTCAATGCAATTTTTAAATTTATAAGTACATTTTTTAATATATTTTAGTGCAATGATTCAATCAATTTACTGAGTTTTATAATGCAATAACTTCACTGCCCTACTTATAAATTATAATGAATGATTTTCAATATCTTATAAGAACTGTGTATATATATAATTATTTTTAATTAATAATTGGTCTCAATGAACATGTTTGCGTGGGACCCAAAAATATAACAATAATTAATTTACATTTTTTATAATTTATTTGTTTGTAGTATTTGTGTCCGGTATCTTTGGCTGGAACTACAATAAAATTTGTGTCTAGGAAACTGGCAAATACAAGCATGCGAGAACAAATTCTTATAGAATTGGCCACACATGGTGTCATAGAGGCAAGTAATTTAAATTCATATAATATTTTAGTTCTTTAATATTGTATTAATCTTAGTTATTATGCCATATTGTTGGCTACGTTGCTAAACCTCATAAGTCCCATTTATCAAATTGTTTAGTAACAGCAAAAAACTATGACATATATTGACAGGGCCGAAGCAACCAATTAATGCACCTGGGGCGAAACTTCAAAATGCGTCCTTAAGTATTTTAATTTATAAAAAAAATACCTAACTAAGTATATTTTATAAACACATAAATAATGATTTTTCCTTACAATTATATAAGCGTTTGTTAATTTTGTTTAAATGAATAACTTATTAAAATATAAATATACATAATAATTATAAATAATAATTATAAGTACATAGGTATAACATAATAATATTACTTATACTTATAAGTAACATTTAAATTGCAATTTTTATAGTTTTTTTCCTAGCAAAGTCTAATAAGTTTGTTTATATCTAAAGTATTTATCAAAGTATGTTCAATGGATAAAACAGCCATATCAGATATTCGATCATGTGCTATTCTATCGAACCTCAAATAGTTTTTTTATGAGCTTTAACTTACTAAGTAATCTTTCACACGTCGCCATAGTTATTGGCAAAGTCAAAAATATGCTTAAAGCTATCTCCACATTTGGATACTCAGCACGTAAAGAATATGTTGTAATTAACTGAAGTAAGGCTAAAGTTGTTAGGCCTCTAAAGTCAGGTAAGAGAAAAAATGCTTGAGACTTAAAATATTTTATTTCAGAGAAAAGTTAGCTGCACATGTTTGCATATAGTCCATAGAATGGTCCATCAAGCTACTACCATAAAAAAATCCAAAATAGTCATTAATTTCAAACATATTTTTAAATCAATTCTTTAACTCTGTAAGAATTTGATCATAACCTACAAAAATAACTTTTTTAAATTCACTCTGTTGAGATAAAACTGCTCAAAAAGATCTAGTTTTACTGGCTTAGAAGAGATAGATAAAGAAATATGATTATCTGGGTCAAATGGTAGACTTACTTTAGATTTAGATAGCCAGGTATTCATTTTTTTTGATAGTGATTCTTGTTTCTTTTTTTTTTCACTTAATTTTTTGAAATCTGCACTGGATAATTTTTGGAGCCATGTTTTTGGACTCTATTTTAAAAAATAACACAATTATTAATAGTAATGATAAACTGTAAGGTACACTGTGATGTACACTAAATTGTTATTTCCTGAAATTAAGTTGTACAACCAATAATTGATTTAAATTATAAGTATTAAATGAAAATGTTTATTATAATACTATTGAAATTTCTTAGTGGGATATAGGTTGAACTATTATTATTAGGAGGAACCAGGGCAAGTTGACGAATCTAAGGTTTGAAGTATTTTCAAATGACTAGTTTGTATGATACAAGTCCAAATTCTACACCAATTTATAATTTAGCTTGTGGGAAATGTTTGTCTTTAAACCAATTTTTTCGGAAATAAAAAAAAAACAAAATTTGTCACCTCACCGATGTGCTGGAGTAAGTTAACATTTCCCTTTGGTAAGATGATATACATTAATGAATAAATTAAATAACTTAATATAATATTATATAATAAAATCTTAACAACTTATATAAATAATTGTATTATTAACATTATTATATAAACTGTAAGTTTTATTATGCACGCCCTGTGTTAGTTGGGTATGGATGTATGGTATGTACAAGGTGCAAATAACTCAAATAAACTATATAGAAAAAATGCACAGCAATAAATAGATAATACAGAAAAAAATAGATTACAGCCATCCTACCCCAACAACTAAAAATATGAGTGCAACTTACTATAATGCCAGTTCGCACAACCAATAATATATAATAAATAATTCTATTATGATTTTTTGTATAATTTCCAAAATATCCAATATTCACTTTAAATGTATCATTATAATCATCAGTCATCACTAAATACTAATCTCCTAATAAACATACCAGTAGTCATAAGGAATTTTAATTGACTTTCATTAAAAAACTATTTTCATACTTTTATCTTTTTAATTATTTAAAAAAAAAATTGCTTGTTTTTTCAGAACAATTGGTGGACACCAGATGACCTTTTTTATACGACATATAAAGAAAGATGTATGGCTCAATATGTATACTCTATATATCCTCATAATAATAAAAGTTCATATTAATAAAAAAAAAAGGTTCAATTTTATTTATACATGTGTTATTTTAGTCTATTCGTGCTTTACAGTACAAGTAGCATATTAATTAAGTGAATATTACATTATACAAACAAAAAAAGTTTAATGTGTTTTGCATTCAATGTTACTAACTTATACTTATTAACTATCCTTAACCCTTATTATAAATATTGCATATTTATAATATAAATATATTACATATTTCATAAATTGCACACTTAGCAAAATAGTAATATATTTAACATAATAACATAATGGTGGCTGGAGGCAAAAAGTTGTATGTTGTATTGTCCAAAGTCATCACGCTCGAAAAAGAAAAACCACATGCAAATATTATTATCAAGGGAGATAATAGAATAAAATATAATAGAATAGTAACTTTATGATTTCTAATACTTAGGTAGGTACTCTTTTTATTTTACAGTAGGTACTATTAGTAAATGTAGTATAACTAAATGAAATATATTTTTCACTTGAATTAGGAATGACTCTTATTTCACCATCATCACAACCAAGATGGTGAACCAAAAAATGACTATCGTAGACTAGGTTATGAAAAAAAACAGGTATAAATGAGGGAGACTGAACCATAAAATTACAGTCAAAACATAATACTTGTCTAAATTAAATGGTTATGATCCCTAACTTTATATACATCATAATTATTAAAATATTTATTACACATTTTACAATTTTTTGAACTACGGTACAAATCTTCTTCATCACTCGTTAATTTCGACATGGGAATATTTGTTTTATACAAATTATTAATTTTTAAAGAAACTTTCATTATTGATATCATAAAATGGCTTGCTGAGTTTTTAAATTTATATACTACTGGATTTGTAGGGATTTTGAATTGTTTTATTAATTTTTTCGGGATGATGGTAAAATCAACTTTAACATAAAATCCATAACTCATAGGTTTATGTCTATGTGTTTTATCAATTTTACATTTTTTTTTTCATTTTTATTACAGTTATTTTTATTTTCTATTGGTCTATTTGGTTTATACATTCAAAATCAGCGTAAATTACAATCGGTATACGTTCGCCATGATAATTTTTAAACCGAATAAAATCATCGTCTTTTTCATCGAACATAACTGGTTTACAAAACTAGTGTTTACCACATAACTTTTTATGTTTTTCCAATTCAGCTACACCGCAATCTTTTTTTTTATTTGGTTTTTTTCTAAATGATGTAAAACATCGTTTACAAATAATTAATTTGCTACAGTGTTTTGTTTTCTGACTTCTTACAAGTCTAGAAAAATTATTAACATAGCAATAATGCTGAATATCGTTTTTACAAAAAATAAATAAATCAAAGTGATTAGATTTTTCAATATTGGTAACATGTATTGGATACATCAAACCTTCTTCATCATTACTGTACACATTGACTGAAACTTTGTTTATCCGTTCAAATTTTAGATTTTGAGTGGAACCAGGGCCGGCGCTACAAATTGCGGGGCCCCGTGCAAAATAGTTTAAATAAAATAATACACAACAATTAATATTTAATACATATTCTTTATTTTTTAGTTCAAATAAACAAAATAAATGTGTATAATATTATGTTGATATTATGTATTATTTATTATATATTTTATTTTAGAAGGATTTTTTCTTGCCTTTTCACTTGCAAAATCATTTATAATCGTATCGTAGTTGATAGTTTCAGCTACCTATTTCTTTTTCAATGGATATTGTTGAAAGTCCAGTGAGTCTTGTTTGTGACATGGTGCTCCTTAGAATTTAGATAGTTCTTAATTAATTTTAATTTCGAAAATGATCTTTCAGCAGAAGCCGATGTGATAGGTACAGTTAGCATTATTCGTGGTGACACTGATTTGAGGTAGGTTTTGTTTCTTCATATTTTTGAGAATTTTATGGGCTGAATAGGGAGTGCACCATCTGCTTTTATATTATAATCTGTGGTATAGCTTCTCTATATATTATTACTCTATGCGATATGCCGAATAGTGGGAATGGCACCATGGTGGGAGAGAACAGACGAGACGTCGCGTATTACTATATCGATGCTTGGTTCACATATGGTCATATGGACTCTTGTTGGCCGTAGTATGCAATCGATTATCGAAAGTCGATACCACGAAAATGCCCATAATTATTTTAAATTGTAAATTTATAAAATTTATAATATTTAGTCAGTAATGATTAGTTTTTCTGGAGTGAGCCGGCTTCCGCGGGGCCCCACATTTGCGCGGGGCCCTGTGCAGGTGCACTGGTTGCACCGCCCTTACACCGGCCCTGAGTGGAACGATGAATGTATTGATTTTACAATGATGTTTGTTTTTTTTGTTTTTTTTTATGTCTGTCATCACATTTTAGGACAGTAAAAGTGCTTGGATTTTCTTCCATAGTATCTGTTCTAATAGTAAAGTGAATCTAGTTGATACTTTTTAAAAAGTAAAAATTTCCCAGTAGTTTCCAAAAGCGACGTCAAAAACAAAACCAAAATTAAGGGAAAACGGGAATTTTTACTCAAAATCTGTTTTCGAGAAAATCGATTTTGGTTTTTGGTGTAACTCTAAAACAAATGACCGTAGATACATGACATTTTTACTGACTGTTTATATTAGTATTTTCTATACACCATGTCTTTATTTTGACTTATTTTGAGCTGTTTAGGGACATTTTCAGTTTCCAGTTTTTTTAGTTTTTTATTGTATAAATATCAATAAAATTTTATTGGTTAGTTAAAAAAACTCGAAAATTTAATAGAGGGCTTCTAGTATATTGCAAAAAATAAGATGAAAAATATTAAAAATCCTTAGTCACAGTTTTTTTTATAAGCATTTAAAGTCCAAAAATTGACAAAATATGAAAAAATCACGAAAATTAGCAAATTATTTTGAGTTAAGAATTCGTAAAAATTTTTCTTTTTAAATCTAAGATTTTAAAATGTAATACAAGATTCCTTATAAGATTATCTACCTTCATCAAAAAAAATAAAAATATTTTTAAGAAAGTCAAATTAAATTTTTATGAGCGTTTGTAACTCAACTGCTCGATTTCTCGTGTACCGATTTCTTTATTTTGTTGTAATTCAAAAACGAATAACTATAGATACATGAAAATTTCACTGAATATTTATATTAGCATTTCCTATACAACTTACAATTTTGAATCTTTTTGAGCTGTTTACGGACATTTTCAGTTTTAAATTTTTTTTGGTTTTTTGTCTATAAATATCAATAAAGTTTTATCTGTAGGGCCAAAAAGTGTAAAAATGTAATACAAGGCTCCTGATATATTGTTACAATAGCAATTGAAAAATATTAAAATCGTCAATATAAGTGGCATTAAATTCCGGCCGCATGCGAAGTAACGAAGACGTAGGTGCATATGCGTGACGTGTAGAACAATTATATTTCAATCTATGTGTAGCAAATACAAAAGGTAAAACTACCGAACAGGCAAATACAATCCGCGATCAGTTAAAGGAACAGACATTGGTAGTTTTTATTAAAGGGTTAATACCTAGCTTAAAGACCATCGTGAAATCTCAAAAACCACCCACTTTAGAATTAGCTATCCAGGTTGCTAAGGATGAAGAGACTGAGATTAAGTCTGAGCATAGGCGGAAATTCTCCATAATTTTTGAGGGGGCTGATATTTAAAAATACTTTTTTGCATATCAAAGCAATAATATATATATATATATAATCAGGGCTCGGGACTTAAAGCACTTAAAATCATTAAAATAAGCGCTTAAATAAGCACTTAAAAACATCAATATAAGCACTCAAATAAGCATTTAAAAAACTTAAATTTAAGCAAAAATATTTATTAAAAAAAAAAACAATAAAATAAAAATAAAAATTTATCTTTATATTATAAAAAAAATTAAACTTAATTTTCAGGACTGAGGATTTTATGGATTTTCTAAGGGATTTTCTGAAAAATAAAATGTAAACAATATTTACAAATAGTTGAAAAAAAAATAATTTTTTAATAAATTTAATAAATTTTTTTATTTAAATTATTTTTAATTTTAATTCTATCAAAAACAACTTTGCAGTAGAAAACCATAAAAAAGTATGAAAACTGGTCAAAAAAGCAATAATTATCATAAAAACTTGAAATAAGCATTTTTTTGAAAAATCACTGAAAAAAGCAAAAAAAGCACTCTCAAATTTCATAATTGAATGTGTTGTAACATGACATACACTTCTATAGTACTCTGCTACATTTTAAGTCAATCTAAAAAAATAAGCAAATGCTTTAAGTCCCGAGCCCTGTATATAATATTACCCTAAACATCATTCAAAACTTAAGCGTGATTTATTTTAGATAGATATAGTATATTATGTATATAACTTAAGATACCCTTACATATAATTGAATTTTAACAATGAAAACTCTGTAATTAAACTAAAAAATATTTATTTAAAAATAATATATCTATTTTTTTGTGCAAATAAATCTAGTATGGCTTCTTTATCAATTTTTTTAGAAATATCATTTTCAATACTAATTATAGCTAAGTTATTAAATCTATTCTGTAACATGGATGACCTCAGTCATGTTTTAATCCTTCTCATTGCAGAAAAACTACGTTCACACGTTGACGAACTTATAGGAAGAGTAAGTGCAACTTGCATAAGCTTATACATGTTAGGGTATATAGTTTTGGAAAGTACTGAAGTCAAAGCTTCTAAATTAATACTGCTTTTACCATTTGATAAATGTAAGTAGTTCTTCACAACGTGCATTGGTGCATTTCTGATTGAACACTTATACTTTTTATATCCAATAAATCCTAGAAAATAAACAACTTTCTTTAATTAGAAATAGAATAACAAGAATAATTTACAATATATAACATTTTTTTTTTTTTTTTATTTATTAATTCAATAATATTAAATTTTGATAGCAAGTTTTTATAATGAAATTACCTTATAATGATTAATAATTAATTCACTCTTTTTAAAATCTAATTTTATAAAATTTTCTACAGCTTCAGCTATTTGAATACTTTCAGTTGAAAACCTTTTCTTTAAGTTGACAATTATACAATCCAATATTTTAAAATAACCATTTACACAATAGTATTTTTCAACTGATGTACTATTTGTTTCAGTACTATGAAATGATTCTGCGGCAGTAGTAGTTGTTAGAATGAAATCTTCAAAAACATTGGGTTCACGTCTTATTCGCTTAGATGCTAATAATAAACATATTTAATAAGCTTAACTTAATAATATTAATTTAAATAAATAAATATTTAAACAAATATTTTTTAGTAGGTACACAAACACAATACTGACCTTGAGTTTGAAAAGGTAGTATCAGTTTAAAATCATTTTTATCACAAAAGGTTTTTATGTCTAACCACAAGTCACTAAATCCACTGGTAGATCTAGCATTCTCAAAACTTAGTATTACGTTGTTTATTAGATTAGCCGCTTCACCCAATGTAGCAGCTTTATCTTGAAACTTGTTGCTAAGTATATTTATAGAGCATAATACATGTTGCAAAATGAATAGAAAAACAACAAATGATCCTTTTTGCATTATTGAAAGTATACCTATAAAAAAATATTCAAAACATATTAAATTAGTCAGCCTATTGGGCGCAAACATATTCAGATATTTTATTTTTAAGATTTATTTATAAAGTTTATTTATATATAATTATGAACTAAATATAGATTTTTTGCTTTAACTTGAAATCAGACAAAAATCCCAAGAAAATTTGAATGAAGCTTGTAACGTGCCAACTACTTCCGTTTTTGTGTAGAGGTATTTTGAATGAAAACCACGAAGTTGATAGAGTATAAATTTTGATATTTATTCAACTTATTAAATTATTGTAAGTTATATATAAATGATTTGATTTTGACAGTGGTAAACGAGATGTGACTCTGTAGTATTTTAGTGTCTGCTAGAGTTGAGGCTAGCTACTCGTCTGCTCGGCTGGTGTTCGTCTGATGGACATTTGTCCATCGACGTATTTCGTCGGTATTCCTAATAGATCACTCCTATGGCATTTTTAGTATAAAAATGATACATCCGCATCCGCCTGAGGTAATTTCTGACGTCTTTTATGAAAAAATGTTAATTACGGATTATATGTTTCCTAAATCATCTATTTGTACTTTTTATGGCTATTTCGTCTTTCCTAGAAAATGGATATCTATCACGTTTTCGCGCTGTTCCATTAATTAGTTCTTATTGATGTGGCCGCTCGGATGCTGATATTATTACTATTACCAGGGTTACGTGCTCCCTACAGCATTTATGTCTATTATTGAATATTTGAATATAATATATATATATTATAATCGTAGTTTACCTAATACAATTTAATTTAACTAGTATATTTATTTTAACATATAAGTGGGTAGTTTTTTAAATAGTCCAGGACCAGGACTACAGATAACGTTTTTGTTTCTACGCCCAAAATTCAAATACCTTACGTTGTGGTTAATTACGACATTTTAAAATATTAGGTATACACAAATGTTTTTGTATAATTTTGTTAAACACAGCTTCAAAATGCATTGCACATGTTTACTAGATTATTCCCATAGTTTTATCCCCAATATTTTGGTTTTTGATATCGCCGCACTGAAAGGTACACATGGTGCATTATTATCGTAAATATATTTCATAATTGTATCATGTATTATGCACATTTGAATCTAGGTAGTTACTAAAATGTATACCTAAATTAATTTTAATAATTTTAATAAAAAAGTTCAGTATTACCAATATATGTGAGTAATACATAGTAATTAATACATTACTGAAAAATTTAACACTTCAAGACTGTGAACAATCTGTAAAAAAAATGGTGAGAAATACACGGTGGAGTATGTAGAAATATTCCACTTAAACTGATGAAATCTCCCTGTAAGAAAAGTGCTCAGACAGAACAAAACCATACTACTTCAATAGAATTTCGATTTAGGTACATCAGAATTTTCAATAAAATAATACGCTTAATAATTAGAAGTAAAAAAGGGAAGTTCTCATTTGAAAAATAGAAGTTTGTGTCGCCGTATAAACCACACGGTAACTAGTACAAAAAATATCGGAATTGAAAATATGGTATTTAGGTGTACTTAAAAATTCCAAAAGTTTATAATTTGAATAAAATTTGCACTTTTAAAAAAAAATGAGGGTGAGCATTCTTAAAAATTCACCTTGTAGACTAGGGTAATATTAGCCCTTAAGGAATAACGAGTAAGGACAAATGAAGGCTGTTTGAATGTTCAAATAATTTTAATTTTAGAGCTTTTATTGTATGCATTTGAAATTTTAAATAACCCATGTCGAGGGCTGGCGTGACGTCTCGCCCCCCCCCCCCCCCGACGGGTTTATCGATATCTCCCCGGAACGAAGAGCTTACGAATGTTTATATTGCGCGTACAAATACGTACGAATAGAGGGCAAAGTATTGCTACAAAAAAATTTCAAATAACCCATGTCGGGGGGTGGCGTGACGTCTCACCCCCCCCCGGACGGGTTTTTGATATATCTGAGCCACTTTGTTCATACAAATTCTGCAGCAATGCTTACAAATTAGTACAAAAAGCATACTAAAAGATAGAAAAATACATTTTCAATATTTTGAAAATGGGGGGGCTGGTGTGACGTACGTCATTAATTCCCTTTAAATATATTTGTCTGTTTTCTTGTACTAGTGTGTCACCTGTCAAAGCACTAAATTTAATTAAATTAACATCGCTTCCAGTATCTATGAGCAATTCTATAAATTCTTTTCTTATATTGACAGACTGACAAGTAACATGATTGTTGTTTAAGACTGATATGATGTGTAGACATCATCGAAATCTTCCTCGACCGTGGCTATCATATTTATCGGGCGAGCGCCACTCATGTCTCCCGATCTCGGCAAGTTTCCCGATTCATTATTACGCCTATCGTTATTCTGTTTTCTAAAACACTTAGTGATGTCAATATGTCATGTCCAGATTTTTTACAATACGTGCATATAACGTCTATCGGAGCGTTGTAATTAGTAGGCTGTCGAGTGAAATTATTGTTAGTTGGACGCGAATTACCATTGTTATTATTTTGACGATTTTGAGAGCAATTTCAAGCAAAATGATTACCTCCGCATTGGTAACATTATACAGTACCTATTGCATTCCGATAATTATTGCTGTTATTATAATTATTATTGCGATTATAGTTATTATTACCTCGCGGCTGATATTGATTACTACTGTTATTATTCCTATTACCGTGGTTTATATCAGGTCTATTAAAATTCGGATTTCGATTATACTGTGGTCTAAATAATTCGGATTTGGATTGAAATTTTCTCTTGGATTGTAATTTTGTCTGGGTAAATTATTACTATCATAATTCGGTCTATGGTTATACTGTGCGTTGTAACCATTATTTCGCCTATTAGAATTACTGATATTCCCGGTGGAGTTATTTACTTGTCTACCTGAACTATTGCCTCCATAATATTGGAATGCATCTGACTCAGACTCATAGGCGGAAATTTGGGGGGGGCTTGAGGGGTCTTAGCCCCCTCAAAACGTACAAATAGAAAAATTAGCCCCCTCAAATAATTGGTCACTGCAGGTTACTGTAATAAATAATAATAAATATATGCATGTTAACTTTCAATTCAAATATTGTTGGAACGCCAACTGCATCCCGTTATCGACGCTATCATTAATAATATGTAAGGAGAGCTAAAAATAGACAAAATAGTAAATACCAATGTAAAATTCGACAATTCGAAACACACAACAGTGACATTTTTATTTCAATAATCATTAGCCATTCAACCATCGCCCATTGCACCGTATTTACTGTTAAGTGTCGTTTCGTTTTTCTTTGTTCGATATTTTTTTAAATATGTCCAAAAATGTATTTGACTTATTTAATTTCAAAAAAAATAATGTTCCGACCGCCGATATTGAGCAAATAATTGATTCTACATTATTTGAATCATCTTCGACTGTACATACAGGCACGGAAAAATAATCAAATAAACATTTAAAGCATAATAAATTGATTATAAGTAATTTGGGAACTTTAGACACTGTTCGTCCATTGCTAAAAGTAAGTATTTTTAGTTTTTACTTGTACTTGTAAAATATTGAATTCAAATAATATAAGACTATCATATTGAAGGCAATACTGAGGGGGTGCAGAAAGAAAACCACTCGGTAAGAACCGAGAAGGGACTACCGAGATGTTGCATTAATCTTGACGCCTACTAGTTGGCGGGATAGGCGACTCTACGCACACACTTGAATTTTCACGCGACGACAACACTATGGCGAGGATGGGAGGTGACGTACATATGGAAATCAGGACAATACAGGTTATTTATGCGGATCAGGGGCCCTGTGGTCGATTCGGTTTGGTGCAATGACCACAGGGTACAATTATAATAGTGGGGAGCTTACTGACTAAATTATACTAGGTATATATATATACATAATATATATATATACAGCTGGCGGCTTGAGCTGACTACTGCGACGACGACGATGGTCTCGAAAACCTTGGCGGCCTCGCACACAACAGACCCGTTGCTGTCGGACTTACGCGGTGACCGTATTCCGGGAAAGCTGCATGGAGCCCGGGTACTGGATACGAGTGTCTCTGCGCTCAATGCGCGATAGGAAATGCGCTCAATGCGCGACAATGAGTTTAGATAATATAAACAAAAAAAAACTTACGCTCAATGCAACTTTAATGTAATAATTAGCACGTTACAGAAGAAATAGAACAACCAAACGAAAACCCGCTGCAATAGCGGGGACCAACAACAAACATATAGAATGGTCGCAGCAGCGCTAAACAAAAAGTAAACAAGGGCGTTGGCCGCAACGGTAAATAATATAATCATAACACTAATGATACGAGTAGTTGATAATATTATGTGGTAACAGATGACCAATAATTATTCACACGAAAAATAATAACAAAGATAATAAATAAACATAATAATTTTGAATAATAATAATACAATAAATTATGGACCGAGTGGTGTTTGGATATGCAAGGAAAGACGCCATCGCGCAGTGCCGTGTCTTTGATAAGCTAATGGCATGGCGCAAACAGAATAGAATAAAAAAAACCTAGTTTTATAAAAAGTGGAATTTACATAAAAAAAAAAGCAGTTGCATAAAAAATGTCTATTGAATAAAAAAAATCAGTAAGGTTACATGTTGGTCCTATTTGATATTTTGATCTGATTTTTCAAAAATGTAATTTTATTAGTAATATCAATGTCAATATAAAATATAATATAGGTATTATACATTTATACAATATGATTCATAATTATAGTAGGTATATTAGTGGAATTAGTTATTTCGGGAAAATAATATTCTATAATATATTTATGCAGAATGTAACTTACCATAATAATGACCGCAATAAATTACACACTACAGAAATTAATATTAAACAGTGTGCACAATTTATAATATATATTACGAAGGTACCTTCTATAATTATTATTATAGAAGTTCTATAGTAATTACTAATTAAAGGAACAGTAAAAATTATGAAAAAGTTGAAAAATCATTTTCAAATATTCTAATAGGAATACGAATTGAGAATTAAATAATAAGAATTCTAAAAATTGTTTCAGTGCATATTGTAGTATATCACTGTTCATGCTGCTGGCGTCAGCATTTCTGTCATTATATCTACAACAGCGACAGCGTACAGCACGCACAATGGGCAACTCTTTTATCCCCGCTCTTCCCGTCTCTTCCTATTCATTACGTCATACTCGATCCACTCCATACAAAACGTATTTATAATGTCTTTGCTCAATCAATGTAAACACCGCCATATTGTTTTATATTTTTCTATTCTCTAGTTTTTTTTACGTTGTGTCAACATAACCAACAGAAATCGTAATATTATAATACGTAGTACTGTGTGGTGTGTACTGGCGACGCTCGCTATTACAGCAGCTCCCGATCTTTTTTATTATTAATTGTGTACAATGTACATACACGTTCTATCTTTTCTCATTGTTGTCATCAGTCAAATGACACAATAATCTTTGTAACCTTATCTGATTTCGCGGAGACTGAGTCTGCAGATCATTTACATAACGGATATCAATAAATCATAATATTTCGTTCAAAATCGGTGAGTACTCATTCATTTGGTTCCTTTTGTAATATCTACCTCTTTGTTAGAGAATCCGAACTGACTATCGCCAATAAGAATCGAACGTACGGTGATCATTACACTATCATCCGCGTTATTCTTGGCATCACTCGTCACTTGCGTAAGCCCGCCAGCAATCATTGTGTGTTGTGTGAGTGGCCGCCCAGGTCGTCCAGATGCAATACGCTGTGGATCGACCAATCTTATACCTCCACCTCAATCATTGATGCGTGGACATTCTGGGGCATCAGTGGATATCGTGACAACTGCATATACTTCCGTAGCATAAGTTAGTTGTAAGATTATCTCCACTTATTGTGAGCTCTGTGGTCATTGCACCAGACCGATCCGAGCACAGAGAGACCCCCGCTTATACGTAAATTGCATAATCCTATTTCCCATTGTATAACCTGTATCCTTCACACCTTCGCGTTGCGGTGCGTTCTGGTTCCTTGTTGTCCATCGTCGCGTCATTGCCAGCCACCATCAATCCGTTTAGCTGTGTGTTGGATTACGTATATCTTGGGAGTAGGCGTCGTCGTCTTGTCACCTCTAACAACGTTAATCGTACATGCAACTTTGGTTGCCTATCCTTGACGCCGTCAATCTGTTCGGTAGATACAATCGCTACAAATTTATTCTATCGAGCTGGTCCTTCAAATCATCAAAATACCCTACAATCACCATAATTATAAAGAGGACGTCACACCAGCATATTATGTTGTCAGTTTTTCACCGTCTTACACACGTAGGTACTGCATACCAAATTTATGTTCACTACTTTTAATAGGATATCATCAGTTTTGATAATAGAGTGAATTGACCTATTATCAAACTTTTTACAACATTATCTGTGTTCTCTGGTGTGCTTTTTACGATATTTAAATTTTAAGCGAGTTAAGAAAATGTAAGGTATTAATATTTAAAAATGCTCATAACACGTGTTATGTACACATAGATAATAATCACGATGTAGAGAATATAACCATCATTACCTCTCCTCCAGGTATCCCGTAAGTTGGGTTAATTTATTTGTACCATTATAAATTATTAATAATGAACTATTGTCTATCGCACAGTGGTTTGAAAAACATTTACATTTAAAAGACTAATAAACTTATTACATAATAATTGTTTCATTATTGATCACTATTTTTATTTTTAGCCTAGAAGCGTGTCATAATGACACTAGTATGTTGAAGGTAATCGTCACAGATGTGATCAATGATATAACTAAATTTGAGCATCAACGTAGATTGTAAAATATATATTATAAGTTTAAAAATTAGTTAATAGTTATAAAATATAAAATTATATTATATGACTATTTCAAATCTGAATGGAATGCACTAAAAATAAAACAGAGAACAATTTTAAAAACGGTCGTACAAATGACGTACTAAAATATGGCACTTGAATAAATTCGAAAACACTAAAATTCAGACGAGGGGTGGGGTTGGGGTAACGGTGTTTTTTAAGTATTTGTGATTGACGCCGAACGAAGATCGTAGAAGTTTTAAAAACGGTCGTACAAATTCATACAAATTACGTACTAAAAATTGGTGTAGTTGTGACCATTATTTTATAATTTTTAACCTTAGGTGGGGCTGAAATCACATCACCCAGATCCACCCATTATTTTTGTTAATAACGGGTAAACCGATAACGTACACATTTTGAAAATTATCATACAAATTCATACAATTACGTACTAAATAATGGTAAACGAAATTTTCAAAAATTTGAAATGGGTGGTGCTGGGGTGATGTACGTTGATTGCACAGAACAACGACACACCTTTGCACCGAAGAAAACTAGCACTAATCAACCAGAGAAGAGGACGTACACGTGTCATGTATGCAATAGTCATCCAGGCCATTTGTTAATACACTGTCCATTATTCAGAAAAATGACACCAACCGAATGTTATCAAATAATTAAAGATCTGAAATGTTGTTTTAACTGCTTCAGCGCGCACATGGCGAGTGAATATATGAACCCAAAAAAGTTCTCAGAGTGTAGTGCAAGACACCATACCTTACTTCATTTCGGTGACCACGAGCAGGTTTTCACTTCTGCACATGTCACAGTGGCTGCGTCGTCTACCAGATACCCACATGCCTCAGTTTTGTTAGCAATGTGGTGATTCAGAATGAAGAAGGAAACCACGTCACCGTACGAGCACTATTAGACAGCGCCAGTCAAAGTAGCTTTATAACTGAGCGTTGTGCTTATCTATTGCAGTTGGTCATAAAAAAATGTGACGTTATGGTACAGGCTCTGTCTGGGACACGTGTTCCTGTGGTAAAAGGAAGCGCCAACATAATTATACGTCCTGTCGATCAAGAAAACCCGCAATTTAACGTGGACGTCCTAATTCCACAGACCTCAAGAGACTCATGAAATATCTCTGGTTGGGATGAACCCATCCCGGACGAAGCGGCGACAGCGTGGAACAAATTTCATCAGGAATTGCCCGTATTGGCCACGTTAAAAATTCCTCGTATTTTTACACATACTCGTGCGTCGTATGAGTTGCACGGATTTAGTGACAGCTCAGAGGCAGTGTACGCAGCAGTCGTATACATACGTGTAACACTGTAACTTCAAAAAGCCAAACCAATTGTCACCTACTGATGGGAAAGTCGAAGATAGCCCCAGCTTCAAAGGTTTCTGTCCCACGGTTGGAGTTGTGCGGCGCGTGGCTACTTGCTCGTCTCATCAACTACGTTGATGGAAGGGTCAAACATTCCTACGTCAACCTGAGAATACTTGGGCTGTGGAGGGCACAAGGTGTCCCGCTAGTTGTCAAGAGGAAGAATTTGAGCAGAAGCGGATCCCCCTGCTCACCCAAGTTGTCGACGATGAATGCCGTGTACTGCGGCAATCAGATAACTTATCCAAAGTGCTAAGACTCACAGCGTACCTACTGAGGATAGTTGACCGGCTAAGAAAGAAAACCATTCCACATTGGACGTCGCCACCGACAACAGAGGAGACCGACAGAGCGCTACGATCCTTGATAAGTTGGACACAACAGGCTTTCTTTGCAAACGCCAAAAAAGCTCTTAGTGCCGGTAAAAGTGGTCAGGTTCATCTGCGAAGGCTCGCCCCCTTCTTGGACAACAAGGATCTTCTCAGTTTGGGAGGTTGCTTAGAGCATGCACTTATACCATACACTGAAAAACATTCTCTTCTCTTGCCAAAAACTGCTCGATTGACTGAGCTATTAATCTACCACGTCCACCGTACCAAAGGTCACCCCGGACCACAAACGATGCCAAATCTATTACGCCAGAACTACTGGATACTTTCGTCTCGTAGTATTATTAAAAAGAGAGTACACAGATGAGTGCCACGGTTTTCGTGAGAAGCCTTTTGACAGCTATTAATGGGCAATCTACCTCATTTCCGTCTAAATCAAGTAAAGCCATTCAGTAAGGTCGGCGTGGATTTTGCGGGCCCTTTTGACTTTAAAGCAGCCATGATACGCAAGATCAAAATAACCAAAGCCTATATATGTATATTCGTCTGCATGGTCACTACCACAGTTCATATCGAAATCGTTTCCGATTTATCGACCCCTCTTTTCATCGGTGGTCTGAACCGCTTCATCAGCCGGAAGGGCCGGTGCACGGATATCTATAGTGACTGTGGCACCAATTTGGTGAGAACCCATCGATACTTAACGGAGGTAGAGACTATAATCCAGGGTGCAGATTTTACCAATAACGTTCTTGAACATCAAATTCGATGGCATTTTAACCCACATTCGGCGCCACACATGGGAGGGATATGGGAGGCGGCCGTAAAATCGACAAATTCACTTTTACATCGTGTTATCCAGAACACCGTTCTTACATACGAAGAACTAAACACAGTACTCCACCAAGTGGAAGCTACGCTAAATTCAAGACCTAAGTCTTTTTAAGTTCTACGTCAGCGGATCCAAGCGACTACAGGACCCTCACGGCGGGTCACTTCTTGACCCTGGAACCACTTGTAACGAATTCAAATTTAATACCATCTATTATACAGTGACCCACTTGTAACCTACCGTACAGCAGAGCACCTTTTTTTATTTGATTAAGTGGAGTGGGGAAATTAAAACATTTAAAATTTAATCCACTTATTTTTCTAAACTATTAAAATATTTTTGACTAAATTTACTTTTATTAACTCTTGTATCAAGTTTACTTAAAATTGAGTATTTAAAACATTTTTCGTCAGTGTTTTTAACATTTATCAAAGCCTTTTTATCTCTTAAAAATGGTGGTAGTTCTATAAAACTAGACTCTTTAAAGATATTTACTTTATTCGTTCTTAATTGAATACCGTCAATACTTTTTAGACTCCAACCAGATCCGCGTAAACTAAACTCATTCTTCTCAGTAATTAATTTTATAAATTGAACATTAAATATTCTATTAAAATTTGATTGTGCATATACGCTAACATTTGATGTTTTAAAAGCTACATCACATTCTTCGTTAAATGAAATTCGTGTCCTGATGCTCGTGAGTGTCAATGAATGTTTGTCTGATTATAGAAGGTGAATAATTTATATTGAAAAGCTCAATACCTCACTTTCTGTGTAAGAAAGCGTAGTCTGCAATGAGCTGTTTTTCTATTATATTTGTTTAGATTTTTGAATTTATTTTCTTAGTTAACATGATGCTGAAAATGAATAAAATAAATTTATTTTTATTTATATTACAAAAAACAATTTTTTTTAAAAAATTACCTGCACTTTTTTTTGTTTTGTTCTTAATATAAATATTTTAAACTGTGATAGCAAACTAAAGATTTTGTAAGTCGTGTGTTATGAATAGAGTGAATATGTGTGGTTATGTACACTGAATAGTATAAACTGACGTTAGGCGAGGTAATAAGCATCCTTGAAAGCAGGTACTGACCCCGTTTAATTTGTTTAACTTTTTTGAAAAGTTGATTTCAATAGCTGTTTTTTTTATGAATATACATATAATAGTAACAACATTTCACAAAAACAATCGTTTGTAATAGCTAATTTAATCAGTTTTAAGTTTCTATTACGATTAACTGGTTACTTAAATCTTTTTTTAATTATAATTTGTTGTCATATTATGTGAGTGCCACAATATTATATACATTGAATAGGTCAAAGCTAATAAATTAATACTATTTTTCAATACTATTTTTTTTCTGGATAATAATTCTCAGTGCCAGTATTGCTTCTCTCGTTCCACTATTTTTTCTGAAACCGAATTGGTACTCCGTCAATGATTGTTCTATCTTGGATACAATACGTTGGAATATAATCTTTGTTCGTATTTTTGATGCATGTGATAGGAGGCTAATGGTACGGAATTCCTCACATTTCTTTGCTGCTGCTTTCGTTGGGATGGGGATAATTATGCTTTTTATGTAATCCTCTGGCATTTTGCCAGTCGCGTATATATCTCTGATGATTTGGAACAGTCTGTTTTTAAAGTTTTCCTCTCCTGCTTCCTTCCAAATCTCCGCTTGTATTCCATCAATTCCCGCTGCTTTTTTGTTCTTCAGATTCTTCAGTGCTTTATCGAATTCCTCCCTCATGACTGGATCCTTTTCATACTCTTCTTCTCCGTTTGATTCGATTTCCTTAAGTGTTTCTCCCTCATACAATATTTCTAAATATTCTTTCCATCTTTTGACAATATCTTTTTGTTCCCACAACATTTTCCCATTATTATCTTCTATTCCTCCGGCTCTGGGATTATACTGGCCAAAGATCTTTTTCACCATTTTATATGCTTCTTCTCTTCTTCCTGTTTTCATAAGTGTTTCAATAACACTACAATTTTCTTCCAGGTTCTTTTCTTTTGCTTCTTTTGATTTCCTAATAACTAGATTCCTCAATGCTCCATACATTTTCTGTCCTTCGTTACTGTTCAAATTTTTATATTTTCTTCTTTCCTCTATCAAGTTCACAATTTCGGCTGTAATCCAGTCCTTTGTTGCTGTAATGTTTTTATGGCCTAGAGTTTTTGCTGCTGTTTTTGTGATTGTCTGTTTTAAGCTCTGCCATCTTTCTTCAATGTTTTGTGGTTCTAGGGGATCTTCTATAGTCACATCATTTGTGCATTCACTGTATTGTTTCTTTGATTTTTCATCTCTTAGATTTTAACTTGCCATTGTACCATTTTCTTCTTACATGTTATTTTTTTGAATTTAAGATTACACTTCATCATAACAAGGTTGTGATCGCTATTTATGTCCACACCTGGGTAACTTCTACTTTCTTTTACTTGATTCCTAAATCTATTTTTTACCATGATGTAATCAATTTGATACCTATTAATGTCTCCAGGCATTTTCCAGGTGTATCTTCTTCTCTTATGATGGTTAAAACAAGTGTTTGTGATTATGAATTTATGTTTTGCATAAAATTCTAGTAACCGATCCCCTCTATCGTTCCGGTTTCCTAAACCATAGTCACCTGTTAGATTTTTTACTTTTTCTTCCCCAACAATGGCATTCCAGTCACCCTACTGGAATGCCCTACTATCAGATTTTCCTCTCCTTTGACATTTTCTATTAATTTGTCTAAATTTTCATATACTTCTTCTAGCTTTTCCTCGCTACTATTTGTTGTTGGCATATACACCTGAGCTACTATTGTGTCCTTTGGTTTCGTCTGAAATCTGACTAGAATGATTCTTTCGTTGTATTGTACGTAGCCTTTAACTTTTTTCTTAGTTTTTTATTCACTATCAATCCTACTCCTCCTATACCAGGTCTCTTCTCTGCTGTTCCCTTATGTATTATTGCTTCTTTTGATTTCCTAATAACTAGATTCCTCAATGCTCCATACATTTTCTGTCCTTCGTTACTGTTCAAATTTTTATATTTTCTTCTTTCCTCTATCAAGTTCACAATTTCGGCTGTAATCCAGTCCTTTGTTGCTGTAATGTTTTTATGGCCTAGAGTTTTTGCTGCTGTTTTTGTGATTGTCTGTTTTAAGCTCTGCCATCTTTCTTCAATGTTTTGTGGTTCTAGGGGATCTTCTATAGTCACATCATTTGTGCATTCACTGTATTGTTTCTTTGATTTTTCATCTCTTAGATTTTAACTTGCCATTGTACCATTTTCTTCTTACATGTTATTTTTTTGAATTTAAGATTACACTTCATCATAACAAGGTTGTGATCGCTATTTATGTCCACACCTGGGTAACTTCTACTTTCTTTTACTTGATTCCTAAATCTATTTTTTACCATGATGTAATCAATTTGATACCTATTAATGTCTCCAGGCATTTTCCAGGTGTATCTTCTTCTCTTATGATGGTTAAAACAAGTGTTTGTGATTATGAATTTATGTTTTGCATAAAATTCTAGTAACCGATCCCCTCTATCGTTCCGGTTTCCTAAACCATAGTCACCTGTTAGATTTTTTACTTTTTCTTCCCCAACAATGGCATTCCAGTCACCCTACTGGAATGCCCTACTATCAGATTTTCCTCTCCTTTGACATTTTCTATTAATTTGTCTAAATTTTCATATACTTCTTCTAGCTTTTCCTCGCTACTATTTGTTGTTGGCATATACACCTGAGCTACTATTGTGTCCTTTGGTTTCGTCTGAAATCTGACTAGAATGATTCTTTCGTTGTATTGTACGTAGCCTTTAACTTTTTTCTTAGTTTTTTATTCACTATCAATCCTACTCCTCCTATACCAGGTCTCTTCTCTGCTGTTCCCTTATGTATTATTGCTTCTTTTGATTTCCTAATAACTAGATTCCTCAATGCTCCATACATTTTCTGTCCTTCGTTACTGTTCAAATTTTTATATTTTCTTCTTTCCTCTATCAAGTTCACAATTTCGGCTGTAATCCAGTCCTTTGTTGCTGTAATGTTTTTATGGCCTAGAGTTTTTGCTGCTGTTTTTGTGATTGTCTGTTTTAAGCTCTGCCATCTTTCTTCAATGTTTTGTGGTTCTAGGGGATCTTCTATAGTCACATCATTTGTGCATTCACTGTATTGTTTCTTTGATTTTTCATCTCTTAGATTTTAACTTGCCATTGTACCATTTTCTTCTTACATGTTATTTTTTTGAATTTAAGATTACACTTCATCATAACAAGGTTGTGATCGCTATTTATGTCCACACCTGGGTAACTTCTACTTTCTTTTACTTGATTCCTAAATCTATTTTTTACCATGATGTAATCAATTTGATACCTATTAATGTCTCCAGGCATTTTCCAGGTGTATCTTCTTCTCTTATGATGGTTAAAACAAGTGTTTGTGATTATGAATTTATGTTTTGCATAAAATTCTAGTAACCGATCCCCTCTATCGTTCCGGTTTCCTAAACCATAGTCACCTGTTAGATTTTTTACTTTTTCTTCCCCAACAATGGCATTCCAGTCACCCTACTGGAATGCCCTACTATCAGATTTTCCTCTCCTTTGACATTTTCTATTAATTTGTCTAAATTTTCATATACTTCTTCTAGCTTTTCCTCGCTACTATTTGTTGTTGGCATATACACCTGAGCTACTATTGTGTCCTTTGGTTTCGTCTGAAATCTGACTAGAATGATTCTTTCGTTGTATTGTACGTAGCCTTTAACTTTTTTCTTAGTTTTTTATTCACTATCAATCCTACTCCTCCTATACCAGGTCTCTTCTCTGCTGTTCCCTTATGTATTATTGCTTCTTTTGATTTCCTAATAACTAGATTCCTCAATGCTCCATACATTTTCTGTCCTTCGTTACTGTTCAAATTTTTATATTTTCTTCTTTCCTCTATCAAGTTCACAATTTCGGCTGTAATCCAGTCCTTTTTTGCTGTAATGTTTTTATGGCCTAGAGTTTTTGCTGCTGTTTTTGTGATTGTCTGTTTTAAGCTCTGCCATCTTTCTTCAATGTTTTGTGGTTCTAGGGGATCTTCTATAGTCACATCATTTGTGCATTCACTGTATTGTTTCTTTGATTTTTCATCTCTTAGATTTTAACTTGCCATTGTACCATTTTCTTCTTACATGTTATTTTTTTGAATTTAAGATTACACTTCATCATAACAAGGTTGTGATCGCTATTTATGTCCACACCTGGGTAACTTCTACTTTCTTTTACTTGATTCCTAAATCTATTTTTTACCATGATGTAATCAATTTGATACCTATTAATGTCTCCAGGCATTTTCCAGGTGTATCTTCTTCTCTTATGATGGTTAAAACAAGTGTTTGTGATTATGAATTTATGTTTTGCATAAAATTCTAGTAACCGATCCCCTCTATCGTTCCGGTTTCCTAAACCATAGTCACCTGTTAGATTTTTTACTTTTTCTTCCCCAACAATGGCATTCCAGTCACCCTACTGGAATGCCCTACTATCAGATTTTCCTCTCCTTTGACATTTTCTATTAATTTGTCTAAATTTTCATATACTTCTTCTAGCTTTTCCTCGCTACTATTTGTTGTTGGCATATACACCTGAGCTACTATTGTGTCCTTTGGTTTCGTCTGAAATCTGACTAGAATGATTCTTTCGTTGTATTGTACGTAGCCTTTAACTTTTTTCTTAGTTTTTTATTCACTATCAATCCTACTCCTCCTATACCAGGTCTCTTCTCTGCTGTTCCCTTATGTATTATTGCTTCTTTTGATTTCCTAATAACTAGATTCCTCAATGCTCCATACATTTTCTGTCCTTCGTTACTGTTCAAATTTTTATATTTTCTTCTTTCCTCTATCAAGTTCACAATTTCGGCTGTAATCCAGTCCTTTGTTGCTGTAATGTTTTTATGGCCTAGAGTTTTTGCTGCTGTTTTTGTGATTGTCTGTTTTAAGCTCTGCCATCTTTCTTCAATGTTTTGTGGTTCTAGGGGATCTTCTATAGTCACATCATTTGTGCATTCACTGTATTGTTTCTTTGATTTTTCATCTCTTAGATTTTAACTTGCCATTGTACCATTTTCTTCTTACATGTTATTTTTTTGAATTTAAGATTACACTTCATCATAACAAGGTTGTGATCGCTATTTATGTCCACACCTGGGTAACTTCTACTTTCTTTTACTTGATTCCTAAATCTATTTTTTACCATGATGTAATCAATTTGGTACCTATTAATGTCTCCAGGCATTTTCCAGGTGTATCTTCTTCTCTTATGATGGTTAAAACAAGTGTTTGTGATTATGAATTTATGTTTTGCATAAAATTCTAGTAACCGATCCCCTCTATCGTTCCGGTTTCCTAAACCATAGTCACCTGTTAGATTTTTTACTTTTTCTTCCCCAACAATGGCATTCCAGTCACCCTACTGGAATGCCCTACTATCAGATTTTCCTCTCCTTTGACATTTTCTATTAATTTGTCTAAATTTTCATATACTTCTTCTAGCTTTTCCTCGCTACTATTTGTTGTTGGCATATACACCTGAGCTACTATTGTGTCCTTTGGTTTCGTCTGAAATCTGACTAGAATGATTCTTTCGTTGTATTGTACGTAGCCTTTAACTTTTTTCTTAGTTTTTTATTCACTATCAATCCTACTCCTCCTATACCAGGTCTCTTCTCTGCTGTTCCCTTATGTATTATTCTGAAGTCACCGCTCCAGAAGTCGCCTGGGCTCGGCCATCTTATTTCTGATATTCCAAGGATATCAATTTTCTACTTGTTCATTTCCATTTTCAGGTTTTCAACTTTCCACACTGTAATAAAGTTCTTACGTTCCAAGTTGCTATGAATTTGTATTCTTTATATTCTTTAACATTTCTTTCTCCTCTCGTAGTCTCCACCCGGAGATCCGAATGGGGGACTTACCTCCGGAATACTTTACTTGAGAAGCTGTCATGTTACTTGGGATGTTAATATGGTGGTTTCCCGTTGCCTTCCATATCGCAGTTTTCTCCATTATTTCTAATGGATGATGTTCAATTATGAATGGATTCACACTTGATAGCAGAGCTGCTTCCCACTACTATGTCCATTTTGGTCGCCTCTTACAGACTACCATGGGTGTATTATAACCCCCACCCACAGGTAATTATTCAATTATACAACTAAATGTCTTACATAAATATATACAATCAATATAAAATATTCATTAAAGTCATGGAAATTGAACCTTCATGGATTTTTTCGAGCATTCTGGATACGTTTTTCTATATTTTTGTATAACCTAAAAAAAAAATTTAAAAATTTAAAATATTTTTAAGAAGTTTTGCTTATAATACTAACTTGTAGTAAACATTGTTTTTGTTTTTCATTTTTGGTGAATTGGTGGATTGGTTCAGGTGAGCATGCGTTATGGTAAGGCGAACAATGTTAAGACTCCAGGTTATGATACAAGTAAACCAGACTCGTAGATTATACATATACCAGGACTGTAAGTATATATTAATTTTTTAATTTTTTCAAAACTTATTAATCTTTTTTTTAATTTTATAGGTAACAACTTGTACGGGTGGGTGATGTCGCAGTTTATGCCATACTGGCTTGAACCCAACTTGAATGGATTGGAGGATTTGAATAACACATCACACATATGACGGATTTATGATTTGGACGTGACGTACCCACAGCACCTGCATAATGGTCATAATGATCTACCGTTCTTACCTCAAAACAGTGTACCACGGGGTCGAAGGTACGAAAATTGATGGCGACGTTTGAGAAGAAGGAAAACTACATAATACACTACCGGAACCTGCAGCAGGCTATTAAAAATGGTTTATTAGTTGAAAAAAAAGTAAATATTTGTATTTTGTAAGATTTTAATCAGATTTTTTAACATTTTTCTTTTTTTTATAGGTACATAGGGTTATTCAATTTAACCAGTCGGACTGGTTGGCGAAATGTATTGATTTGAACGCGGTGATGAGAAGACAGCGAGGAACGTGTTTGAAAAATATTTTTTTCAAATTCATGAACAACGCTGTATTTGGTATGCCATATTATACTATTTATTCTATATTTTTACAGGTAAAACAATGCAGTCTAAAAGAAAAGAGATGAAAATGGTGTTGGTGTAGCCTGAGAGGAGGTTGAAAAAAATTGATAAATAAGTGTAAACACTTATTGTTTAAACACTGCACCAATTACAGTGAAAACCTAAACTCAGTTGCTTTGGAGAACAAAATAATCAAATTTGACAAACCTATATAAGATATTGGTAATTATACTTTTTTTTAAATTACACTTTTATCATACATGTATTATTTACTTACAGGATTCGCTGTACTGGACATATCAAAAACTTAAGTGTACCTACGACTAATACTACAATGTTATGCAGAGGCACTATAGGGATAAAATTAAGCATAATTATAATAATAACTGTTATGTATAGTAAATAATTGAGATAGATTAATGTATATAATATATATATTATATTTATACCTTTTTAATGTTTAGTTTGTAAAATAATAGATTAGTGTATAAATTTGTAGTATTTTCGCATTTATAATGTATAATTTATATATACAGGGTGATTTTTTTATCGAAGAACACTCATTATTTCAAAAGTATTAATGTTTAAGAAAATATATTTTTACATGGTTTCAAGTTGTTAAAAAACAATATTTTTATTAAAAAATTATATTTTTAAATATTTTTTATCCTTTTAATTTTTTAAGTTTTTTACTTTTTTGAATGACAACATCTAATTTTAATTTGATATTCAAAAACAGGATATTTTTCTGATTATTTTAATACATAAAAATTGAATTTAGGGCAAGTAGTTTATGAGTTATAAGTATTTAAAGTTTAGATGAGCGGAGTAGAGGACAAACATTTCGCGGGGTAACCCCGTACCACTCTACTCCGCTCATCTAAACTTTAAATACTTATAACTCATAAACTAATTGCCCTAAATTCAATTTTTATGTATCGAAATACTCAGAAAAATATTCTGTTTTTGAATATCAAATTAAAATTAGATGTTGTCATTCAAAAAAGTAAAAAACTTAAAAAATTAAAAGGATAAAAAATATTTAAAAATATAATTTTTAATAAAAATATTGTTTTTTAACAACTTGAAACTATGTAAAAAAATATTTTCTTAAACATTAATACTTTTTGAAATAATGAGTGTTCTTCGATAAAAAAATCACCCTGTAGACATGTAAATATGTAATTGTTTGTCATTTAAGTTAGATTAATATATTTCTTGTAATATTTTTTTTATTTTACTCCCTTTATAATGCATACTTTATAATTACTATGTACGTATAACCATGTACATATTTGTTAGATATTTAAGATAGTTTACAATGTTTTCTTAAAATATTTTTTTCCTGTATAAAAGTTTGATTATAATAATGTTTTTCTGTTTCATGTAGATGGCGGCCAATATATTTAATTAAAAAACTTTGTATACGTTAGCATATATAAATATGTACATATGTTAGCATATAAATTAAAAAAACATTGTTAAAATATAATATTAATGTTTATTAAATAAAATGTACACAATCACAATTTTTTAAGAATTATTTATAAACCGTTTCCTTACAGAAAATACTTTATATAATGTAGATTGTGAAGGAATAAATTCCATATGAACAATACAGCAAGGTAGAGTTTTTTCATCACATATTTGGTTTAAACGTGGACAACCAAGGTATTCGATGTTGATAAAAGCGACTTGAGATTTAAATCCAATAAAAAGTTGTTTTTTCTGCTCATCTTTAACATAAATGCATCTGAATTTTAATTAATTCAATGTTTTGCATAGTTCTTTATACTCAACATCACCATATGTTATACATAGTTTATGATAGTTACGTTCCAACCTTTTATTTGTTTTTCAACTATTGTTGTCTTGCATGGATTTTGAATTTTTAAAAATCCAATGCTGAGTTGCCTAGTATGTTTCTGTGTCGACTATAGACATTTCTTTAATAAAATAATTATTGTTTGCTCCAACAACGCATTAAACGTCTATGCTGGCTGACCACATAATTATTAGTATATTAAATTAATTTAAAAATGTCTTGTATTATATTTTATATTGACGTGAGGACTACCATACACGTTGAAGTATACCTCTCGACTGAAATTATAATCAAATATCATATTATGTAACATTGTAACTAACCAACTAACAAGCATATTGTACTAAATTATTTTTTATTAATATTTTTGGATTCGATGATCTCCAAACGAGAATTTAATTCTGAAATATATGTGCCATGTTTTGGTAATGAATTTTCATCAAATATTCCGGTTATACGATTTATCTCAGCTTTTAATTGGTTCACGTCTTGCCCCTGGATACCGATTGCTGTACTAGTTTCAGCACAGTCATTAATTATGATATACGATTTTAATAGTTTACTCGTCTGTATATTATTTTAAAATAATTGTATTTTTACATGTAGATTAATAATATTAATTTTCAAAGCATCAATTTCCAATGGTGGGCATTAACTTGTTAAAAAGTTAAAGTTAAGTTAAAAAGTTAATTTTTTTTTAACTTTTTAACTTAACTAGTTAGTTTTTTTTGTTTTTAACTTATTAACTTATTCAGTTAAATTTTGTATTGTTTAAACTTAACTTTTTAAAGTTAATTATCATTATTGTACAGTTAAGTTAATTAAATTAAATTTTTATCATGTGGAACCAAGAGACAAAACTTATTCTTTCTATTTTGCCATTTTCGTAATTTATTTTTCTAATAATATAATATCATCAATTCATAATAATCAAATTATATTATAATCTATAGGTACTATAGTAAAGACTAAAGAGTAATAATTGGTATACTATCCTTGTATCGACTGGCTATTTTCACGAATTCTATTATTTAATGATTTAATATTATTTAAAGGTATTGAATAATCCGATTTTTGTTTTATCTAACTCTCCAATTCCTAAAAACAGGTTTAAAACTAAATATCATAGTCTTTAAATGGATATCATTATATCAATAATATTATACTGGTTACTGGTAAATACGACAATTCCAATAGACAAAACAAAAAGTCGTCCGAGATATTTATAAATTATAATTTATATTGCCGTATTCGTTATAAATACAAATAAACGTATGAGATTAGAAAATAACATTATCGAAATAAATATTGAAACAATTTTTGGTAGGTATTATACTATTATCATTATTCATTGATTTTATTTTAATAATAGACTATTATAATGGTACTAAATGACAAATATTTAAAAACAGCCTATACCTGTTAATATTATGACTTAAAAAAAAATTAACTTTTTTTTAACTGAGTTAAGTTAATTTTATTTTCCATCTTAACTTTTAACTTAACTAGTTAAATTTTATTTTTTTGTTAACTTTTAACTTAACTGAAGGCAATTTAATTGAATTAACTTAACTTTCCACAGTTAATTATTTTCATTAACTTGCCCACCATTGTCAATTTCTTTCTGTTTGAGTTTTGCAAGGCTTAGAATTGTTTTGTTACTTGATTGAATATCTTAAATAATTATTTTAGTATCACTAGCTTGAGAACTTCCAAACACGTTCATAGTTATAAAACGACTGACACTATTTTTTAACAAAACGTGTATAAGTGTATTTTTTCGGAAATAAAAAAACCAAAATTTATCATCTCACCGATGTTTTGGAGTAAGTTGACATTTCCCTGGGGTTAGATGATATACATAAATTAATAAATTAAATAACTTAATATAATATTATATAATAATATCTTAACAACTTATATTAATAAATGTATTATTAACATTATTATACAAACTGTAGGTACGCGTAGTTTTAGTATGCGCGCCCTGTGTGAATTTTGTATGGACGTATGGTATGTACAAGGTGTATATAACTCGAATAAACTGTATCGAGAAAATGCACAGCTATAAATAGATAATACAGAAAAAATAGATTAATCTCCTAATAAACATACCAGTAGTCGTAGGGAATTTTTATTGACTTTCATTTAAAAACTATTTTGATAGTTTTATTTTTTTAATTATTTAAAAAAAAATTGCTTGTTTTTTTCAGAACAATTGGTGGACACCAGATGACCTTTTTTATACGACATATAAAGAAAGATGTACTTTTCTATTTATATTCTGGCATATTGTAAGTTATAAACAATCGTTTTTGTCTTTGAATGAAATATGATTGGCCAAATTAATTTTCAACCAATCCAAAACTGACAAATATTATTGGGGAAAAAATATATTTTAACTGTATTCGTCTCAAAGCTGGGCACTAATTTAACTAGTTATTTTTAATTCATATTAACTTTGTAACTTAACTCGTTGAATTTAATGTGTAAAATAATCCTATCTACTCGTTAAGAGGATGTTACACCCGTTGTCTCTGTGTTACAAATGTACAACAAACAAAAATTGATTTGCGCAGGACAACTTTTATTTTTCTGTGTTTGTAGTGGTGGCTCCAAAATGTCTGAACATATAGGGTGTAAAACCATCTATATTACAGCTTGCTCATATTTTAGATAACACAAATGAAGCTCTCAGTAGAACAACCGGGCAAGTCCATTTTATCAAAATGTTCATTAGAAGAAAAACAAAAAAAATTACTCGAGTAATTGCTTCCTATAATAAGCTTGAGCTGTGTCTTGCTAAGTTCCTTAAAATCTTGTTCAACGCCTCATAAAATTCATAGCCTTGGGATATTATTTTCTCAATATAATTCGCACAAATTACTTTTTTTTTATCACATAAATATTCAGCACATGCCACATGGTTATCAAATACATGATGAATAGTATTCATAATATCTTTCCTTACATCACTGACTAAATGCCCGTTTCATTTTCTATAAATAATTGCACAAAAAATACCTTTTCTGATACGTAATATATTATTAGTTATGACTAAGTAATTTTCTATCCTCTAATTTATCAGCTGATCTTTTTGTTCAAATGTCCTTTAATTTATTACACAAATTCCTAAGCAAGTGGTTTCTGCACTCAAATTTTTCCACCGTTATATTTTTATAAGGTCTTGATTCTAAAAATTTTTATAAGCACTACTGTCGCCGTCTGCTATTAGTTTAAGATACCGTAACCCTTACATTTCTTCTCTATTTTTAAATCCTTCAACTATTATGGAAGCTTCCATTCCCGATGATACACTTGTCATTGGCCAATTTCTTGAGCATTTGTGAGGGGATGGTTCATTACTACATATACAACTTGAACAGTATTTATTTCTAATCCCGAAATACAACACTTTTTTAGTTTCTGTAACCGATTATGGCAGCCTAAAATAAAATGTTTTGTATAATATTATGTATATTATTTTGTCGAAAAATATATGGGTACACCTATACCTAATATAACTCATCAAATGGTTTTAGAGTTTTGTTACAATTAAAAAAGTATAAGTCATAGAAACTTAAAATTTTCAAAAGATGTTCAATTTATTTTTTATTTTAGATTCTGAGCGGAGCGACTAATATAGATATATTGATTTTACAATGTGTTTTTTTTTTTTGTGGTTGTCATCGCCTTTTAGGACAGTAAAAATGATTAATTTTCTTCAACAGTATCTAAAATTTCCCAATAGTTTTCAAAAGCGCCGTGGAAGAAAGGAAAAAGGAATTTTTTCGCAGTCTGTTTTTGACAAAATCTATGGTTGTTTATATTAGCATTTTGTATAAACAATACAATTTTTAAAATATTTTGATTTGTTTTGAACTGTTTACGAACATTTTCAGTTTCTATTTTTTTATTTTTTTTTCCTATGAATGTCAATTAAATTGTATTTGATGTGTGAAAAATCACGACAATTTAAAACAAGGCTTCTGATATATTGTTAGTATAGTAGCTTAAAAATATTAGAAATACATAGTCACATTTAATTTTTTTATAAGCATGTAAAGGAAAATTTCCATAATTTACATTTAATGTACTCCTTGTTAATTATTTTTTATCATATAAGATTATGCTGTCTGCTATTATCCACTGTGTCCCACTGTATCTAATGATTATAGCAGGTTGATATCAGTCAAGATGAGTTAACACAAAATCTAATTTAGTACTTAAACTCATATAATAATATTATACTTAATATAAAACTTTATAATTATTAAAAACTTCAAGTATAAACTTTAAATTTTCGTTTATTTACTTACGGGGAAAGAGATTTGTATATATTAAAATAATAATCATGTTATTCACATTAATGAAATAAAATATTTACTTACAAATAAACACAAGTTGTCTTTACTTAAAAATCCTTATAAGGAACGCTTATAAGCATATAAAATTCAAATTTTAAAAAAATAAGTAAAAATCACCTAAATTTGCAAAATATTTTGTGTTAGAAATTCATAAAAAATTTTCTTTTTAAATCTAAGATTTGAAAATGTAATACAAGATTCATCACAAGTTAGTCTAATTTTATCAACAAAAAAAAATCGATAACGGAAAGTCAAATTAAATTTTTATGAGCGTTGACGTTCCAATTTTTACAACATTGGATATTCACTCGATTTCTCATTTAGCGTTTTTCTTCTTTTGTTGTATATCATAAAAGAATAACTGTAGATACATTTGAAGTTAACTGAATATTTTTATTTTTATTTCGTATTGAAAATATTTTGATTCGTTTTAAGCTGTTTACGGTCTTACGGACATTTTCAGTTTTATATTTTTTACTTTTTTTTAAATTTTGGATAATAAACCACCTAAATTTAATACAAGACTGCTGAAATATTGTTATTATAGCAGTTCAAAATTGTTATAAATATATATAGGCACAATATTTTTTTTATAATTATTTTAAGTTCAAATTTTAAATTATTTTGTAGTTAGAGCCTGGGTCATGTGATAGGTCCAGGGTATTATGGGCGTGGTCCTATTCTCACATCTCCCGATGCTCAGTATAATGCAATGGGTACATGAGGCCTTTATGGTACCTTCCCATCTCCTTTGCCATTCCGCTATTGTGGTCCTCCTTTCTTCTTTTTTGATCATGATTCTGGTGGGAGGAGGATCACCAGACAGGGGGTCTTCGGACACCCTGGCCTTTATCCTAGCCCTTTCTTCAGCTATCAGGTCTACCAGAGGCCTAACCTGATAGGACGAAGGCGGCTTTGTCGGAAACAGTCCTGTAGGCCCAAATGGTCCTCAGGGCTGCCATTCTCTGAGGTCTCCTTAGGATGGTTCTTGCCTTAGCCGTTGAGCTTACAGCTTCTGACCAGACTGGGGCTGCGTAGAGCAGTTGGCTCTCCACTACCGAAGCTAGAAGTCGCCTCTTCCACTGACAGTGTCCCCTGATGTTCGGCATTAGCCTTGAAAGGGCTATCTCGGACGTGGACGCCTTCTTTGCTACCGTCTCCGCGTGTTTCACTAAGGAAAGGCGTGAGTCAAGTATGACTCCTAGATATCTTAAGTATTTGCTGAGTTGGATGTGAGTGCCACCTATGCTGAGCTGAGGAGGGTTGTAGGCCCACTTCTTTGTCAGTATGACTGCCTCCGTCTTGTGGTGGCTAGCTGGAGTCCTCGGGTTGTCATCCAGTTATCGATCTTCTCGAGAACAGGATTCAACAGGTTTTCCAGAAGCTCGCTCGTTTTCGTGACTCCGACGACTGTGAGATCGTTTGCAAAGTCAACCAGCTGAACACCCTGAGGAACTTCCATGTCCAGTAGGTAGTCGTATTCCACAGGGTCGGACCAAGAACTGAGCGCTATGGGACCCCGCACGTCACAGTCTTCGATGTAATTTGCTCTCCTACCAGCCATGATCGAATCATGAGCACTATATACTCTGGAGTGTCTTTATTTCTAAGTGCTTCATTTATCACATGCCGCCACCATAATGATCAAGGAGTTAAAAGCTTTTTTGACGGCAAGAGTGACAATGACGCAAAGCTTCTTAAGCCTCCAGTTGCCCTGTGCCACGTGTGTCTCTAATCCGGTGACCCCCCTCTACCGCCGTCTCCGTCGAGATGCCTCTCCGAAAGCTGAACTGGTTTGGAGCCCGTCCTGTCCGGCGGGAGTCCAGGTGGGAATCCAGCCTCTGGAGAATGATTCTCTCCAGAAACTTGCCCGGAGTGTCTAGAAGGCAAATAGGAAGGAAGCTAGAGGGGGCTTCGACCGGTTTGCCCGGAAACTTGTGCAAAAGAACCAGTTTGGCCTTCATCCAGTTGAAGGGGAACGTGAGCTCTATAAGACACTTGTTGTTATGTTCAGAGTGGCTCTAGGTCGTGTGAGAACTATCCTCTTCAGTATCTCGTTAGGGTAGGGTGACCATATTTAAAAAAATAAAACACAGAACAAAAATATTAAAATCATATTGTTATATTTTAATAATTTAATATAGAATATTTTTAAATTAATAAGAATTTATTATATTTTTTTGTTGTCCAATAAGATAACGTTTGTGAACGACATAGATAAATTATTAGGCTATTATTAATATTTATTTATTTCGCAATATGCTCACATTTGATTACGAACTGGTTGCGCATGTCGATAAATATACTTATATACGTCCGGTTTACATCGCTGACAACAATGTGATGCAACAATAATAATGGTAAAAACAAAAATCCAAAAATACAATTGAAAAGTATAGATTTTTATATTATTCTATTCAATAATGTCATTTTAAAAATTTCAAAAATTGTATACAATAACAATAAGGAAAAAACGGGATTAATATGAGACAGACTTGAAATTACGGGACAAAAAGCATCCCGAGAGAAGTTTGTCAGGACAACAGGACACAAATCTGAAATAAAGGACAAACCTGTGTAAAACAGGACGTATGGTCACCCTACGTTAGATATACCTGAAGGACCTCCCGCCTTTCCTGAGGACATATTCTTGGTGGCTTTAATCAGCTCTTCTACTGTGGATTCAGGGGTGACCATGTCAAAAATTAGTTCGTCTACATCTGGATCGAAGTTATCGAAGATGTTCCTAACTGCTGGCGAGGGCATTGTGTCCCAGTTGGTGACTGGAGCTGCGGAAAACAGGTGATCAGCGATCGCCTGCTCTCGCCCCTTGGGGGCAAGCTGGGTGGACCCGTCGAAGAATTTCTTCTTCACGAGCTCTTAAGCTCTCCCCCCCCCCAGGGGTTTGTGTCTATCTGAGATCAGAGGCCCCTCCACCCTTTCTCTTTGGATTTTCTGATCTCCCTTCTTAGGTCTTTCCTTGCCGCTGCAAAGTTTGTCTTGGCCATAGCAGCTCCTTCCTGTCCGTGCCTTCCGAGGCAGGACTGGTAGGCCCTACGTAGAGCAGTTGATCTCAGATCCACAATGTGGTCTGACCGCCAGTACATCGGCCTCCTGCCCCTAGGGCAGTGGGTCCTGAGTGGCATAGAGGCGGTGTAGGCGCTCGTATGTATCTGTCGAGGGTCTTGGACACCAACGATATTCCTCCTCAGAGTGAGGGAAGTCGAGGTGATATGTTGATTAAAGGCTTTTTGAGTGCCCAACCAGGGTGAGCATCGTATGATATGACCACGTTGGGAAATCCTGGATGTAGGTCAGCGGGCGGGGGATCCAACGAGAAGACAACGTAAGCATGGTCGCTTATGTTGAAGTCGTCAAGGACGGCCCACCCGTTGATCTCCACGTCTTTGGAGAAGGTGACGTCGATGATGGACGTGACTTCACCTCTAGCGTAGGTAGGGGTGTCCCCGAAGCATGACGTCCAGGCTTGCTGCCAGGTCCGAAAGCATTTCTCCTCTCGGGTTGGGTTGTTGGTCTGAGACCCCCATTCTACGTTCACAGCAGAGCGAAATCCACTTACTTGCTTTTTTGTGTGGTTCAACCAATTAATGTTTCACCGAAACTGCTACAGTTTAATTTTTTGCATCCAGGTAAAAATTGAACTAGACACATTTATTTATTTAAAATAAGCTAAAAAATATAGTTAAAAGTTTATGTAATTTTAATTAATATTTTATTAATTTTTGGTATCAGAAAAAAATGTTAAAAAATCGTACATCAAACATCTTGTTGACAAGTTTTAAAGATGCAATTGTTAAAGATGAAAACATAAAAATAACAGTTCTAGGCCCGTTTCCAATGATCCAAAAAAGTCTTTAAAAACCATATCCGATGAATTATGAAATTCCAAACAAAGTGGATAAAGATTGACGGATGATGCGGATTTAATTAACAGGTTGACCGCCACGGGTTTTTTTAAGTTACTTAGTCAAGCCATGAGAATTCATTTGGGTTCTCACCTATGTTACTCAAAATTGCTTTTAAGACCTTTTTTGGGATCTCAATAAAATCCATTTTTCATCGAGATCTCGTTTAGAGTCACAATTATCAGTATTTACTCGTCGGATTTGAAATCTACAGTGTTGCCACCTTCAGAAGATATCACAAGTTAGCCAATGTCATTATTAGTTTTTTTATGTTTTTTTCTGGAAAACTGTTAAATTCAGTTTAAGTAAACCTATCGGTCATGGCGTCAGTGAGTAAACCATTGAGACCCCAAACACTGGCTCATGGCAATCAACCTGTTTTAAGCACATTTTATTTAGTGGCGAATCTTCATTTTTATTTTTAGAGAAGTCAACACTGTCGTTATTGGTCCGAATCTAATCCCCATGTACAAGGACACAATCAATGGCCATGGCCCTAAAAAATAAAAATCTGGGCTTTTTAGGGGACCATGTGATCGATCCGATATTTTTTAAGGCAACCCAACTGTTGAAAAGTACCTTGCTATTCTTAAAAATACCATTCAACCGTTGTTCGGGTAATTGAAAATAATGACAACCTGATTGAGTTGGACGAAGAAAAAATTGTTATTATATTACTGACAAAAAGTAAATGGTATGTAATTTGAAATTTTTTTTTGTTCAATAAACACAATAAATTTACAAAAATATTTTATTTTAATTCATTAGAGTTCCAACGTTAATTTATCATATTTAAAATAAACAATAATATTTACATACATACTCAACATTTATAGGTAGGTACATCCATGGCACTTTGTTCTTTAATCTGTGTTAATCAGACTAATTACACAATGTTATCTCCAATATTGTTATTATAATAATGAAATACCATTATTACCTTAGACACCTAACTAAATATTCAAATTTAGTAAGCAATATAGGTAACTGTAATCAATTAATTATGATTATAATAATAACTATTACAATAATAGTAAGTACTTCCTACTTATTTTATGATTGTATGATATGCTAAATTAACTATTAAATTAACGAAATAAAATTTTGTGTTTTTAAATGTCCAAAACTAAAAAGGAAGAAAAGGGAAGAATTTCAACTCCTAAATTACCACATAACTAAATAAAATACTGATTTTAAGGATTTTAATTAATTATGTTTGCCAAAAAATTTTTGTTTTTTTTTTTTGTTTTTGGAGCGTGTCATATTACCGATTTATGAGTATAAAAAGATAGTTATAAAATTATTTAGTTATTGTAAATTAAACCTATATCAATTATTTAAATTAAAAGTATTAATTATTAAAGCATATTTTACTAAACTTTAGTACTATCAATATTTTCAGAAAAAAAAGGTTTACTAGAATCCATTAAAAAATTAATATTATTTTTCTATTGGTACAACTGCGTGTTTTTTTTTTTTTAATTATTATAAAAAAATTACCTGTTAAATATAAAGAAACACGTCTTTTTTCGTTTTAACGAAATTCTATCGATCCATAATCTTTAAAAAAATCCGATTACAATGACATAAGATACAAAATGTATATTAAGTTGTTATATTTAATTATAACATAGCTAGTTGAAATTATATGATGAATTGTTTTTAAAAAAAAAAAATTTCATTTTTCTATATGGTTGCATATACAAACCATGAGCACTCGGCTAAATTACATAGGTCATATTATAAAAGGCTCTTTAAAGCCCAAACGATACTGACTGACTTTTATAGCAAGTAGCAACAATGATTGTTATTTCGATTCATTTCTAGAAATTCAATATTTTTATCTTTGTGGGATTTGTCTGAAGACATTGAAGGTATTTTAAACCCTTCAAACTGTATTGTTTTACAATAATGTATTGAAGTACATAATATTTTAAATTAATATTATTATATTTTAGCAATGTTTAGATGTGTTTCATCACTAGTGTTGTCTGTAGAAATTATAACATCATAGAAAAATATACTTTATATACAAAAATAAAATATTGTAACATTTAATACATTTCTACCGCTATATGTGCTAGCACATTCATTAACTGCTCTAATATATTTCACACAAAACACTATATACTCTGACAATATTGAGAACCTGTCCCTTCCAAGGATCTTTGAAGTTTGGATTTGTTCCTTGATCCATCTGGTATTATCAAAGTGGGCGGTCTACTCACAAATGCCAATATTCCGTATGCGCACAAGCATCCAGCTCTCTTACCTTTGTCTAATTTGTTGACCATGCTGATAATTGATTATCATCACATTTGGTTGAAACATCATTGAGTGCATCAACATCTAGCAAAAACGGTTGTAAAATGGTTTTTCACTCCCCTCATCACAGCATTTTGGAAAGTTGTGGGAGGCTGGTGTCAAATCAGTCAAGACACTGTTTCTCCAGTCAGTTGGAGTACATAGACCAACCAGTGAAGGATTAATAACACTCCTTTAACAAATTGAAGCCACTCTAAATTCTAGGCCATTAGGTGCTTTGAGTAATGATCCTTCAGATCTGTTCGCCCTGACTTCCAGTCATTTTTTAACCCTCGAACCTTCAACAAATCTGCCTGAACCCAACGTAGACTCACGTCCACTTTCTACGATACGACGGTGGCGTCTTATCACTGACCTCCATCGCCATTTCTGGACGAGATGGAAAAATTAGTACCTATTGAGTCTACAACACCGCAGAAAATGGTATTAACTGTATTATACGTATGCTATTATAGTTAATGTTAGTAAAATTTACTAAAAATATATAGCTGCGATTTTATAATTGGCCAAACAAAAATTATAGTATTTTGTACCAAACATGTTTAGTAATCTTTACTTTTGAATTTAGTTATTGGACAATGTTTATAGCACGGTATATTATACTATAATATACCGTGGTTTATAGTAATTTGAATATATCTTAAAAGTAATCTGTACTTTATAATTTAGTTATATGACAACTGTTATAGTAATTTAAATCAGTGGCGTGGTGAAGGGGGTCAAGAGGAGCAACCTCTCCACCAAATTTTGGGATGGGTGGGTATTGGGTAATTTGTATTAATTTTTAGCATACATATGTACATATAATACTATAGAATTAATGAAGTACTATAATGTCAAAAAATGGTGGCAATAGTGGGTACAGCTCTGCTTTTTGTTAGATGTCAAATGGGTAATTTTAATGGATGTGTTAAATTTCAATTCATTGATATAAAATCATTTTACACGAAAACCGAAATTGGACAAAGATACCGACAATGGACAGCATCTATGCTAAATTTACTTTGTCAAAAACATTTAATGTTTATACTTTAAGAGTTTTATGTGTCTACGAATAATATTTTTAAATTAAAAATGTATAAAAGAAAATTTTTGAATATATTTTTAGAGATTTGGGTTACAATATCAACTACTTATGAATAACTATGTTTTAGTTTTTCTATCTTTAACTAAAAAAATTGTCATTTTATACATTTTTAACTACAATATAATTTACAATTATTTGACATTTTCTTTTCATCACTTACATTTGAAAATGTTTTATTAATTTCTAACTGAAAATTAATTGGCAAATTTTCGACACTGATGAATTTTGTCAAAATTCTAACTTCAGACAGTCGTAAAAAATGATAGTGGACTTACGCTAAACTTTTTTTAATTTCACTATTAACAAATTACCTATTCGAAACTATACCTATTACATTTTCCAGTTTATTGACCTACCAAAGAATTTTTACCTACAAAGATTAAAAAAAGGTGCTCTGCTGTACAGCAGGTTACAAACAGTGAGTCACTGTATAGTGAATGGTATTAAATTTTAATTCAATGATATAATATCATTATATAAGATAAACGATTCTGAGTGGAGACGTTACGTAGTCTAGGTATAAGACATATTATACTCATATCTATGGTATTAAAACAAAAAATTGTACCTATAATAAATTAAAAATTAATCTTGTTTATAACTTGTTATTCTAGGTTTTTTATTATGTAATTTCATCCAAATTTGAACTTAAAATAACTATAAAAATAAACTGTGCTTATGTATTTTTAATATTTTTCAACTGATATTGTAACAATATATCAGGAGCCTTGTATTAAATAATTACACTTTTTGGCCCAACAGATAAAACTTTATTGATATTTATAGAAAAAAAAACTAATAAAATTGGTAACTGAAAATGTCAATAAACAGTTCAAAATAAATCAAAATATTTTGAAAATTGTACAGTGTATAGGAAATGCGAATATAAACATTCAGTGAAATTTTCATGTATCTACTGTTATTCGTTTTTGAATTACAACATAGTAATGAAAGCGCTACATGAGAAATCGAGTGAATATCCAATGTTGTAAAAATTGGAACGTCAACGCTCATAAAAATTTAATTTGACTTTCCGTTATCGATTTTTTTTGTTGATAAAATTAGACTAACTTGTGATGAATCTTGTATTACATTTTCAAATCTTAGATTTAAAAAGAAAACATTTTACGAATTCTTAACTCAAAATAATTTGCTAATTTTCGTGATTTTTCCATATTTTGTCAATTTTTGAACTTTAAATGCTTATAAAAAAAAATTGTGACTAAGGATTTTTAATATTTTTCATCTGCTTTTGAAAAAAAATAGTAGGAGCCTTGTATTAAATTTTCAAGTTTTTTAACTTAACAAATAAATTTTTATTGATATACATAATAAAAAACTAATAAAATTGGTAACTGAAAATGTCAATCAACAGTTCAAAATAAATCAAAATATTTTGAAAATTGTACAGTGTATAGGAAATGCGAATATAAACATTCAGTGAAATTTTCATGTATCTACTGTTATTCGTTTTTGAATTACAACATAGTAAGGAAAGCGCTACATGAGAAATCGAGTGAATATCCAATGTTGTAAAAATTGGAACGTCAACGCTCATAAAAATTTAATTTGACTTTCCGTTATCGATTTTTTTTGTTGATAAAATTAGACTAACTTGTGATGAATCTTGTATTACATTTTCAAATCTTAGATTTAAAAAGAAAACATTTTACGAATTCTTAACTCAAAATAATTTGCTAATTTTCGTGATTTTTCCATATTTTGTCAATTTTTGAACTTTAAATGCTTATAAAAAAAAATTGTGACTAAGGATTTTTAATATTTTTCATCTGCTTTTGAAAAAAAATAGTAGGAGAATTGTATTAAATTTTCAAGTTTTTTAACTTAACTAATAAATTTTTATTGATATACATAATAAAAAACTAATAAAATTGGTAACTGAAAATGTCAATAAACAGTTCAAAATAAATCAAAATATTTTGAAAATGTTATCGTGTATAGAAAATACACAATTTTGCGTAAAAATTCCCGTTTTTCTTTCATTTTTCTTTTGTTTTTCTTGGCGCTTTTGAAAATTACTGAGAATTTTAAATTTTGACCTCCCCAATGCATCAACAATATTCACTTTACAAGATACTGAAGTTGAAAATCGAAGTATTAATTCGACTACTTATCGTGTACACAGACACAAAAATTTAAAATTTAAAAATTTAAAAAAACACACATCATTGTAAGATCAATACATTTATCGTTCCACTCAGAATCTAAAAAACTACTTAAATACCTAGCCATCAATAGTTCAAAAAGAATCAAAATATTTTGCCAATATTCGGTAAGGCAATTTATGAATCTACGGTTATTATTTCATTATTAATCGATTTTGTAGAAAATTGGCTTTGAGTAAAACTTCTCATTTTAGATTCTGAGTGAAGCGATGAATGTATTGATTTTACAATGATGTTTTTTTTTAGTTTTAAAATTTTTTTTTGTATCTGTCATCACCTTTTAGGACAGTAAAAATGCTTAGATTTTCTTCAACAGTATCTTTTTGAAAGAGCAGGGAAAAAGAAAAGAACAATTAAGGTAAACGGAAATATTGTTTTTGGTATAGCTTTAAACAAATTACCGTAGATACATGCGATTTTCACAGGTTGTTTATATTACCAATCATTGTCTATACACGATAGAATTTTCAAAAAATATTAATTTGTTTTAAACTGTTTACTGATAGATTAGATACGAATAGATTGTTACAATGATATTGGTAAAAGATTAAAAATCCATAGTCACAATTTTTTTTTGTAAGAATTTAAAGTTTGAATTTTGACAAAAGGCGTATAAATCACGAAAGTGTGCAAATTATTTAGAGTTAAGAATTCCTAAAAACTTTTCTTTTTAAGTCTAAGATTTTAAAATGTAATACAAGATTCCTCATAAGTTTGCCTACCTTTATCAAAAAAAAATGTCTACAAGCAAGTTTTTATGAGCGTTTGAATTCATATTTTTTACAACATTGGATAATCACTCTACTTCTCATGTATGTAGCGATTTTCTTATTTTGTTGTACTTCAAAAACGAACTACCGTAGATTCTTGAAATTTAGATCATATGTTTATTTTATGAATTTCTATACTTGATAAAATTTTCAAAATATTTTGACCTTTTTTGAGATGTTTACTGGCAATTTAAAATTAAAATATTTTTTATTTTATAAATTTCAATAAAATTTTATTAGTCCTATCAAAAAGTGTCAAAATGTATTATAAGGCTCCTGATATGCTGCTCAAATAGCAGTGTAAAAATACATTAGAACCATTTATTTTATAAGTATTTAAAGTTCAGTTTTAGATCACATTTATCAAATTTTAAATTTTAAAATGATTTTGTAATAAAAAATGTATAAAATGTTCAACTTTTATTGCTAAGGATTGAAAACTTACAACAAGATTCCACGTAAGTAGGTTATTCTGTAATAAAAAAACTCAAAAATATAAACCTATAGTTATTTTATGTTCAAATTTTGAGGAAATTACATAATAAATAACCTAGAATAACAATTTTAGTTATTTTGTTATAATTTTTGAATATTAATTCAACTTACTGGCTACCAGTTTAATAATAACTTTACTAATAACAATATAAAATATATTATATAAATTATCCACACAGACCATCACCACTCAGAATCGTTTTTCGTATACAATGATATTATTATATTATGATTGAATTAAAATTTAATACCATCCATAATAAAATCTTTGCTCCTTGTGTTCGCCACGCCACTGATTTAAATATAATTGTATAGTACTCTTTACTTTATAATTTAGTTGTTTGGCAATGTTTATAGTAATTTGAACATATCTTTATAGTACTATGTACTTTTTAATTTAGATATTTAAATAATAATTATAGTAATATAAAAATAAAACTTATAGTGTTGGCGACTATTAACCCAAGTGAAATTTACATTTAAAAACTTCTTCACGATAACAATTAGTTCCCCGACCTAGTGATAAGCAGCATAGCTATAAATTGAAATATTAAAGTATTGAAGTTTGGTTATTTATAACAGAACCTAGTTATACTGGTTATTTTCTTGGACAGTAAGCCAATTTTCAGTTTTAATTTGACTATAATAATTAATATTAAAATTAAAATTTGTTTATTAAGTAATAAATTGTTTATGTTTTTTTTGTAAGTACACAATTTAAAAGATATAATGTGTTAAATTTACATTTTATTAATCTTTCATTACATATAGGTATTTATATAAATTATAATAAATAATACAAAACAATTTTTTACATATAAAAGTACCAAACATATTTTACAAAACAATAGACAATATGTAATTAATTGTATACAATATTATTATATTAAGTTATAATAACAATGTAATTCATAACTATACAGGGTGTCCCGTGAGGATTTACCTATTAGCCGTAGAGGGGGACTCGCCGCCCGGACAAAAACCGGTTTTTTGCTGTTTTACTTATTAATTAAAAAAATTATTAAAAATCAGGAAATTAATGAAATTAAAATGTTGAAACGTCAATATTTTCAGAAAAATGAACTCTACAAAATGGCAATCTTCAATATTTTTTTAAATAATTAATTAAAAAAATAATTTTTTTAACTTTTTACCAAAACATAAAAAAAAAATAAAAAATTAGTTATTTGTAGTGCTTACCTCTGTGAGTCTTAATAAGAAAACAGAATTACGATATCTCTATTATTTCAGGAGATATCGCAATGAGTAAATCCTCACGGGACAACCTGTATATAATATGAACATTAGAGATATAAAATTACTATAAATATTATACCTAATACAATAAATGCCTACTGTATTATAATAAATTACGGTCTTCAGTGTAATATAACAACAGTAGGTACATTTCTGAAACTGTATAAATAAAAATAAAAATTTAAAAATATTAAATATTTTTTCAAATTTATGTATAGGTACATTTTTATAAATACACTTCCATTAGAAATGCTTGTATGGTGATTGGTGAACGGGAAAACTTTTATCCAATGCATTTAATTTTGTACATTTTAATTCAGAAGTTAACATAACATTACCTAAATGATTCAAAATGTTGATCATAATCAATAGTATTAAACAAATTATAAATGATGAATGATTCATCATGTATTATAAAAATACATTTAATTAATCCGAATATAGGTAACATATTATTTTGATCGCATATATTAATAACCACTGACATATTTTTTGTATTGTATAAAATTCCCTTGATGTTTATCCAAGAAACAAAGATACATTCTTACATTTTATCAAACTCTAACTTGAGAACATTACCTGTAACTGTTGTTTTTTGTTTTAATATTTTAATTTGTATGCGATTTTCAACCAATTTTAATTTATGCTCATTGGCTCTTACACGCTCATAACTTACGTCTTACATACACATTAAAGTATTAAAAAAACCAATATAGCGACACAGGCAATGTTATAATTTGTTTGATAATAGATATATTAGTATATTACATTACTAATAGATCCAATACTAAAAGTAGCAATACAAAATTGGTTCTGCTGAACGTAAATTGCATAGGTATAAGGTATGTCAAGCACTCAAGCGTGAGCCTGACATCATCTTAAGACATCCTTTTTAGACAGGACTACAGGAGAGATAATCACCGTGATTTGAGTTCACTTTTACATTAAAATAATTTAAAGACACATACAATTGGAAGAAACCAATAGACTAAGAGACTAAGAGACTAGAGATTATATGAATTATATAATATATTCTACAAATAAATACCTACATATTAACTTGCCAATATTGTTGTTCTAAAGTATTTTTCTGGGACAGCTAGATTAAAAACGAATCTATTAGTTACTCCAGCTCCACCCCAATAAATATCTTGGATAATTCCCTTAAAATTAATACAACCTACTGTAAGTGCCTCCTATTTCTATAGTATGTATGATGATAATAATAAAATTAATATTACTATTTACTATTTTATTCAAAATGTTTCAAATGTTTATATAATTGCTTGCCATGCTAATAAACGTAGCCATGTAGATAATAGGCATATTCGTATTATGTATTTAATTGATTAATTATGTAAGAATAAGTGTGAAAAATTTAACTGTATAAAACTAATTTAATTTTATAATATAAATAATAAATATTTAAACTTACCGTTTGATGTCTGTAATATAATCTTGTCAGTAAATAATAATTCTTAAAGTTTAAACACTGTACGTTTGAGTAAAACTGTCGGAGCATTAACTATAATATTATGGATATTATATTATGATCATTAACACAGGTTACCATATTTTAAATCGTAATGATTAAAATATGAACTTCATGAATTATGAACCGTATAATAGTCGATCGACGATTGAGCAATTGGCATTCGAGCAACTTGTTAATTTGCAATCAACGATGTTCGCTGAATTTCATTTCAATTTGCATCAGTGGCCTTTGTCGATAGTGATCTGGGTTTCTACCACGGTTGTAAATATATGATAAATCTACGATTTTCGATATTCTTTCGGTATTTCATATCGCGCGTATTACATATATATACTATTATACTATAATATAATATATATCACATAGGTATATTATATACTTAAGTAGGTACATAACACTATAGTAATAAATACCTATAACTTAAAGGATAAAGGATTAACATTTAATCTATGGGATAAAGCTAGAATAACAAATAATAACATTATCTAAATCGTCTGTTTTTCAAAGAAAATTGCCGTAGATAGGTACCTATAGGTAAATAATAATAATAGTAGTAACAATAATAGTGTCATCGCCTGTAATTACCGATTTAGAAATCAAATTAATACTGCAGACTGCCGAGGATCCGTTATCGTTTTTATTATTAAAATTATAACCTAAGAAAATCTAGGAAAACAGTTTACAGTAGTTTATAGTCGTATAATTGTCCGACAGCTCTCTGTTATTAAGAAAATGCCGACTGATAGTTACGAAAAATTCAAAGGAGGAGGGGGGGGGGGGTACCATACCACCTACCATTGCCGCCGGCCCTGGGTCTACCTATGTAGGTATCGAAAAAATAGAAACATTAGGTACAAATTTTTAATATCTAAACGATTATTTGTTTTTAAATTACAATAAAATAATAGTAAATCAATTTTATCATAATATACTGGTTTTTGAGAAAACTTTTTTCTCTATATTTTAAAAAGTACTGAACATTTTTAATTACCTATTAGATACTAATTTACTTCTCAAAGTACCAACTAGATTTAATTTCCTACCAGAAAAAATATTGAAGGTGATAATCAATGATATTCGCTATTTACCATAATTATTACAGTGAAAGCGGTGGCGTAACCAGGAATTTTTTTTAGGGGGATGTTTTTTTCTTGTAATAAAATTTGACTTGTGAAGGATTTCACACTCCCTATATACAATGTAGCCACAAATTGTTTTTATAAATTTTAATAGTTTAACCTCCAAATATTTATTTAAAATAAATCGTTTTACTTTTTTCATAAATAATTATAATGCAAATGGTAAATGGACATTTCCCCCGAACTGTTTTCGGTCTAGTAGGACATTTCCCTCCTATATATTTTTGATGTGGACATTATAAAATTGCTTAGAAATACAGCTTTGAGGGGAGGGGGGCTAGGGCCCCTCTGGATTTACCCTTGATAGTTCAAAGGATAACAGTCCGTAGGTTTTAGTCTGCATAGATAAATTTCCTACCATAACCCAAGATTGGGAATAAGTTTGTGCAGTCAGAAAAAATCATTAACAAAAATCCAGGGAAGTAGATTTAAAAAAAATTTTAAATAATTAATTATAGCAATAAATGAATATTGTATTTTACCACATAAATGATAGTACTTTTATAATGATAATGAAAGCAATTCGTGCAAAATTATTACCTAACCATTCCAAAATATCAAAAATGCACGACGTTAATATTCAAGTTTTCACTTCTGCCGGCACTGGCACTCCCGGAGTGCAACCCGTCGTCTTTTTTTTTATTAAAACTACCATTTTGGATATTTAACAATTTAACAATTACTTTTAATTTTTATTCAAGTAGTTTAATTGATAAAAAATATACATCTGTAATGTATTATATTTATGAAAATATTTGAAAATATTAGTCAATAGGCAAAACAAAATAATTACATTTTAAATACTGAAATAATACAATGCTGGGGGGGTGTGGGGGGAAATGTTCACATAAAAAATCCTACTATATCGAAAACAGTCGGGGGGAAATGTCCATGATTCAATGTAAATAGTAGGTAAACAATGTATTTATATCAGTCTAATGCGGCGATGTCTATAACTTCTTCGGCAGATACTTCCATATCAAGATGAATGTTCAGTATAATATGTTAACCCGTTAAGTCGATTTTAACTTATTGTATTCCTCAACCAACTAAGGGCCGCTTTCACCACTACTTTAAACTCCGATTAAAGTTAAACCGGGGTTTAATCGGCCGAATTTGCCCGGTTAAATATCTGTTATCAGTCGATTAAGCGTAATCGAAGTTTAAAGTATTTGGTGAAAGCGGCCCTAAGTGTCGAAAATGATCTTACACTAGTTGCAGTAGTAACTGGTAAATAAGCTAACATAATTAAAAGTCTGTATATAGTATATTGAAGAATATAATATGTTTTCATAGCAAGTTAGAACATTTTTTATGGGTTTGGTTCTTATTTGTTCTTTCCATAATGCAAATTTCCCCAAAGTCGAATAGTCATCACTCATCAGCTTTAATGTCAACTACGTAGTTTTAAAAAGTGCTTTAAAACATTCATCACTATTATCTTTATCTTGTATTCGTTGACTCCTAAAACTGCACACTTGCAATAAAATACAGGACAAAACCGCACAGTTTTGATAGGTTAAAAGCGCACACTTTTGATGGTTAAAACCGTATAAAAATTTAAAATTGTTGTATCCAAAAACCGCATTCTTATGATTTTGACTCTAAAAAGGTGTTTACAATAGTACTATTAGTACTTTATAATGTATATGTACAATAGTCAATATTATTCAAACAAGATTTAAACAAGTGCTCCTAAAAATAAAATAATTTAATTAAAAATCAAAAATATTACCTACTATTATGTATTTACTAATTTATTTTTGTTTTAAAACGTGTAAACATGATTATTGTATAGTATCTTATTATCTTATCCGTTATTTCGCACACAAAATAGTGTGTGATCTTAAACCACTAGGTATAACTTATAAGTTTAGCTATAGGTACCATGACCAATAAAGTGTACAGTTTTTGTATGCAACCCTCTTATTAAACAAAGTAAATTACTCAGAATTGATTTGTGTGCTAAAAATCTGTCATTCAATTGGTGATTAAAACTATCCAAAAAAGGAATAAATAAAGGGCTCTATAGTATGACTTAGCCGAGTCTGTTATCGCATTTGTTCTATAGATACTCGCTTGTTTGTTTGCTAATTAGGGACTATTATATTGATATCGAAGTTTTCGGATTTTTTAATACCTCATTATATAGTTATATTTTTAAATCATTTTTCTGATAATCTTTAGTACATTTTGTTTACTTTTTGTTAAAATTAGCCAAGGGGGGGGGGTGTTTTAACACCCAAAACATCCCCCATGGCTACGCCACTGAATAAAAGGTTTATTTAACGTTTTCATTCAAAAAGTTTTTATTAACGAATTGATTGTGTGTCATTTTTCTAAAGCAAATTCAAAAATTATTTTATTGTTACATATTTATAAAGTATAGAAACTTGTCGATCAAACTTACTTAAATAAGAGCGAGCATTTGAAGGGCGAAAATCCAAAACGTGGTATTTCCAAAAATCAAAATGTTCACAAATTAAGAAAAACTATATCATGGTCTATGACATTAATGAACACTTGTAATTGGTGTAATTAAATGAAAAAAACTGAAAAAAAAACGATTGACGGTGTCAAAATAAATCTATTTTGAGTTTAAAACTTAGTTTTAATACTTTTAAAAAGTGTTTACAAGCCAAAATGTGGTATTGCCGGCAACACCACATTTTGAATTAAACACCGGCAATATTGCGTTTTTCCCACTATCACTAACGTTCAGTACAAAACGTGCTTTTTCCGTCAATAACACGTTTTGATTTGAATTCACGAAATTTAAAATAAAAAATAATTTTGAATATACATTTTGTTACATGATATTATATCAAAACGTAATTTTATCATTCAGTTTGAAAAAGAAAATGTATTTAGTTCAAATAAGTTTTATTAAACATAGAACAATGCAATAGGTAAATTAATTAAAAACAAAGTATAAAACGTAGTATTAAGTTTATTTTCGTCACTGCATTATAATCTGAATCAGTGAAAACCAGTTTTCTTCTTACATCTTTCTAAAATATTAAATACATATTAATAAATTACGTATAGTTAAATGTAATATACAATAATATAGACATCGTATGAGTATACAATAGTACATTACATATTAGCTACTTAATCAATTAAATAACTAAAAAATATATCATGAATAAATAATAAATTAGTATTTTATATTATTTACCTTTTTTGTAATCTTAACTTCAGAATTATTGCTTGACTTTGATTGCTTAAACAAAAATAATATTTGATATAGTATAATAGTAGGTATACTATTGTGCATTATAAAAATCTTGTTGTTCTAATAAAATTTAGTTATTATTAAATTTTACTGGTATACAAAAATAAACATAAATGGCAGAATCTTTAATCTCTGAGATAATGATGTACCTAGGTAGGAAGGTATAACAAAAATAGTAAGATGCCATATTAATATATTATAAGTTATAATATAGCATCTTACTATGTTTGTTTATTAAATCATATAAATAAATTAGCTATATTAATGGTAGTAGGAAACATTCAATTAATGTTTATAATAATAAAAAAATTTGTAATTTAATTTGTTTGTTCTTTTGAATGAGATAATCATACAAGAGAACATAGATACTTTTGTAGTAGTTAATAAAATATTTTATGTAGGTACTTACTACTTGAGCAGCTTTTAAAATATCCCTTGTTCTTCTCATTTTGTTATAATATAGTTTTAGAAAATATACAGATACAGAAAATAAATTATTTAATAGTATACCTATTATAGATTTATACAATTTGGCACTTGCACAATTTATTATTTTAATCCATTAAGAGGACGCCACACCCGCATGTGTTGTCTCCGTCTTACAAACGCGTAACATAGCAAATTACGTCCACGGAAAACAAACGAATCGGCATCAAAAAGTGGTTTTAGAGTAAAAATACCTATAATAAAACTTAAAGAGAACAATATTTTGGAGGGAACCTCATAGGCGTTTTTAAAAATATTAACTATTAAAAAAGTTGTGGTTATTTAAAAAAATAAAAAAAAGAGTTTTTGTGCCTTAAATATCTAGCTGTGTATTTAGATTAATACAAAACCCCTATGAGGTTCCCTCCGAAATATTGTTCTCTTTAAGTTTTATTATAGGTATTTTTACTCTAAAACCACTTTTTGATGCCGATTCGTTTGTTTTCCGTGGACGTAATTTGCTATGTTACGCGTTTGTAAGACGGAGGCAACACATGCGGGTGTGGCGTCCTCTTAATAATAATATAATACATGAGACTGATAACACATAACCACGTTATCTTTATCAATAATATGAATTAATGCCTATATTTTATTTTTATAAAATTTGAATTATCATGAAAACAAAAATATTCTGATAAATCATAATTTTAAATATAAAAAACATTTAAACACTGAAAACTTAAATAAAAAAATGACTGTAATGGGTAAATTATTATAGAATGGCAATACAACGTTTTGTTTTAATATAGAATGTTGTCCTATAGAAAAAACAAGGGAAATACTGCGTTTTGGTTTGAACATTGCAATACCACGTTTTGACTTGATACAAATAGAGGCAATAACACGTTTTGAATTGAATGACGATTTTGAAATCGATTTTTTCATAGATATAATCGATTTAGAACGATTTTTGCACCGGATTTGAATTCCTCGTGGTCTTTTACATAAGAATCGATGTTTATCTCGATTTTTGAAATTTTGGCAATACCACGTTTTGGATTTTCGCCCTTCATTTGTAGGTTGGAATGGCACACAAGTTGTTCAACAGATGGATATCTAAAAGTTTTTTTTTAAAAAAGGTACCTACATACTATTAATATAATTTAAATGTATTCTATTTATTAATTATTAACAATTTTTAAACTTTTTTTAGACTATTTTATAGGTATTAGGGATTTTGCTAAATGCGTAACACATCCATTATCGAGTACATCTATATTATAATTACTCAATGAAGAAGAATTCTCTAAACCTATTACCACAAAGAGACTTTTTTAAACTTTGCTTTGATTACCTTGGTATTTTCATTCTAATAATAGCGTAGTATACTGATATACATATTATTATAAACGTGTCAATACTATACTGTTATTTTATACCGAGACAAACCACAAGCGTAGGTATACATAGTTTATTGTGAATCAGGGTGATCCAACCTTTGAAGTTGGTGAGCCAATTTGCACTTTCACTTATGTTTCACAAAAAAACTGGTGGTAGCCAAAAGAAAAAAATTATATTATTATTTATATTTTATTTTATTACTAACATATTATATAATGCACAAATTATTAAATTACAGATTAATATTAACATATAATTATGATGATTATGTTACTTATATTTGGAATTTAGATGGTACCTAATTAATGTGATAATCGGCATTGATTTTTAGAAGCCAATTTTTCTATATCAATTGAACATCCTGATACACGATTTTAAAGAAGAGTTGTGAATATGGTTTCTTGATTTAGACTTTATTAAGGGTGTCGGTGCTGGTCATTTGTTAAGGAGTAAAATTTAGGCAATTCAATTCATTCAATGTTGTATCGACCTCACGCGGAATATAAAGTAGTAGAAAAATACGTTTAATAAAGAACAAATATTGTGCATTATTCAAATGCATATTCCAGTTTCTATAATTACAATTATCAAAATCGGGCTTTGATCCGATCTATAAAATGTTATGTACTTTTAAATAAAAAAAAATTAACGAAATCCGACTATTATACAGAGCGTGAGAGTGTTTCCTGTAAGACATGTTTTTGTACCAAAAAACGCACCAGCTTCGACCCCATAAATTCATATGGTAGTAAATGCCGATTCTCAAATATACCTAAGTACCTACTTCCAAATAATAAAAAAAAATATCAAGAGAAAAATTCCTAGATACAAATATAGAATTTTATTGGATAGTGTCTTAATTTTTTCATGGCTCATTATTGTATTGGTATGGTTGTAATTTAAATTGATTCTAAAATGATTCTAAACAATATAGATAAGTACCTACTGCCGGTAATGGAATATAATTAATGATGCCTCAGACCATTCTAAATTTAATTCACTATTAATTTGGTAAAAAGTTACACACTTCATTATATCTGAGAGAATAATTTTTTCATAATGAACTTGGAAAAAAGGTATATAGTCTTTGTACAAGTATCACTAATTCTAATTGAACAAGTAAAACAAGTCGACGTATACACGATAATGTGTATTTAAATCAAAATATAATATGTTCATGCAAACTTTTGTAAAATTATTTAAAAATTAAATATTTAGGTGTAGATGTAAAATATCTTAAATTAGAATGCTATATAAAATTAGTAGCAAATAAATTATGCTTTCAATAATTTGACTTGTATCTTACAATTTAAGGAATTTGGACAAGTAACCTATCAACTATCAAACATTAAAAGTTTTACCTATAATTAATTATGTTGATGAGAAACATATATAGGTTTGTTAAAATAAAATATTAAAATATATTCCGAAAAAGCGGGTAAGTGGGTGTTGCTCTGCTGTACAGTACTACAGTGGGTCACTGTAATGGATAGTATTACATTTGAATTCAATGATATAATATTATCATTGTATACAAAAAACGATTCTGAGCGGAGACGGGTTGTTAGTATAGGATATTATATTATATTATATTTATATCATTATTACTTATTATTAATAAATTTTACCTATACTATAGTAAAATAACTAAAATCGTTATTCTTGGTCATTTTTATGTAATTTCGCCCAAATTTCAACTTAAAATAACTATAAAAAATAATTGTGTATATATGTATATATTTTTAGATTTTTTAGTTACATATTTAACTAATTATGTGCAACCTTATTTTAAATATTCAAATCTTAGTTATAAAAGTTGAACATTTCATACATTTTTTACTACAAAATAATTTGTACATTTTAAATTTGATAAATGTTGTCAACATTTGAATTTTAGATGATTATAAAAAAAAAAACGTGCCTACGTATTTTTAATATTTTTCAATTGCTATTGTAATTTGTAACAATATGTCAAGAGTCTTGTATTACATTTCCAAGCTTTTTTAAACAACGAATAACATTTTATCGACATTTCTAGAAAAAAAAAACTAAAAAAATAATTTGCAAATTTACTTGATTTTTACTTATTTTGTCGAAACTAAAACTTAAATGTTTAAAAAAATTATGAATGAATTTTTTATATTTTGTAACTGTTAATGGAACAATATAATAGGAGCATTATATTAAATTTTCAATCTTTTTTATCAACACCAATTTTAAAAAAACTAATAATATTCGAAAATTTCGTTAGGAATTTAGGATACATATTACAATAATTATTAATAGTGGTAAGTTGTCATATTGTTGGAGAATCCATGAATTCATCACTATTAGAATAAAGATTATTACATTTTCATTTTGCTCCTCAAACCAAATTATAGTATTTCCTATTTAGCTATAGAGAGCAGTTAAACCTACCTGCAGTTTACCATCACTAGTAAGTTCCAAATGTACAAATGCAAATGTCTCCTTGCATTAACCAAACACCAGTCCTATGTCTCAAATTCAGAATAACACTTAGGTGGATATTCTTAATCAATTTTATTAACGTTACCCAAAAAATTGTAAAAAACTTGAAACTTTTATTAACATTTTTTTTAAAAATAATATTATGGCTTTATTAAAATATTATATTACAATATTATATGTATATTATTATATTATGTACCTATATTATATACATGTGTAGTATGTACAATAAGCAATAGTTGTGGGAGGAAAAGACAAACTAAGAATAAGGAATGACATGGACTTGCTTAATTTTATTCATTATTATTAATTATTTCAAATTTTGAGACAGACACTTAATTCATTTTGATAATAGATAATTCATTTAGGAGGCTTTTTGTCAATATAAATTTGCCGGATACCTAACATTATTGTACACAAATATACGATTGGTAGTGTAGTACTATGTTTTTTTGTCGGATTTTGGTGATGGTGTTGTATCGAATGGTTTTTTGTCGTTATCACGTGGTCTTAAGTCGGGTGGCTTTTCGAGGTGTCACCCGTTCACTCCGCACTACCTACCTAGATCCCCGTCCAAATAGATTCCTATGACCTAAATGACACAACGGGATCTAAATAACCTTAGGGAGCTAGCTAGTTACACCATCCTAGTTGGCAATTCAAATGGTGACACCTCGAAAAGCCGAACGACGTTGGGTAACTAGAGTTGAGTTTTCGAAAGCACCCGAGTATAGTATAATATATTAATAAAGTACCTATCTGATCCATGGCATTATTTTAGTTAGTAGGTCTATGGTTGACCGTTAATAAGCCATCACATATTGAAACAAAAAATTACTCTCATTTTAATTTAAAAAAAAATTTGTATATAATATATTATATTGATAATACTTTAGCATTATTATAATATATTATTTTGGTACTAAATATACTTTATTTATTATTTTTTTATTGTTAAGATAGACAAACTTATGAGTTATGAGTAATCTTGTATTACATTTTCAAATCTTAGATTTAAAAAGAAAAATTTTTACAAATTCTTAACTCAAAATAATTTGCTAATTGTGTATGATTTTACAATGCTGTGTATTTTTTTTAAATTTTTTTTTGTGTCTGTGTACACCAGTAGTTCTCAACCGGGGTGACATGTCACCTTAGGGTGACATGGACCTAGCTTAGGGGTGACGCAGAATTTTAACAAGAAAAGAAAAAAATTAAAAAAATTAATTTTTTCGAAAACAATCATATTATTTCTTATAATCAGTGGCGTATACATAACTTTTGTATGGGGGGATCAGTTGCAAACAAATTATTATGGAACGAAAATACCTAAACCTAGGTATGTGCACATTTAAATACCTAATAAATGATAAAACATATATATTCAATACATTTTATTTTAAATTCTACAAGTAATTATAGAACAAAATTTAATTTTCTTTTTTTTTAGTCAATTCATCAATTACTTCTTCAGCACTGATTGGAATGTTCCTATATGAACTGCCATTAAAGTGAGGCCATATTTTAATCGCTCCTATAACAAAAAAATTAAATAATTTATACAAAATAAGTAACTAATAACAATAAAAAATATGTATTTATATTGTTTTCATAGAATATACTTCTTTCATAGTGTTTCTTAAGTAGGTCTTTAACCTTTTTAAACATGAAAACATTCTCTCAGGTGTAGCAGTAGACAAGGGTAATGTACAAAATATTCTAAATAATTTTGATAAATTAGGATAAATAAGTTCACTGCAGTATTTTAGTGCATCATATCCAGTTTTGGGTTGTATATTCAATCTTTTGAGGTTTACATTCCACATTTGTAACTCGGCTCTGAATAAATATATGATGACTGATTAATATTAAGTAAATTATTTTTAATTAATTGTTGAATGTGTCAAAATAAAACTTTACAAAAAATCCTTGCTATTTTTTTCCCTTGTAATTTCCTTACATTAAGTCATTATGAACACTATTTTATAAAATTTAAAAAAAGACCTATGGGGGGATCTGACGACTGACCCAGGGGCGGACCCAGGGGAGGTTTGGGAGGTCAGCTGACCCACAGTTGTTTTCCCAGTTAAATGTGGCCCCTCGAAATGACAAACTATATAAACATTTTTTTATTTGAAAAAATTATGTACAGTGGTGAATTTAGAGGAGAGGCACGTGCCCCTTGTCAATTTTCTGTCGACAAATTGTTATGTAACTACGAGTATCATATAAATGAAACATTCAGTTGATAAGGATAATACTACCAACTATTAATTATTACTTATTATAATCATTATTGATAGTATGTATGTATTATTAATTAAAATTAAAATTATACAATTTATATGTGCCCCCCCCCCCCCCTTCAAAATATCGAAGATCTGCTATTATGATATAGGGCCATAGGGGTATATCGTATATACAGCTGTGAAGACTGAGTATTGAAGTAAAATAACGCGTACGAAATCGTGTTTAAGCTTATCAACTTATAATGTACGTACCTAAAATTCGATAAACACAAGTATAAAAATATGTTGGATATAGATATTATTTAAGATTTTATGAAGTTGACATAGATGAAATTGATATAGAAGTGGAATACCGTTCATTACATCTAGTTTACCAACAAATGGCAAAACTATTGAAACTGGAGTAACTGGACCTTTAAAATTAAATGATGTATTGAAAATTCATGATATCACGAGACATGGTTTCTTCATATCCAAATTTATATACTTTGTATAAAATTTTTTATACACTACCAGTCAGCATTGCAACTGCAGAAAGAAGTTTTAGTGTTCTAAAACTTCTCAAAACATGCCTTAGCTCAACAACTATGACTGAAGACCGGCTATCAAATTTGGCCATATTGAGCATAGAAAGCAACATAGCTCAAACCATTGATTTTGTTAACGTAATAAGTACATAATTCGCACTAATGAAAAAGCGCAGAAAATGATTGTAATGTTCTAGTTCTTTACTATTATTTTAATGTAGGTATTATTAAATATAAATTTTATTAATGTATTATTTTTGACTTTTCTATTGTATTAGAATTTAGAACCACCTATTCTATATCTCTTGTGAAAATGAAATCAGTCATTGAAAACTAAAATAAAATAAATATACTGCAAATATACGTATACAAATAAAATAATAAATTTGTATAATTTCTTCTAATGATTTAAATATGTCAGGTAATTTTTTTAATTGAATATAAATTTTAATGCAACAAATAAAAATAAAAATAAATTAAATATAGCTATTAAAGCTTGTAAGTAAATTTTACAATTTACTTAAAAATATGTGATATAGTTATATTGAACGTTGGTATCAAAATGTGATGTAAATAACTAATAAGGTAAATCGCGAGCCCAGAGTGACTTTGTAATATCTAACTATTTAGTTGGTTGAAGTTTCTACACAGTGGCCTCTCGTAAGTAAGGCAGACCCACAGTTCTAAAATCCTGGGTACGCCACTGGACTGACCTCCACATCCCCCCCTTGTATACGCCCCTGCTTATAATAAATATAATATTATACACCTATACCACCACTGTCATGTACATAACATACCTCAAAGTTCGTATCTTTAAAATATACAGCTGAGATTGTTTATTATTTTGATGTTAGGGTGACGCAGTGTTTGATTCTAGTGGCTAAAGGTGACATGAATCAGAAAAGGTTGAGAACTACTGGTGTACACGATAAGTAGTCGAAATAATGCTTTGATTTTCAACTTCAGTATCTTGTTCGATTGGAAAGTGAATCTAGTTGGTGCATTCGGGAAGTCAAATTTTAAAATTCCCAATAGTTTTCACAAGCGCCGGGATTACATAGCGCCTAGGAACACATACAAATTAAGGAATAACGGGAATTTTTACGCAAAATCTGTTTTTCGAAAAATCGATTTTGGTTTTTGGTGTAACTGTAAAATAAATGAACGTATATACATGCAATTTTCACTGGTTGTTTATATTTGCATTTTCTATACACGATAAAATTTTCAAAATATTATGATTTGTTTTGAACTGTTTAGGGACATTTTCATTTTCCATTTTTTTTAGTTTTTATTTTAAAAATATCAATAAAATTTTATTTGTTGGTTAAAAAAGCTTGAAAATTTAATAGAAGGCTCATAGTATATTGTTTCAAAGGCAGATGAAAAATATTGAAAATCCTAAGACACAATTTTTTTTTATAAGCATTTAAAGTTCGAATTTTGACAAAATGTATCAAATTTAAAATGTACCTAATAATTATTTTGTAGTTCAACATTTTTAAAATGTTCAACTTTTATAGCTAAGGATTGAAAATTTGAAAAAGGGTCCACGTAAATAGGTAAATAAATAAATTATTTTATTCACAATAATATCATCAAATAATAAATATCGTTGGTGCATTGGGGAGGTCAAAATTCACAGTACTTTTCAAAAGTGCAAATAAAAACAAAAGAAAAATTAAGGAAAAACGGGAATTTTTACGCAAAATCGATTTTTCAGAAAATTGAATTTGGTTTTCGGTGTAACTTTAAAACAAATGACCGTAGATACATGAAATTTTCGAATAACTATAGATACATGCAAATTTCACTGAATGTTTATATTAGCATTTCCTATACACCATACAAATTTGAAAATATTTTGACTCTTTTTGAGCTGTTTACGGATATTTTCATTTTTCAATTTTTTTAGTTTTTTTTTCTATGAATATCAATAGAGTTTTATCTGTTGGGCCAAAAAGTGTAAAAGTTTAATACAAGGCTAATGATATATTGTTACAATATCAGTTGAAATATATTAAAAATACATATTATTCACAATTTTTTTTTATAAGCGTTTAAACATCGAATTTTGACAGAATTTTTCAAAATCTCGAAAATTATTAATCATCGTAATTAATAAATTATAAAATGTTCAGTTTTTATAGCTAAGGATTGAAAATTTAAAACAAGATTCCACGTAAGTAGTTAATTCTCTTACAGAAAAATCTAAAAAATATACAATCACAGTTTATTTTTATAGTCATTTTATGTTCAAATTTGGACGAAATTACTTATTAAAAAACCTAGTTATTTTGTTGTGATATATAATATTATTCGTAGGTACCTACTTTAAACTTCTAAAGTGTACTATTATATATCTATGATAGTATCAGGGTTTGTTATTGATGTTGATGTATAACGTGTTATAAGTACTTACCTAATGTATATTGTGATAATGTGATATGATTAATTTGGAATTTATTATAGGTCAATTTTTTTTTAATACCATCGATATGTATATACCTAGTCTTAAACCTAGACTGGCATACCGTCTTCGCTCAGAATCGTTTTTCTTATACAATGATATTGTATCATTGAATTCAAATTTAATAGCATCCATTATACAGTGATCCACTTGTAACCTACTGTACAGCAGAGCGGCATCCACTTATCCACCTTTTTTTTCTATGAATGTCAATAAAACTTAATTTGTTTTCAACTTTTATAGCTAAGCATTGAAAATTTAATACAAGATTAAACGTAAATAGGTCATATATAAATTACTTTATTTGCCTTAGTATCATCAAATATAGGTACTTCTTAATATCATAGGCTGACTAACCGTTTTCGCTCAGAATCGTTTTTCTTATACAATGATACTAGGTAGGTATATCATTGAATTCAAATTTAATACCATCCATTATACAGTGACCCACTTGTAACCTACTGTACAGCAGAGCACCTTTTTTAATTTATAAATTATAGCTGGTTATCCATGTTAAAAAAATTTCAACTTCAAACGCTCATACAAAATTAATTTGACTTTCCACTAAATATATTTTTTTTAAATGTGTTAAGAATAATTTTGTATTCATTTTTCAAATCTTAGATATAAGTAAATAGAAATTTTTTATAAATTTATAACTCAAAATAATTTATAAAGTTTTAAGATTTTGACGGTTTTTGACAAAATTCTAACTTTAGACGCTCATAAAATGTATTGTGAATTCTTTTTTTGTTTTAATTTCCACTAACAAAAATGTATGAGAAATGTTGTATTAAATTCTCAAGTTTTTTTACTGAACGAAAATTATTTTATCGACAATAATTAAAAAGTCTAAATGTTCTTATGTCTATAAATAGCTCAAAACAAGTCTAAATATTGTAATGGTGTTTAGAAAATGCTAATAAAAACATACGGTGACAATTTTAAGTATCTACGGACTACGGTAATTAGGTTTTAGTTACATAAAAATCCCCTTTTCCTTTAATTTTTTTTTTATTTTTCCATTTGCTTTTGAAAGCTACTGGGAATTTTTAATTTTGACCTCTCAAAAGTACCAACTAGACTCACTTCACCATCAGAAAAGATGCTGAAGTGGATAATCAAATCATTATTTCTACTATTGGGTAGACAGATTAATAGTGGGAGCGCTGTCGACGGCTATCGTACTGATGGTTGGGCGGGTCCCCCCCCTACGTGGAGTCAGGAGATTGTATGTATTTTCCCGACATTTCGTATACATTTTGCTTTAAGTGAAGTGAATTTGAATGTATTTGATAATATTAGTAGAAATTATACTTACCAAAGCATACAGTTGGCTATAAAAGCGTACCTATAAAGTTTCGATACCAAAATTAATTTATTACAGAAGTTAAAATAACCAATATAAAACTAAAGGTATCTATACATCCCGAATTGGAAGGTACAAATTGTTTCCACCAAAGCGCGTTTTTTTAATCTGCTTCTCTAATAAAAATGTTTACAGACAGATAAAATAAAAATAAAAATATTACATGGTGTTGATTAGAACAAAAGTTATTTAATTTGTCTGGTCTTCCTGTTACACCTGTATATATTATCAATTGAGTATAATAATATTATATTCAATGGTATATACTATATAGGTATTATAAAATAATATTATATACCTAGCCGATTATAATTTATAGGTGTAATTGTACAAGTAGGTACTACCTACTTATAGAGAAATTCACCTATTCTACTCACTTGCAATTGGTAAATGGTATCTTCAATTTTTTTTATTTTTGAATTAAATCCATTCATGTTATTGTATTTTGCCATCAGCTCGGTATCGTACGTATGCACTATTAGAGCTTTTTTGATTTTTAAATCGTTCCTAACATGTAAGAAAATATTTTCATTGTTCGATTTACACACCTAACTAAAAATTATTATTTAGGTACATATAATATTATACTATTTTGCAATTTGTTTCATTATTATATTTTGCTTTAGTCACTGCATGTCACTATGTCAGTGGCAGCTATGTATAGTATCAGGTTTTGTTGTTGATGTATAACAAGTTATAAGTACCTAATGGATATTGTGATATGATTAATTTAGAATTAATATAGGTACCTATTATAGGTCAATTTTTTTTAATACCATAGATAAGTATATAATATGTATTACCTATACCTAACCTGACATACCGTCAGAATTGTTTTTCTAATACAATGATATAATATCATTGTATTCAAATTTTTTACCTTCCATTATACAGTGACCCACTTGTAAGCTACCGTACAGCAGAGCACCTTTTTTTATTTAATCTAAGATTTTAAAATGTGATACAAGATTCCTCATAAATTTGTCTACTTTTATCAAAAAAAAAATGTTTACAAGAAAGTCAAATTAAAATTTTATGAGCCTTCGAAATTCATATTTTTACATTATTTTGTTGTAATAAAAATACTTGAAAATTTCACGGAATGTTTATATTAACCTTTTCTATACACCATACAATTTTGAAAATAATTTGATTCTTTTTGACCTGTTTACAGACATTGTCAGTTTTCAATTTTTTTAGTTTTTTTTTCTACAAATATCAATAAAATTTTATTTGTTGGGTAAAAAAGCATGAAAATTTAATTGCAAGGCTCCAGACATATTGTTACAATAGGAGTTGAAAAATATAAAAATACACAGGCATGATTTTTTCTTATAAGCATTTAAAGTTCGAATTTCGACAAAATTTAATTATTATTTTGTAGTTAAAAATTTATAAAATGTTCAACTTTTATAGTTTTATAGCTAAGGATTGAAAATTTAAAAAAAGGTTTCACGTAAATAGGTTATATATAAATTACTTTATTCACAATAATATCATCAAATATACTTATAGTAACATGATACACTGTCTGACTGTCTTCGCTCAGAATCGTAATTCATATACAATGATATTATTATATCAATGAATTCAAATTTAACACCATCCCTTACAGTGACCCACTTCTTACCTACTGTACAGCAGAAAAACACCCCCTTGCCCACTTTTTTTTAAATTTGACAGAATTTTTCTAGCAAAACATAGGATTATGATTATATTATTATTAATAATAATTTATTATGGTAGGCTATTAGTAAATTATTTTGCATTCCACTTGCTAGAATAACAGATCACATAATTATATCTAAGCAATGTCACTAAGTTTTGTTTTTTTCACAATGGGCAGCCACCTAGAGTTTAAATTTCTTAACTTCTTTCAGATTTTATATTATATTTAAAATTGTTTACCTCCTTAATCAACACATAAATATATTTTTATTATTATTAAATTTCAGTCTATAATTGTTTATTTTTAGAATATTTATAGAATCAAAAATGATATTTTTAATTGAGTTAATTTATATGTTCATATATAAGAAAAAAAATTAATAAGGATAAATACATTATTACATAGGTATAGCTACATTTTACAAGTCATGTTTACAATAAATTGTACAGTAAAACCTATGTAATATGGAATAACGTGGAAACCTGACTTTTATAGAAAAATTGTATGATCTCAACAACTTATTATGCGTGCACATGCAATACGTCATGTAAATTACGAAATACATGAAAATTAATTATTGGAGTTTATTTTTTTTTTTGTCAAAGCAATGTATTAACTAACCTATTTATTAGATAAAGTGCTTAAAAACCAGTTTGAAGTCATCATGAAATCTACTTGAAAATCACTTTCTTACATTTTTAAATTCTTAAAATCTAATTTTTAAGTGTTAAATTTCAAAAAGGTTGAGTCGTTTTCATGTTAACTTCATAACAAATTCAATTAATGTTTTTAGAAGTTTTATCCAATGACTAGGATATTTGGTACAATTAATTGGTGTAAGACAGATAGAATCAAAACTCATAATGGAATATTATCAAGAATTGAGCTATCGGGCTTTGGGGCTACGAGAATGTTTGTCTAATAACTAATGAGTTTCATATGTGTCAACATCCTATTATTATGAACTAATAATTAACCACTAAAGGCTAGTAATCTATGTAAACCTACTATTATTTATATATATTATATTAGACAATTAACTCAAACAAACATCATATTATAAATATATTTACTTTTAATGTGGAAAAAAATACTTAATGAACATTTTTAAATAATTTAATGTATTATTGGTGGAAATTTAAAAAAGTAATGCAAATATAATAAATATAATTTAAAATAGCAAATTGTAATAAATAATAAATATATATGTTGGCAGCAATGTTTATATTTCATTGTAGTGGAGAGTTAATAAAGATATCGTCTATTTTGCAAAGTTAATGTTATTTTCTAGCTATTTTAAATAATAATGATGAAATATTCATACATTACCCCTGATTAGTGTTATAAATGTCTACAAATTTAAATATTCTAGTAATTAAAAATAATTATTATTACAGTATGATATTCATATTAATATGCTATTTTTCATCATAGTTTCAATAAAATAGATATTTTTTAAAAATACATAATATAATTAACTAAAATCCCTAATACCTAATAATAATTATTATATGAACAAATTATTAAATATAAATATCTTGATAATAATAATACATAATATATCATGAAAAATGTGTAGCTCATAATCATAGAAAAAATATAAATGTATGTATATTATTTCAATAAATAACGAAATTTAACGATTAATGAATGATTCATTTTGATAGAAGTACTTTCTTTGGATTTCCTAAAATGTCCAGTCTTTAAATATATTGCCTAATAATTGTTGACAATGACATAATTGATATCATTGCCGCTAACATATACAAATTTTATATGACCATTATCCATGGCTAAGGTGGTTCAAAGCCAAGTTAATTACAGGAAATATTTAAAATATATTATATGCTGAAGAGAGTTTGAGTGGGCGTGAAAATTATCATGACTATGTGTATTTTCAGAGATATATTCCCAACTAAGATTCTTAGAAATATCTGCAGATACACACCATGTAATTTATGTTAAAATATTTTTTTTTTACATCAATAAGACTTAAAAAAGTCGAACATGCAAAAAAAAATTTCACAATATAACAACCGCCCAATTTTTATTCAGAAAATATAATTTGATTCTTTATTCTATTTCCTTAGGTTGTGTAGGAAATATGTTATCAATTTTTATATATTATTTCATTATTTTTATTATGTTCAATGTTACCCTTTATTAATCAAAATACATTTGTACTTAAATAAACAAGAAAAAACAAAACAAAAACAATAATTTCCAACAAAAATATAAGAAAAAAGCTTAAAAATTCAAATTATTTTTCAAAATCCAAATTGGACCATATTCTGTGTGATTTTGGTTATTGGTCTAGGTATGTGTAATAACTAACTGCTTTCAACCGCCCTACTGTATTATTTAACTTTTATATTATTCTACCAAAATAATTAATGATTGACAATATAAAGGTCAATACTAAATAACAATAAAATGTTTGAACCTTAAAAAAACTAGCTGTGGAGTATAAAATAAGATATCACAGCTGATAATTTAGTAGCCAACTTTATACAATTGAATTAACATTTTCATTAAATAGAGAGGACATAATTAAACATTATAACATTTTAATTTGTACAATTTTCTAATTACAATAGAAATATAAAAATTTCATTATTTGTGATTTTGTAGAGTGTTACAAAGCCAATCCATAGCCTCATCAAGTCCTATGCCTTTTTTGGCCGATGTTTTAAATATTTGGAATGTTCGATTTTTTAAAGAGTCTAATCCAAGAGCTTGATGTATCTCAGTAACATTCATACAACCTTCAACATCTTGTTTGTTAGCTAATATTGTTAATATAGCACCATTTAGTTCTTCTTCCTATAAATTCATGGAAATTATATAAACATTAAACCAAGATGTAACTAATTTTAAAATATAGCTTACTTTTAACATATACATCAATTCGTCTTTGGCTATACCCATTCTTTCTCGATCAACTGAATCAATTACATATACTACAGCATCTGTATTTGAATAATAACACCTCCAATATGGCCTACAAAACAAATGTGTGAGAGAAAAATTAATACAATTAATATTTTAAATTAGAAACTTTTCTTATAATTTATGATAAGGCACATTTTTGGAACAACGACATAATATGGGTCTTTATTAAACAAAATATGGATATTTATTTTTCTAAAAAAGCCATCCAAAATATAAAGATAAATTTAGGTTTTATTATATAGAACAGCGATAATATATGATATAGACGCATACCAATTTATGGTGTTGCCGTGTTGGATTAAGTTTACTTACTATTGTTATGTACCTACTATATAGTATGTAATTTAAAAAAAACTGTAGGTAATTACATTAAAATAAAATATTACCTAATGGATGTCTGGCCTCCAAGATCCCAAACTTGAAATTTAATATTTTTATAAGTAACTTGCTCGACATTGAATCCTATTGTTGGAATAGTAGTTACAACTTCACCAACTTGTAACCTATACAATATGGTAGTCTTTCCTGCGCCATCTAAGCCCAAGATTAAAATTCTCAGTTCTTTTTCACCAAATAGACTCTTGAAATAACTGTAAAATCCCCCTGAAAAATTATAATTCACAATTTTTATAACAGATTCATTTAATAATTTTAAGCCAAATTTTTTTTTTAAAAATACATCACATTTTTTTATTTGGTCATAAAGATATTAACAAAACAAATTTTATACGCATTAAGAATATTATACTATTTATTGAGAATTAATTCAAAAATTCTCATTTCTGTAATTATATTTTTATTTTCTAATAAACTTTTCTATTTTCTATTAACTTTTTTACAAATTAATAAATGCCAATCAAAGAAAAAATAAATATTCAATAAAATAACAAAATAATAGAACTTATAGAACTTCATTATTATTCCCATATTCATATATTTTAAATGAAGTTTAACTTTTGAAAAAAGTTGAGGAATGAAAAAAAAATACACAACTAGCCAAGATTTGAATCCCAGTATAACCATCTAATACTCAAGTATTAAATAAAAAGTTTAAAAAAATCTCTTTAAAATAATTTATAATAATTGTTAATTTTGTTTTTACCTACCATTATTATTGAATATCAAGCAATACATGGATAAATTAAAATTTTATAGGTGTAATATAATATATAAAAGTTATTTATGCACAACAAATAGATACTAACGTAGTAACGTTTTACACTCATAATTAGTTAATCATGGCTATATTAAATAGATCAACTTGTTCCCTCTTACACACACTGAATAAAAACCAGGTGGTAACTTATTTATATTTACAATAATATCACAAAACCACATGAATATCTAACATATTTGAAATGTTGTAAATATTTAAAATAATACTTATAACCCACCAATTATAATTCCTATATGATAACACTTTATAACCTTTTCGGTTTCAAATTGGTTCAGATAGTACGTTATCAACCCATTATTTGTTGGTTGACCTGCAATAGCCGGTAGATATCTAATGTTTTGTTGTATTGTTTATTTAGTTTTTTTATTACCAGCAGTTTAGGCTACTTAGGCTTGATGTATGTGAATATAACTGACTCGTGACAAATTACTGTGTATAGCGTTGATTATCGACTTAGTGATTATCTAAAAATTCTAGGAAATTCTACAATAATAATTTCAAATTTATATTATAATGTTTTGTTTTATTAGAAGCATCAGAAATGAAAACATAACACATTGAAAATTAAAATAATTTATAATTTTCAATCAATTATATTTTATATGAGGTAAAGCTTATATAAGGTAAGCTAGATTTATAAAACAAAACAATTATTTTATGTAGTTATAACCAAACATACATTTATTGTTTTAAAAAAAAAAAAAATATTCAACAAATACCATAAAAACCCACAGATATTAACTATTTTAATTTAAAAACTATAGAAAATGTGAATAAATATTTATATTTTCTATAACTGCTTGGCACACATAATCCAAGTTTGCCGCATCCCGTTTCAGAACCAGTAAGAATATTCGACTTTCTGAGTACAAAGACACTGAAGTGCTAAATTTAACAAGGTAGGTACTTTGGCAGTGAAGTACATTTTATTGTTATAAGACAAATTATATGAGGCCGGGTGGAGTAATGCAATAGTAATCTCCCATGATCTCACAATTAAAAAAGAAAAACAAAATGCAGATAGAATATAACTAGATAGATTTTGATAAAATTTGTTTTTAACTACCAGTTTAAATAAATCTTGTAGGTATATGCTTCACGTCACAGAATAAATGTACCTATATATGAGATTACATTATTTAGATTTTTCTTGCTTTTTTTGTGCATTTTATGCTTTTTGTTATTTTTAATACCTATTTAGTTATAAATTATAAACAATCTAACAAAATTAAACAAAACATATTAACATAATTTAGCAACAAATTAAAACACCACAAACTACAAACTTCATTTCATTCTAAAACCTACTCAAGAAGTTACTTTAAAAATTGAAAAATTGTCATAGGTAAGTACAATTATATAATAAAAATATTTTGCATATCGCCCGCCGCAGCGAAAAAGGTCGTATCTCACTTTTTTTCATATTCGAGTTACGACCGTATTCGAATAAAGAATAATTTTCTTTACTACCCACAAAAACGGTCGTATCTCTAGCTATCCAAAGAGCTTAGAAAAACAATTTAATTAAAATGCACCGACAATGTGATTACCAACGAAAACAGTTGTATGTTTAGATACGACTTTTGATAAGATATATTACCCGCGAAAAAACGGCGTATCTCATATCACAAATATAGTCATTTGAATTGTTATTAATATTTTGTACTCAATATTTAATTGTGAGTAGCTTACATTGCTTATAAGCTTACTACTTTTACTTAATGACTAAAGAGTCAATCAAGAACCAATTAGGTACAATAGGATATTAATAATACTGGATACCTATGTTTATGGGAATATGAGTAGTGATCCCGATGAGGATAATGAGATTAATAATATTTGTAATATCCCAATACTAGATCAGGTAATATTAATATAACTAAAATATTATAAAAATGTATTTTGTTATTCTTAGGTAATAATAATAATATGCTTATAATTTATATTATTATTATACTGATTCTTTGGGGTTTAGTAAGTTCCCACACGAAACATAGCAGGTAAGCGGGTACATATTTAAGTTCCCTCACGGAAAAAAATACACCCATACGTAAGTTCCCACACAAAAATTTATTCAGACTTAGAACTGACAGCTTAAACGTAGTTGGTCTAAATATATAATCAAAATTAATAATATAATGTAAAGGTATAGTCCACTTATTATTTGTACTTTCGCGAGCGTTTGTAGTATCAAGACTTGTATCAGAACTAGCACTAGCCCAAATACTAAGGGGAAACTATATCAATAACAAAATATCAGATTACAACTTAAAAATAATTACATAGTATGACTATGTGAAGGGTTTGAGCTTTCGCAATAAGCCAAATAAAATTTAATTTTTTCTATTACTATTATAATAATTATTATAACTATTATTATTTTATACCTACTTAAACAAATAATATGAGGACCATACCTAGTACCTACACATTATATTATTAATTTTTATTATATTTTTGGACTAGATTTAATTAAAAAATTGATTGTACTTTTTTTATGAAACACAAAAACGAGCAGATTTTAACCAAACCAACTACATTTAAGTTGTCAGTCCTAAGTCTGGATAAAATAGGAAGGAAGTTTGTATTTGGTGTAATTTTTTTTCGTGGAACTTACGTATGCATACCCGGGTGTGATTTTTACCTGCTATATCTCGTGTGGGAACTTACATTCGCCCGATTCTTTAACTACAGGGTTTATTTTGCATTGAGGATAGTGGTTCAGATATTTATGATAGCGACAAAGACCCAGATACACCCCTCAATTAGACAATTTAAGTGTAGTCAATAATGATAATACTTTTGTAAATGATGACTATGGAGTTGGTGATAATGATAATATAAATTATGTAAATTATCCAAAATCTTATTAGTATTTAATAATAATAATATATTATATTAAATTATTAGTAATAATGGTAAAAATAAGTAAACAAATAATTTTTATAATAATATTATTATTATGTAGTTATGAATTCATAATACTTTTGTTATTTGTTAATATTTATTTAAATTATTTGTTAACACAATATTATACTAATAAATAATATAATGTATTATTATATTTTAATATTATCACATTGAAAGGTACCTTTTTTAATATTTTATACATTTTGTATTTTATTTTGTTATGGTAGAACCCTAGTAATGTTGTGGATGTTCCAAATAAAAAAATAAAACGTGTTATGACTCCCAGTGTAAAACTTCAGAGGAAGCGTCTGAAAAATGTTCCTAGCTGGAAGGATGTTAAATCAAAAAAAGAACTAAATTTAGGGTTGGAGCATAATAATAGATCAGGTAAAAATAAAAGTGCAAAAACCATGGGTCTACCTTGTAAATACAAGATGAAATGCTTTGATAAAATTAGTGATAATATGAGGAAAACAGTATTCGATTGTATTATTAATTTGTATTATATTCATTGTAATGTAGGTATAAGACATTCTACTCTCATCCATTGTTTAAACTAACTCATTATAATCGTTGAATTTAGGAACTTATGTAAGTTATTACTGACAATAAATCTGAATTTATCTTATGCATAAATACTATACCTATATAATGCCTAATACAATTATTACAATTATAGAGAGACCAGAAAGATTCCACTTAACCAGTCCATAGAATTTAGATAGTCGATAAGCTTTTGATTGCATGAACATTGAATTGAATCTGTAATCTTAAGCTCTTATTATGTGTATAGTGTATAATATGTGAGGCAACTGTGCAATTCTGTATGTCCAACATGGTAGTCCTATACAATATTTATAATCAGTGATATCAAAATATAAAAACTAACAGCACACTTGTGTGGTTGTTGTACTAGAAAATTTGGGAGCACGACGAATGTGAAATTAAATCGAAAACAAAGCACAGAAAAAACGATACAATCAGATTTAGATTGTTGGTTATCCACCAAGACAGTAATAGGTAGATCAAGATAGAGGATCAGGATAGAGCAATTACATAACTTCCAAGCACTTCAAACACAGCACAAAGGCTGATAGGCAGGTATCATCAAATCCATTTGAAGGAGATCAGGTCTATAAGAGCTTAAGGGACCTGCGACCCGGGTTGGAGATGTCGAGCACCGACTTTACGGAGACGAATCACAACACCCAATCGTTTGCGCTTACCCATTGTCAAAGTGACAGATCGGCTGGTGGCTGGTGACAGACAACGTGGACGGTATTCTGTGTCTCTCGCGTCGGCTGTTGGCTTGACTTCGACGATGACTACTTCAGACCGACTGCAGAACGTCAGAGCGGGCGACGATTCTTCCAGACAACGCGAAATAAACACCAAATAGCGGCAATCAAAATCGTTATTCGGAAATGATTGGTTGTCGAATTTATTGTTGTAGTCGTAGAAATATTATTAATTATTCTTATATAGTTGCATTAATCCGATGCGACTGCGATGTGTGATGTTCCGATGAGGAGGCGACCTGGCGACGATAAAAAGTAATAAGTAATAGCTAATAAGTCATAACGCGACGGCTGCTGCTGCTGTTAAGGCGTGTTGTTGTGGACACTGTGTGATCCGGGGCGGGGGGTGAGGGGCAAAACGGTTTTTGTTTTTTGCGTTCTCTTATCAGCCTGCAGCCGTCGCCGCTCTTCGTCACCTATACTTGTCTATGGTCACGCTTCACAATCACACACTCACACGATTACACGACTACACGAGTCACGTCGTAGTTTGCCGCCGCCGCTGTCTACGTGTCATTTAATGAGTATTGACTATTTTTTTTTATAATAACTAATAGTATGGGTAATAATCATAATATATTATACTTATATATGGTAATAATGTAATATGACTCATTATATAGTGGTGACCACGAACATATAATAATAGTAATAATAGGTAATAATACTTAATAGGCCATAATAGGTGGTGACCAAGAGGTTTTTTTTTTATCAAGTTTGCTAGATGTTGCTCTATATAATATATCCCCTCTTACAAAAAAAAAAAATGTTACCTACTTTACATAACTTAGTTTCACTTAGCCTATTATTATAATATAGGTACCTATTGTAGTGGTAAGTAGTACCAATGCAATTTACACACAACCATGGCCTTATATGAGGGGGGTTTCGGGGGTTCAAACTTCAAGCCCCCGTAATATTTTATAGTTAATAAATTTAATTTATGTAACTTAATTATAATAATTTACCATGTGGCAATGTGGGTACCTAATAATATGATAAATATATTATGTTTGATTATTGATTATATATATAGACTATATAGACTATAGGTATTGTTAAACATTTTATTATAATCCAACTAATACAAATTCTGATGTCGTTTTCTATAATAATATAATATAATATTATTATATTATACATAGATAAGTCGCACACTATTAAAGGCGTTTTGTTGTCGGACGCGAAACGTCTATAATAGCAACAATAAATGATCGCCCGTATTTTATCTCGAAAAACTCCATGGTATCGTCAGTACACACAGAAATAGCATTATTAATAATTTTGAATTTTTATAATATTATCATTTTCTATACACCATTACATTTTTTAAATATTTTGATTTATCTTTAGCTGTTTACGGACTTTTTTAGGTTTTTTTTCTATAGATAACTATAATATTTTATTTGTTTGGTAAAAAAGCTTAAAAATTTAATACAAGGCTCCTAGTTTATTGTTACAATGCCATTTGAAAAATATTAAAAATCCTTAGTCACAATTTTATTTTATAAACATTTAAATTTCAAATATTGACAAAATACGTAAAAGTCACGAAAATGTGCAAATTATTTTGAGTTAGAAATTCATAAAAATGTTTCTTTTTAAATCTAAGATTTGAAAATATAACACAAGATTTCTCATAAGATTGCCTACATCTACCGAAAAAAAATATCTTATGTCAACTCAAATCCAATTTTTATGAGCATTTTAAGTACATATATTTACAACATTGGATATTCACTCGATTTCTAATGTAGTGACTTTCTTATTTTGTTATAATTCAAAAATGAATAACTGTAGATGCATGGAAATTTAACTAAATGTTAATATTCTCATTCTCTATACACCATACAATTTTGAAAATAGTTTGACTCGTTTTGAGCTATTCACGGACATTTTCAGTTTTCAATTTTTTTAGTTTTTTTTCCAGAATTGTCAATAAAATTTTGTTTGTTGGGTAAAAAACCATGAAAATTTACTAAAAGGCTCCTGTTATATTGTTAGTATAGTAGTTGAAAAATATTAAAAATAATTTTTTTTTTAAAGCATTTAAACTTTAAAGTTTAAATGTTGACAAAATTTAAAATTATTTTGTAGTTAAAAATGTATAAAATGCTCAACTTTTATAGCTAAGGATTGAAAAATTAAAACAAGGTTCCACGTAAATATGTTATAACTTATAATATATTAATAACTTTATTCACAATAATATCATCAAATATTATACTTAATAATATCATAGCCCATAGGTAGGCTGACCTAACCATCTTGGCTCAGAGCCGTTTTTCTTATACAATGATATTGTATCATTGGATTCGGTTTTAATACAATCCATTACAGTGACTCACTTGTAACCATCTGTACAGCAGAGCGACACCCACTTACCCACCTTTTTTTTTTGTTTAAAATAAGTGTTAGTTGTTTTTTTTCATTAGGTAGGTACCTCTGGTACCTACAATGAAAATATTATTTAATTTAACCCCCCCCCCCCCAAAAAAAAAAAGAAAAAGAAAAATTGTTCCAGCTACGGCCTTGCACACAACATTTTAATTTTTATAGTTACAAAAAGTAATGAATATTATGATGTTAAATAATTTTATAGGTACTAAGACACTAGGTAGGTAACTACGTACAAGACCGTAGCTGGAACAAATTTTCGGGTAGGGGGGGTATATTTTATGTTATTAATATGCCTGTCATAATTTTACAAAATTTTCTTATTACGATATAGGTACTTTAGTTAAAATACAAAATTGAAAATGGTGATACCCATAGGCGTGCGCAGGGGGTATGCAGGGTATGCAGCTGCGTACCCTGAAGCTCTTTGAGGGGCAAAAATCGTTTTTGGAAAAAAAACTTTTGTGAGCAAGAAAAACAATTACTAATTTTAGTGCGACCTAGGAGTGTTCATATTATTATGTTGAAACTCGAAACCCGTTCGTCCTCCGTCGATGTGCTCGCCTGCGCATTGTTCCCCTTATACATTTACTAAGCAATCATTTTAAATGCAATAAAGATGAATTGGTAGCTGAAATAAATTTGTTACAAAACCATGAAATAATAACAAAACAAATTGAAAGCAACTTGGGCGCTAAAATGCTTCATATTTGACTTCAATGGTTAAAAAATTATGATAAACAAAATATTTTTGGACAATTTACTAACATTTTAAAGAAGTGAAGTTCGCAGTTATACCGGTCACAAGCTGTACATGTGAACGATCATTTTCAAAATTAACTTTGGTAAAATCTAAGTTAAGAAGTACTATGCTTCAAGAAAGACTAAATGCATTAATGCTTATAACGGTAGAACAAGAAATGGCTATTAACTCAAATCCCGACGATATAATTGATCATTTAAAAAATTCTACACAACGCAGAATGGTGTTATTATAAAATATATTATTTATTAATATGATAATGTTTTTTTTTGTTTGTTTTTTAATTGTACAAGTTGTATGACATAACTATTTTAAGTTTTATTACTTTTATTTTTATTTTTATTTGAGTTTTAAGTAAATTTTTTTGAATTAAACAGTAAAACATTTGAATATTTGTGTATTGTGTATATATTTTATCAGAATTTTACATGCTTAAAATATCTTTCAGGGGGTGCCTGTGGTAATCCAGTGCTTAATTTGGGGGGAGGCAAATGTACAAAATTGGCTAAACACAGTGTAAACAGTGGGGAGCTAATGTAATTAGGGGGGGATATTGCCCCTCCCCCCTCCATCATGGATCCGCCACTGCTTCTGCATACCCTGAACAAGAGGGCTGCGCACGCCTATGGTGATACCTATAATATTATAGAATACAGGTAATAGGTATTATGAAACAAAACTCAAGAGTAACCTAATTATTAACTTTGGTACTATAAAAGTAATTTAATATGATATCATCGTGAAATTATTTTTTATATAAATTTAGTTTCTTAAAATATGACATATCGGGCGTCGGGGACTCGCCTGAAAGTAATTAACTACTAATTACTTTCATAATTAGTTTCAATAAAAATAATAACTCTTTAATCTACAAATAATGTACAGTTATGTTTATATGATTTTATTAACAATTCCTTTTTATCCTGGTACATTTTTACCAGGCACCTTTTTTTTTGTTTATCGCTGAGACCATACTTATTAATAAAGTCGTAGCTTATAATAGTTTTTCCTAATTTTAACGCTAGGTATTTATAACGTTAATTCAATATCACAAGTTAACTATAATTCTTCTAATGTATTACAACTGCCTTATACAATTCTGTAAATCGTACTTATTAGTCAGTACTCAGTCGTGATATTCCACCCAGCGTGTCTCACATATTGACGTGAGTTTGGTCAGAAAATTATTCTTTAATGTAGGTATTTCTTTATAATTTCTGTTCACATTGGTGAATTTTTATGAAATTGCCCATCGAATTTAAGTATAGTACTAAATACTTATACACTTACAGAGAGAGCCTAATTTGAAGAACAAACACATAAAGTGCGGCTGTATATTCTTTTCGAATAATAAATCGCTTGCACTAATTTCCGCTCTGTCATACCCTCTATAGCCGCCCCGTCATGGCGTCATACCCTTGTCTTAAGTACCATAATATATACTTCGGATTTATACCAAGAGAATGAATCTTTTCTAAAATGATATCGGCTAAATGTTTAACCGACGTATTTTCTATCAACACGAATTTTAAATCTTTTTAATATTAATTAAATTTTAAATCTTCACGTAAAATTAATTTATGTACCTACTGGATATTCATTGATATAATATATATCGAATACAAAATTACATTTGTTCAGTTCGCAGTATATCAGTCGTCTCGTCTACTAAAATTAAAAATTATTTTGCCCTATTGATTTTGTTCACTAAAAAATCTTGAATAGTTGTAGTAGGTAGGTACTATTTTTCCAATGACATCGATTAATTTATTTTGTATAGTACTATAGTAGGGCTTATATACATGTAGCTCCTTTAAATGTGTAATTTTCAATATGATCGGTGATCGGTCATTTTCGACAATTTCATTAGCACTCTCTGAATCAATTTTTTGACAAATATCGAACTGTTTATACCTATTTTTAGTTATCATCAAATTTGACCGTGATTTTTTTGTTTCAATGAGGAATAACAATTTTAGTTTTGTGTTATTATTTATAAAAAATTATTCTTCTAAAGAATTCTTCTAAAAAATCACAACTTCAAAGATTATTATACACAAATAATATTAATTCAACTTGACGACTACCGTATTCATAATCACAATATATTATTTTATATAAGTATATAGGTAATATATAATATATATAATATAAAATATCCTAGGCAGTAGGCTGACAAACGTTTCCGCTCAGAATCGTTTTTCGTATACAATGATATTGTATCATTGAATTAAAATTTAACATCATCCATTACAGTGACCTACTGTACAGCAGAGTGATACCCACTTACCCGTTTTTATGTATTGATGATATTGAAAAAATAAATACGTTACAGCCTACGACACAGCAAATAATAAAAAAATATAAGATGAATAAATTTAGTTTCTAAACTATGACTGAGTGACGTAGCGTGCCTACTGTATGTGTTCCAATGTTGCGAAATTATTTTTCTGTTTCATAGCGTATTATTCATCAAAGAGCAAATGTAGTGAAAATGCCTTAAATGAAATGCTTTAAAAGTCTAGTACGTTTCCTAAAGAATTCAATAAAATTGCCTATATCAAACCCCTTAAAAATCAATTTTGTTGCCCGATTTTCTATAGGTACCAGAAACCATTGTTGAGATTAATAGATTTTTCAGAATCAAAACGTAGTGACAGATACAAATAAAAAATAAAAACCACTGATAGGTTAGTTATAAATTATAAACAAAGCATAAATTATATTATAATTTATAAATTATAAGTTACAATATACCTAATATACATGTTTTGTACCTACATTATTTTCTGTGCATAAAGTTAAATAAAGTTAACAAATTAAACAGAAAATATGAAAATGTAATACCTATTTCAATCAATCAATTTATTATTGATTACATGGTAGTATTAGGTACACTACACATTGAATAATAAATATAATATTTACATAAATAACAAAGGTGCACCATCAAAATATCCCTGTTAAAAATATCCTACATTGAAAATATCCTACATACAAAATATCCCCAGTAAAATTATCCCTTTATTTAATTTTTTTAAATAGTTTTTAAATTTAAATTATATTTGTATTGTTTTTGGCAACTTACCGTATTATCTAAAAATTTACATTGTTTTAAATAAAATATACATTAAAAAAAATTGAAAAATTACACAAAAATAAATAAACAAATTACACATGGCTTCAGTTTTGGTTTTTAGTTTTTAAAAATTTCTGAATACCTAAGTTTCTTTTGTTCGGTCAGTCATTGAAATATAAATTAAAAATAGGATAACTATAAATGACTATTATAATGAAGAATACATACATTGCATTGTATATTAAAGGATATTTGTAACGGGGATATTTTTAACGAGGGATATTGTGATGCACGGGATATTTTGAGGGGTAACCCATAACAAAAGGGTGAAACTGTGAAAGTATAAGTAACTGACGTCTGGCCCTAACTGCTCTGCTGAATAGGAGTCAAGTATACCTCCTACCAAGCCACCTAGGTCACTTTAATGAATGTGTTAATGTTGAAAACTTTTATATTTTAATATTAATTCAACTTACCGGCTACAGTATTAATAATAACAATATATTATTTAATATTTATTATATACAATATCCTAGGCTGACAAACTGTCTCCGCTCAGAATCGTTTTTCGTATATAATGAAATTATATAATTGAATTCAAATTTAACACCATTCATTAAAGTGACCCATTTTAACCTACAGTACAGCAGAGTGATACCTGCTTTTTTGTATTAATGATATGAAATAAATAAGCACTTATGATACAAGCAAATGATAAAAAGGTGCTCTGCTGTACAGTAGGTTACAAAAGTGGGTCACTGTATAATGGATGGTATTAAATTTGAATTTGATGATATAATATCATTGTATAAGAAAAACAATTTTGAGCGGAGACAGTATGTCAGTCTAGGTTTAAGATATATTATATACAAATCTATGTTATTAAAAAAAAAAATTACCTTTAATAGGTACCTATAATAAATTCTAAATTAATCATACCACAATATCCATTAGGTACTTATAACGAGTTAAACATCAACAATAATCAGTGATAGATATGATCATGGATATATAATAGAACACTTTAGAAGTTTCAAGTACCAACGAATAATATTATACAATCACAACAAAATAACTGAAATAGTTATTCTAGGTTTTTTTTTTATGTAATTTGGTCCAAAGTTGAACTTAAAATGTCTATACAAATAAACTGTGCTTATGTATTTCTAAGAATTTTTGGTAACAGAATTAACTACTTCGGTGGAATCTTATTTTAAATTTTCAATCCTTAGATATGAAAGTTGAACATTTTATACATTTTTAACTACAAAATAATTATTAAATTTTAAATTTTGTCAAAATTTGATCTTTAAATGCTTATAAAAAAAAATTGAGCCTGTGTATTTTTATTATTTTTCAACTGATATTGTAACAATATATCAGGAGCTTTGTATTACATTTTTACACTTTTTGGCCCAACAGATAAAACTTTATTGATATTTATAGAAAAAAAAACTAAAAAAATTGAAAACTGTAAATGTCCATCAACAGCTAAAAAAGAGTCAAAATATATTCATTGTGTGGTGTATAGGAATTGCTAATATAAACATCCAGTGAAATATTCATGTATCTACAGTTATTCGTTTTTGAATTACAACAAAATAAGGAAATTGCTACATGAGAAATCGAGTGAATATCCAATGTCGTAAAAGTTTGAATTTCAAACTCTCATGAAAATTTAATTTGACTTTAATAAAAATATTTTTTTTTTTTTGATAAAGGTAGATAATCTTATAAGGAAACTTGTATTACATTTTAAAATCTTAGATTTAAAAAGAAAAATTTTTACGAATTCTTAAGAGGATGTCAGCGCACTATTTGTTTTCTCACTCTGACCCACACGCAATATAGACAAAACGAATTTACGCAGAAACATTTTTTCTATGTTTTTAAGTAATCTTAGAGTAAAATCACCCATTACAAAAAAGATAGAGAATAATATTTTTGAGGGAATGTCATATCGATTTGTCTAAATATTGTCTCAAAACAATTTAAACATCATTTTAATGTACAACATTTTTTTGTTTATTTTGAAAGTAGAATACAAAGTCAAATAATAATAAAATATAAAATCGATATGACATTCACTCAAAAATATTATTCTCTATCTTTTTTGTGATGGGTGATTTTACTCTAAGATTACTTAAAAACATAGAAAAAAATGTTTCTGCGTAAATTCGTTTTGTCTATGTTGCGTGTGGGTCAGAGTGAGAAAACAAAGTGTGCTGACATCCTCTTAACTCAAAATAATTTGCTAATTTTCGTGATTTTTTCATATTTTGGACTTTAAATGCTTAAAAAAAAAACCGTTACTAAGGATTTTTAGTATTTTTCATCTGCCTTTAAAAAAATATACTAGGATACTATTATATATATACTATATACTATTCAATTTTCAAGTATTTTTACACAACAAATAACATTTTATTGATATTCATAAAAAAAAAAACTTATAAAATTGGAAACTGGAAATGCTCCTGAACAGTTAAAAATAAATCAAAATATTTTGAAAATTTTATTGTTATAGAAAATGCATATATAAATAACCAGTGAAAATTTCATGTATCTACGGTAATTTGTTTTTTAGGTACACCAAAAAACCAAATTTGATTTTATTAAAAAAATGTTGCGTAAAAATTCCTGTTTTTCCTTAATTTTTCTTTTGTTTTTTTTTGGCGCTTTTGAAAACTACTGGGAATTTTAAATTTTGACCTCCCCAATGCACCAACAATATTCACTTACCACGAACGAGATACTGAAGTTGAAAATCGAAGCATTTTTTCGACTTCTTATCGTGTCCACACAAATAAAATTAAAAAATTTAAAAATTAAAAATTAAAAAAAAAACACACATCATTGTAAAATCAATACATTCATCGTTCCACTCAAAATCTAAAAAAATTTAAATTAATTAAAATATCAATAAACATCTCAATAGGACTTAAAATAATTTTAAGATGTTATCATCTATAGAAAATGATAAAATAAACATGTAGTGACAATTATGTGGTTATTCGTTAATCGTTTTTGAATTACAACATAATAATACATTTTAGAGATAACTATAGATTTTACAGTTTTTTTTTAATATTTTTGTATAAGTGTTAATTTTATAATAATTTTTTGTAGTGCTTTAATATTTTTATTTAGAGTAATAGGTATTTGAAAAAAAATGATCTAGTTTGATTTAGTTTTATCGAATTAAGCTTTATATTATGATAAGATCATATTTTATTCTAATACAATATACGATTTCAACAACATACTTGATACTTTTCATAAAAATGATTTATCAACAAATATGAACCTATTTAAAAAAATTGTGTGTATACATAAATTACATTTAAATTGTTTGTTATGACACATATTTAGCATGTTACTGAATTAACAAATGTGGAAGAAAGAAATACATCATTATAGGTACAAAAAATGTATTATTTTTGCGGACCTCTAATTATTTTTTATAATATACCCACATGTCCCAATACACAATGAACATGATATTAGATTAAAACTTTATTTCTTGTAACAGGTTATTAATTAATAATTTACCTAATTTTTGTATTTTATAATTCTTTATAAATACCAATTAAGTAGGTATGTAAATTATATGTAAATATTTGAAAAATAAACAATTTTTAAAGTTTTAATTCCTACTATGCACTGTTTTTAAGTTAGCAAATTTTAAGTTTCTCAACAAATGTTTAAAACACGTATTATATCCCCATTTTGTACATCCGATTTTTAGTTACCAGTAAATATAATTTAAGAATTATAGACGTATATATTAAAGAGGGCAACAATTTAGAAAAAACATTTTTTTCTTATATTTTAATGCAATTTTATATAAGTTTTAAGATTTATTGCCAATAAAATGATGCGATTCAACAAATGTTTATAACGTTGTCAAAGTGTACAATTAAAAATACAATATATGGCAATAGGCAAATTAAATACACTAAATAAATTTGGAATTAATAGTAAAATTAAAATTAGTTTGGTACATTGGATGAAAATTACATTAATCATCAATTAATTGTAGCACACCAAAAAAAAAAAAAAAAAACAAATCTTAATAATTAATAATAATTTTAAATAAATAAAATTTACTCTTTCTTAAAAAATAATAGTTTCATGAGTTTATACTCGTAAATAAATAATAACTCAATTGAAAAAAACAGTTTTCTTTGGTGTACCATTAATAATTAATCATAAAAGAAGGATATTGACTTAACAATTAACATTAAGTTTAAATATGGCAATTTACAAGATAACTACAAAAAAATTAATGAATAATAAATAGTGTTAGAAATAAACAAAAATTAAATTAATAATACTGTTGCAAATAAATACTTTTTAATTAAATAGGATAAATATTATTTTGTATGTTTGTTTCATTATCCTGTTTTTAATGTTTCAATATCTTTAGCTGTTTAATCTTCTGAAAATAGTTGCTTATAAAGTTTGTCAATAATCATTTCATGTGTTTCTTTAATCTCAGTTACACGTTCATCTTCATGATTGCCTGAGTTGCATTGCTCATTACTGTCAATGCATTTAACTTCATCTGACACATTGTCATCGCCATCTTGAATTTCAAGATTGCTTTGTTCATTGCTATAGCAAACTTCAGTAATATTATTTTTATCTGCTTCATTCCAGTTATTTTCTTCTTCATTCTGGTTATTATCTTCATCATCAAATTTAAATTTTGCCACACGTGAATCCTCACCCTCAATATCGCTTAACATATGTCGAACAGACTGAAATCCTCCTGCCACAGCTAGATGTGCTAATTGCCCAGTTGGAGCCTTTCCTTTTCTGCGTCTGCAAATGCTACAGTTACAATATCCACGACAAGGTGGACAGGCCCATTTCTTAAAAAAAAAAGTACAAAATACGAATAAGTATTTTAAAATTATGACTAATGATCACTTAAAATTTACCGGATTACGTAAAACTTCTGCAACATCTTCGCCGTATCTTCTTCCCAAACAAAATCCACAAAAATTTCCCCTCACACCACTACATCCCTTGTACCGACAATAAGATTTTTGGTCTGTAGTCTTTTGTCTAAACACAAAATAATATTTTATTTTATTTAAAATTATCAACTAATGAGACATAATTAAACATAGTATGCCGTTCACATACATTTTAAACCAAAAATCGAAATTTAAGTTAGCAAGGTATACAGACATGTTAAATTGTATAATTAAAATAAGCTCCAAATTTCAATATTATAGTAACAATACCTAGTATTTTTAAGGTTAATAATAATTAATAAATAATATAATCTTATAAATTACAATATATTTAATTTCAAAAACCATATAATAGGTAGGTACTTCAATTGTACTTGATCATAATAAATTAAAGATACATATGAATACTGTTAAGAGATATATAATTTTTTATTAATTCAAATACATTTGTTCAATAAAAAACGTTGAAATTATGCAATGAGTTATTTATAAAAATGTGTAATAAATTATTTGTCCTTTAAAAATAACAGTTATGCAAAATTAGACGGCTGATTTTTAGGGTTTTACACATTATATTTATTGATTTTTTTTAGCTCAACAAAGGTGAACAATCTGAACAACTTAAATATTACAAATGTGTAAGAAAAATTTATTTTGCATATTAAAAAGTATATTTGGAAAATATTAAGCCTACATTTCATACTTAAGAATACAATGAACTAATGTTCATAAAAATAATATTTATTAATTTCTGAAGTTGCAACCATTCCGCCGTGAGAAAAATGTTTTGTTGTAGTTAAAAAAATTCAAATAATAGGAATCGTTAAATAACTTGTTGGTAAATAAATTGGAAACTGTTTTGAATGTGACTGAATTTAAATAATTTTTCAAAGAAAAGGTAATTCAATTATTATTTTTATTAAATTATATGCAATTAGTGTATGGTTAATTTGAATATTAAAAATGTATAAAGTTTAATGTAAACACCAATATATACTTATAATTTATAAAGTTATACATAATATGTTTCTTATTGTGAAACATGTATAGATTTTTAAATTCTTTAAAGTAAATACAAAAAACCATATATTACCAGTTTAAGGATTTTTAAGATTAAATTTTTAAATTTTTTTTAAAGCATATTATAAAAATCCTATTTTAGATTTTTAAGAACCTAAAAATCTACTCTTTGTTAATAATACATTTATTATACACATATTATGAAATAATGAAACTATAATATTTTATTTTATTATTATTAAGATGGCGATTTAAGTGCCTAAAAACAAAAATTATAAACATGCATCTATAAATTATATTAAAATAATCATATTGTCTAAAATATAATATCTTCTTGTAGAGCTAAATTATAAATTACCGGGATAAAAATATTACTATGCATCAAAATTCCAAATTTATTCATAATATTCATTTAGTCTATTATGATAATTATAAAACTTAAATACTTTAAATAATTTTTTTGCAAACAGATTTACCTGCATTGGTGACAAGTTGTACCAGATTGACTATATACTTTTCCTGATGAAGAGTATGAAATATTTTCTATCATTTCTTGTGTTACTTGAGAAACAGCCAATCGAGGAGTATAAACTTTACGCTTTCTTTTTGATCCAGGCTATATAATATGATTCAATATAAGTTAAATATAAACCAGAAAATAAAATTGTATTTAATAACTGATACATACTGCAGATGACTCATAGTCAGATCCATATTCTTCATCATCGTCATAAATAAAATCGCTATCAGCAAGTGAGTTATAGTACACCACGTCTGATTTTTGATATTGACTTGGTTTTAACCAACGAAATCTGACTTTTAATGATCCATTTTTGAGTTTCTTTTTGTCATTCTTGTCATTTTCATCATCACTTTGTTCATTATAATTTGTTGATTGCCTATATATAATAAACACACACATAGTTACATATATCTATATTATTATAAGCAAATTAATATATATGTCAAGTATGGTAAAAAATAAAAATTAATAGTCATTAAGTATGAACAATTTAATTGCTAGCAAAACTCGTATGCTTGTATTTATCATATTTAAAGGATGTGATACCCGCATGTGTTGTCTCTGTCTTACAAGTGCATAATATAGCGCATTTTACGCACAGCAAAACATTCCAATTTAATAATTAGAGTAAATTGACCTCTTATAAAATCTAAAGGTAAGATTATTATCTGGACAACCTCATAGACTTTTTAAAGCTAGTTATGACTTTATGAGTACTTTAAAATGTACAAACAATTTACAATTTTAAAATACTCATAACTCGGTTTAAAATTAAAATATAATAATAAGGTTGTCTAGATAGTAATCTTACCTTGAGATTTTATAAGAGGTCAATTCACTCCAATTTTTAAGCTAACACAGCTACAAGTGTTCTGCTGAGTGTAGAATTTGGTATGTTAAGCACTTGTAAGACGGAGACAACCCATACGCATATCAAGTCCTCTTAACACGTTGACTGCCATGCGGCAGTCGGCGGTCGCATCGCTATCTTTCCTACAAAGCCACGTTCTATTTTCGATGTTATTCCATAAATGTACATTAGCATATTTATAGAACAAATTATCGGAAAAAAAAAATTCCCAGATTATTATCTTTGTTATGTCTGTCTGCGTAAGAATATGATATTTAAAGTGTATGGTAGCCGGCGGTCGCATGGCGTTGTCATTATAATATAATTAGTCAGTTGCCATATGACCGCCGGCAGTCGTACATAATAAAATTACGTGTGATATTTTATTGTAATTTTTTATTTTTAATTATGGCGTCACGTCCAAAGAGACTTAAAGTAAATGACGATATGGTACGTCAATTATTAGACACTGATGATAGTGGAAGTTCATTTAGTGATTTCGATGACACAGATGAAGACCAAACCTACAACCCAATTATAACTTCTGATTCAGATGAACAAAGTGAAACCAGCGATACCGAACATTCACAAGAAACAATATTACCGGTTTCAAATCCTGGTGTTCAAATTTGGTCCAATGTAACAGGTAATAATCAAAAACAGCTCGTTTTTAATGGTTTTCCGGGATTAAAAATTAATATATCAGCTAATGCCACTGTTTGGGACTGTTTTAATTTATTTTTCACTGATGACATTATTGAACTTATTGTTATTGAAACGAACAGAAACGCAGAACAGTTTTTATCAAATAATAGAATTTCCAAGTCTAGCAGGTTTACAAAATGGGTTCCTACAGATTCAAAAGAGATTAAATTGTTTTCGGGTTTATTAATATGGATGGGACTCGTTGAAATGCCAAATTTAGGTAGTTACTGGAGCACCAAACATAGATATAAAAACTATGTGGCACAAAAAACAATGTCTAGAAATCGCTTCGAATTACTTCTAAGATTTTGGCACTTTTCAGACAATAAAAAAGCCCCTGAAGGTGATCGTATTTATAAAATATGTAATATAATTGATAAAATTGTAAACCGTTTTCAAAATGTAATGGAACCATGCGAGGTATTGGCCGTCGATGAGACAATGGTACCTTTTCGTGGCAGATTATTATTTAGACAATATATACCGGGAAAAGCTCATAAGTACGGTGTAAAATTGTTTAAACTTTGCGGAACTAATGGTTATACTTATAACGTTCAAGTTTATGGAGGAAAGAGTCAAGTGGATGGAAAGGGATTGGGTTGTAGAGTTGTTCTAGATCTAAGTAGAAGATATTTAAACATGGGACGTACAATGGTCACGGATAATTTTTACACTTCAATTACACTTGCAAACGAACTTTTAACTAATGATACACACCTAGTTGGAACTCTGCGATCAAATAGAGTAAAATTACCTGAATTAACAAAAAAAAAGTTAAGTCCCGGGGAAATAATCGGAAAGGAAAATTCAGACGGTATTATTGTTGCGAAATGGCGTGATAAAAGGGATGTAACTATGTTGTCGACAAAACATAATATTGATATGATTGACACAGGAAAAAAGAACAAAAAAAAAGAATCGATAGTTAAGCCTAAGATAATTGTCGACTACAACTCCGGAAAAGCGGGAATTGATCTATCGGATCAACTGTCTAGCTATAGTACGGCTGTTCGTAAGTCTATACGTTGGTACCATAAGGTGGCGACAGAAATACTGTTTGGAACTGCTATGGTAAATGCTTTAATAGTTTACAATACAATTAATTCAGATAAAAAAATGAAGATAACACAATTTCGAGAAACATTAGTTGATACAATACTCGGATTAGACAATCAAGGACCACAAGAAGTTCAACAAGCAAGAGTTAACAGCAAACACATATTCCAAGAAACAACAGAAAAATGTGGTAGAAACAGAAAAATCAGAAAGAGATGTTTCCACTGCTATCAAAGTAGAACAGTAATAGTTGGATCGAAACAGGCATCGAAGGAAGTAAAAAAGATCACTACATTCTGTGCACCATGTAAATCTTATACATGTATAAGTTGTTTCAATCTGCATCACACAAACTAAGGATTTTAATTATTTTTTACATTATTATTTATAAATACGTCTCGATAATTATGTTTTGTATTAAATTTATAATTTGTATTATGTTTATATTTAAGAATTGAAATTGAAAACATATTATTTGAATAAAAGAAGTGATTGAATTTTTTTTATATGCTTATTGTAGTGATATTTTATGTATAATAATAAATGTATATAAAATAATCGGTTTGCGGCGAATAATATATCATTTTACGCGAAATTTTCTCCTCTACGCCATCATTTAAACATTATCTTCATAACTTTGACGCCACAAAAAATATTCCCCTTTACAAATAAGTGTGTTTATGGCAGCCCGCGGTCATATGGCGTATAAATAATACAAAGGTGCGACCGCCGGCGTCCGTAAAAATACTGTTGTATGCTAGTAGTCTGCGGACGCCGGCGGCCGCATGGCAGTCAACGTGTTAAGTATATTTTATAAGACAGTAGTTATTAGGCTACAAATAAATATAATTAATATGTATAAATTAAGCAAGCATATTATTACATCTATGTTCTAATTATTTATATTATTATTTGATTTATTAATATTCTATAATAGGTATTATTAGGAAGTTGCAAGAATCAATTTTTTTTATCAAACCAAAATTATTTTAACTTGAATACTTATAGAAACTTACTCATATTACCATAAATTAAGTTAGGTACTTGACTAAAATTAATAAATGTAATCAGAGGTATAAGTAGTAATCTTTAGAACAAGAAATATAGCTAGTATAAACATAGAAACAACATAAAAGTAGTACTAAGTAAAGTGTGGATACATTTTGTTGGAAAAAAGAAAATCTGGAGAATTTAAATGTAAGTAAGGAATATAATAAACTTAATTTTGTAATTCCTTACTTTTGTTAAAACTATATTAATTAACTACTAATCTAATAAAATCAAATCAATACATTTGTTTTAGGGTGATACCGAAAAAAATATATATAAATATAATAGTATATTATTCTATAAGAAGAATGGTGACGGTTCCTTAAAACACAACACGACAATTTATTTGAAGTTTTCTGGGATGACGTAAACAGTAAGCACAGCCATGAAAATCAGTACAGTAGACCTTCATATATAGTGGTCCGAAAAAATCGCCTCATGTTTTAATAATATATAAAGATAACGTATTAAGATACATGACAATGATGATCATCAGTAGAGACCGGATTTATATGCGCTTAAAATCTTGAAAATAAGATGCTTCTATGCTCTATGATTTCATCAAAATAATCTTTTATAAGCAAAAATATTATTTTATGAAAAAATATTCTTATTCATAAAAAATCTATAAAACACTGAAAAAACAAATAAAAGAAACAGTTTATAAAAATAAACAGTTACATATTTTAATCTATAATATGGTGTACCTATATTTAACTGTTGTAACACAAACTTATGAATTCAAAGAATAACAATACTAAAATAAAAAATAAAAAGTAATTGCATATACCTAGTACATTAACAGAATAATATTACCTATATTATGTATTCAAACTCAAACTTAAATAATTCAGCCTTATGAATTCAAAAAATTATATTATTAAAAATAAAAAAATGATTGCATAGGTATAGTTCAACAACAGAATAATATTATGTATTAAAATAACTCAAAATTAAATTAATTAGCCTTATGAACTCAAAAAATAATAATAATAACAAGTTTTAAGTAATAAAAATAATTTTATTTTGTTTTTAAACATTTTTATTGTCTATTAGATTTTGATAAAATATTCAAATTTGAACCCAATATGGCAATATATTCCTAAAACATGTTTTTTACACAAAATATTCTTTTTTATGAGCTAAAATATGTTGTATATCAGTTCATAGGTAAATGAATCGTTGGAAAAGCTTATCCAATTTGAGCTGCATACTCTCAGTACCTAGTCAAATGTTATTTTAGGTACAATTAAAGAAAAGCAAAATTAATTTAAGTTTTTTATAATTTTATAGAATATGACGTATACTCTGTCCAGCGATACAACACGCCGATTATGAGCATTCCTCTGCGTCACCCTGCCATTATGGAAACCGGTTCTCCCAAGACAGGGTGTCATGTGAGGATGGGCAAAAGAACTGATTTTCTTGGTCCACAGTGTATTTTCTAGGTAGCCAGAGATACCTTTCTGTAATTTTTAAATTGTATATTCACAATAATGGTGTATCACTACAAGTATAAATCCACGCTACAATAATCATTACTGATTATGGATTAGATAATTATGAAAAATATGTTAAAAGCCTCGTTAGTTAAAATTAGTACTTGATTTAGAACATGGTATACACAATTATAATAGACCTGTAACTATAAATAGGAGGCTCTACATAAAAAAAACCGTATACATCACTGGTTTTCTTCCTATTAATAAATGTTGTTAAATATTTATATATTTATAATATGTTCAAACTTCATACCTAATATACCTACCATATACCATAAACAATTCAGAGTAATCAGATTTAGGTATTCATATTTAATAATGTGGGTACATATTAACACTGGTAATTAAATAACTTCTTACCTTTTTTCTTGAATAATACGCGATGAACGTCTGACAAAATTGACATGTTTAGATGTTTTTTCACTGGTATCAGAATTGAATTTGCTCTTTTTGCTTTTAGTATGTTGTTTGGCACTATCGTTAGAGTTTTTCAACTGATTAACTGACTCTTGTAAGATGTCCAATGGGTCGGAAAACTGTTGGAAAAAAAACTTTTAGTTAACACCAATAGTAGGCAAATAGTTAATATGTATTTGACGGACAGTTACGATAAACACACCTGAAGTTCCAACTCCGCTATGTTCTTAAGTCTCTGGCGTTCGTATTCACTCAACTTTTCGATTTCCTTTTCAGACCTCTTTACTGTTGGGAAAAACATGTTGAATGTCGATACGGTTATATTCAACAATATTATAATAATTCGTTGATGAGTCCGTTGGTGATGGCGATTGGCGAAACGGTACCGTATAGAAAACTCAACGTACCCGACACTCTTATAAAATTAAGTTATGGCAAGTCAGTCTCGATGTGTGCCTTCGATCAAAACCATGTGCTTTGGTCTGGCCGATCGAGATAATCTATAGCGTTGGGCATAAAAGTAAAATGTGAAGAGGCGGTGGGTATGAGAAGAGAAAGCTGTGTAACGACAAAACTCAACGACACCGACGACAATTCAAAAACTGAAAAAACACTAAAGAGTTTTTACCGACGAACGACATCCAAGCATCATGACTGATGTTTGACGAGAAAACGCGTTACGTCTAGCCGACTATAATGACTATATAGGTTAAGTGGCTGTCGGAGGCGATTCGGCGGTTATGTTTTTTTGGCGCCAAAGTTCGCGAGATAAAGGCCCGACGACCGACGGCGGCGCCGCCATACCACTTCCCCCTCCCTTCATCATTCAAATAAATAACGACGGGCCCGGACTATCGAACGCGTTACTACCACGGTACTATAAATATTAAATTGTTCTGTGATACTATCGATAGTGGAGTCGCTCGCCCGACATACCGATCGGCAACTCGAATCACGGACTAGATATTATACCATATTATACCATATAAGATATATCTTTGTGACTCGGATACACAAATATATTATCATCATTTTTTATCACTTATCATCGTATTCGTCTTTAGCCGCCGTGGCTGTGACGTGTCTATTTAATAATATCAAAATATGCAAATGACAAATGCCAAAATTGTATATGAATCGCATTCATATGATACTATGGTAGATCGTAGATGCGACAACTAAACTACTAACACTGTACAAAATTTAAAATTCCAGTATCACAAGATTTCCACTTTTGAATTAATTATATCGATGCAAAGCCGAGAGCATAGATTAAATATTAAAACATACATTCATGAATCATGTTTAATCTAGGCCATGCATAGCGATAGTGTTAGACCTTAGTTCATGATCTAAATAATATATATATATATATATCGAAATAAATTGTCTACGATGGGCTGGTACGTATCGAGTTGAATCGAATTTAGATTCAGACCTAAATAGTAAATACAACTCGGTTGGTACGGGTACCGTAATTTTTTATTGTAGTCCGTAGATACTATGGTTGAATGGTTCCAAAATAGTCTATAGAAGTATAGACATAATATTATTTTATAATGTATTAGGTATGTAATGATTGTAATTTGTTATAGACTGCACGTAGAGAGAGAAACCAATATCAACATCTGAGAGATGTAGGTAGTCAGGTAGACATTCCTTATATTATTATTTATGTATTATGTGGTAAGTAGGTATATAACTTTGACAAAGCCACATAGGCACCTATAGAATTAAAAAAATTAATATACTTTGCCTGTCGATTGTCGATATGTACATAATACCCTGTACAGGTCCACTCTAAAAAACTTATTATGTGGACTATAATGGTCCCTATTTTTTTCTACAATTTATTTCAAAAATACCTTATACAGAAACCTTAATTAAATGGTTTAAAATCGTCAAAATAATTTTCTATATTTTTTTTTACGATACTCAAAGTAATTTGTTTGTCAATTATTTTAAAATTAATATTATATTATTATAATAAAAATAAATGGAAAACTAAAAAATACATGATACATATAAGACTATTTTTACTAAGTATTTCTTTATATCATTATTAACACAAAAGATTTGGGCAAGCGAGTACTCTGCTTTGCAGTAGGTGTCTAGAAACTGTAATGGATGTGTTAAATTTTAATTCAATGGTATAAAAATAAAAACATTAAAAGCATTTTAAAGCAAAATATTATTGCTGCCTCAGCACATATTGTTTCACTGGCCTGACCAGCTATGTCAATAACTTATAGCTTAAAATATTCCCACCTATATTACATAATGCATATTTATTAAATAATATTATACTGACGAAATGCATACAATATACGACAAATGATAATAATAATATAATATCAATGTATAGGTACGAAAATCGATTCTGAGAGGAAACGGTTTGTCAGCCAAAGATGTTTTATAATTTCTACTATTATTTTCAATAATACGGTAGCCGGTAAGTTGAATTAATAATATATTTATATACTTTAGAAAATTCAAGTAGGTACGCAATAATAATATTTTTAAAACATACCTAACACAAAACTAAAATCGATCTTCTTCGTTTAAATATCTAATTTTTAAAAAGAACATTTTTTATGAATTTCTAACTCAAAATAATTTGCACATTTTCGTGATTTGTAGGTACTCTTATGTATATTGTCAAAATTCAAACTTTAAATGCTTATAAAAAAATGGTGACAATGTATTTTTAATATTAATTAGGAGTCTTGTTTTAAATTATGAAGCTTTTTGACCTGACAAATTTAAAAAACACATCATTGTAAAACTAATACCATTGATTACAAATACCTACTATGGATACCACACACAGCTCACTGCAGTACAAAATACGCTACGCGCTGAATGGCGAGTAACCGCTACGCTCCCCGAGATATTTAGTTATGACTTATGACTTATGGCGTGTAGAGTGTACCGCAATAATCGCTATATAATATATGAGTATGAGTAGGGATTAGTCTTGACTTCTTGAGTTTTTCTCAGTAGAGATAAACGTGCTTGTCTTGTCGTGCTTATTGACCTATCTTGGTTTCAATTCTCGGAGCGTCTACAAAGACGTAGGTAGGTACTCGTATTATACTATACTGTAAACTTGGTACCTACTCGTCGTCGTCGTTACTCTTTGCACTGGCACATTGCCAACGATTACAAAATAATAAGTATTAAATACCTATTCATAATAATATAACCCTATATGGGGCAAAAGGTACTTTTCCATTTCGGCTAGTAGTACAGTTATCTTTAAAATTTACAAAAATAACAACAGAACTTAACAATTAAATTAAATATGGTTGTATCCAGAAATGTGATTTTTTTAGGAAAATCATTACCTACAACTGCTTGATAAAATAATAAAATAAAATGATTTAACTTAGGTACTAAATAGTAAATACTAGTATTTATAATCATTGTTATTCCTTTTGTCAAAGTAAAAATTAAATTTTATTTGAAAACACTTTTTTTATAGTCTTCACTTTTCAATGTATGTTGTAAGTAAAATGGTGACACCCCCTCCCCTAATTTGGTTAAATATTAATTTTTAAATTATTCCTTAATTATTAAATTTAGTTATTTAGTTATTTCATAGTCATATTTATGTTTATAGTAGCCATTATATTAATATGTACAGTTTTTATTATAACATATTAGTACATTCAGCATTAACACATAATTATTTACTATATTATATAGTACAGTCATATTATCATCAATCATAATATATATTTTGTAAATTGAAATATTATTCCATAAATAAAAATATTCCTACAATAGACTTCTCGTTACAGTGTTACACTCAATGTGAAGTATTTTCGGCTCTTTTAAATTATACCATTGATTATAAATAGTATCATTGAATATTCAATTATTTACTATTTATAACCAGTGCTGAGTGCTTGTACAAAATAGTGGAATTATATTGATTAAGAGTACACGTCTGGCGAACAAACTTGCGCATTACGGACGTACAATTCGTACAAATTGAACGATCACTCGTTGATCATTAACATTTTTTTTAAAAACTTGATTGTTATTTATTACTTAGGTAAAACGTAAATCGTAAGAACTATAATTGTGTATTGTGTATTGTTATTTTGAAATCATTTATATTTTATACTTTTTATTGTCTACTGTGTTATTCAGTGTTCTCAAATAATTAAAATGTCTATACTCCGGCCCACGAGTGTCCATACGTAAACCGCGCATCGATATAGTACAGGGGTGGCCAAACAGTCAATCTTGGACGATTTCTAAGTCGATCCCCATTGTTAGAATTTTTTAATTATTCTTATATATTTGCAATTTAGTAGATACACTTATTAAATTCATATGTTTCGGATTAACCTGTTAGTGTGAAATGGCAATTTCTCACATGAAATTTATAATTTATAGAAGGGGGGACGAGGTGGCCGAGCGGTCGAACACGTCGTCTGCGGCGCTGGCGGTTGCGGGTTCGATTCTCTCGACCACTGGGCGGCATTTTTCTCCGGGCAAGTCACGGTGTCCGGAGAACAAGTGCCGCCATTCCCCACTCCGGGGCATGGCAGAAACCTACGGGTGCCCCAATAGAAATTCTGCCAAACACAACACACACGTGTAATAACCCTTCTATTTCAAACCCTACTACCTACAATCATAACCCCACAATCAAGCTAATGGCCATAGTCGCCGGGCTTCAAAAAGATCAATTAAAAAAAAAAAATTTATAGAAGTTGAGTAGGTTAGTTTTAGACTTTAGCACAGCGTCTTCGCTTGGTCATAATGTGCAATGACACGCTTCTACATCAACAGTAAAATGTTAATACATTTTAAAATTACTTAAAAATTTAACATGAAATTCATTTTAGATAACTTAACACTTTAATTTTATTATTTATATAAGTATGTTTATTATTAATATTAAATTATTTTTTTACATTAGTCGATCCTAAAAGAATAAATACCTATACCCTCAGTAGATCTTAATCAAAATAAGTTTGACCGCCAATATTATAGTAATACGCGACGTCTGTTTTCTCCCACCATGATGCCATTCCCACTATTCGGCAACATGCAGATGCGTAGAGACGGACGCGTTTGGACATATGGACTCTCGTGGGCCGGAGTATAGTGACAAATGTGCATATTTTAACTGCACAAATACACGTAGAAATACATTAAATACCTATAATATTTCATCCTTTTCCATCAAACGAAGAAAGGTCCAAAAGATGGATAATTAATTCTTATTAAGTAGGTAATTAATAGGGCAGAGGACTTGTAGCTCTAAAAAAGCTCTAAATATATGCAAGCACTTATGCACTAAAAAACCCCATAATATGCAATTAAAATATGCACTTAAAATTTTTTTTCACAAGAAAAATGTGTGCCCGAGCACAGTCAAAAACCATATTAAACGACAAAAATTAAAAATAAATAAATTTTTATCCAAACATTTTGACTGTATTGTTTGAAAAAAAAATGTCACTGTAGAAAAAATCGATTCAAGTAAAATATGTCTCAACAAATATAAAATAGCGTATAAAAGTGTAAAATATGCCCTAAAAACCAAAAAAACGTAAAATATGCATTTATATGCACAATAAAATTTCAAAACTAGCTTTGTGGAAGCATGAAACGTATTTGTTTCGCACTCTGCTATTTTTGTGGCTGTGCAAAAAAAATATGCAAATGCTACAAGTCCTCTGCCCTAGTAATTAACATTTTAAATGTATCTATAATATAAATAAAAGGTGCAATAATATAGAAAAAACATTTTTTAATTTAGGAAATATTAAATTAGAATCTCCAAGTCCTAAAAAGTTGAAAAAGGAGTTTGTATGTTCATCTCATTTCGAAAAAAATGCCTATTCTAATCTCACATGAATCAAAATCACGAATAAACCGTAATGCAGTACCAAACAAATATTTAAGTAAGAAAAAATCATATTTTTGTGTATTTTGTTTTCGACACAATTAAGAGGACGTGATACCCGCGTAATATATTATGTTGTCTCCGTCTTACAACTGCGCAACATAGCAAATTATACGCATAGCAGAACACGTGTAGCTCCGTTAGCTTATAAATTAGAGTGAATTGCCCTCTTATAAAATCTAAAGGTAAAATTATTAATTATTATCTATAGACAACCTCTTGGGCTTTTTATTATATTTTAATTTTAAAGCGAGTTATGAGTATTTTAAAATTGTAAATTGTTTGTACATTTAAAGTACTCATAAAGTCATAACTCGCTTTAAAATTAAAATATAATAAATATCCCATTATAAGAGGTAAATTTACTCAAATTTTTAAATTAACGGAGGTACACGTGTTTTTCTGATAGTAAAATTTTCTATGTTATGCACTAAGACGAAGACAACAAATGCGGGTATCACGTCCTCTTAATATAAATTAAAAATGATTAGATGAGTTAATAGATGATAATGTTCCCAAAAAAAATACTACTATTGAAAATCATCCACAAATTGGCAGGTATCAAATCAAAATACTGCAGAAGGTAGGACGTAGGTATAGTGTATACATATTAGGTATATAAGTATATTATATTTTAAATATATTTATTTTACAATGTTGCGGATGTTTTAGAACAGAGCGTTGAATGTATTTCTTTTACAATGATGCGTGTTTAATTTTTTTAATTTTAATTTTTATTTGTGTGTGTGCACGATAAGTATAGTCGAAATAATGCATCGATTTTCAACTTCTGCAGTATCTTGTTCGGTGGGAAAGTGTATTGGGTAGGTCAACATTTTCAAAAGCGCCGAAGAAACAAAAATAAAATCTAATAAAACCTGGAACTTTTAAGCAAAAAAAAGTTTTCGATACCAATTTTGGCTCTTGGTGTGACTCTAAAACAAATGACCGTAAATTCATGAAATGTTCACTGAATGTTTATAATATTAGCATTTGCAATACTCGATGCAATAAATTTCAAAATATTTTTTTCTTGTTTTGATTTGTTTACGGACATTGTCAGTTTCCAAATTTTTTCGGGTTTTTATCTATAGATGTCAATAAAATTTTATTTGTTGGGTCAAAAAGCTTGAAATTTTTATATAAGACTTCTAATATTATATTGTTACAATGCCAGTTGAAAAATATTAAAAATCCATAGTCACATTTTTTTTTTTTATAAAAATTTAAGTTCGGATTTTGACAAAAATTCGTCAAAATATCGAACATTCGAAAATTATTTTGTAGTTAAAAATTTATGAAATTTTTGTCTATATAGCTAAGGTTTGAAAATTAGAAACAAGGGTTTTTTTAACTGCCTAGTGAATAATAATATATTTATTTAAATTTAACACTTTAAATCTGGATTCATACTGTAACCAAATGTCTAAAAAATACATAAACACAGTTATTTCTTGCCGACATTTTAAATTCAAAATTGGACGAAATTATACATATTAAAACCAAGAATAACGATCTTATTTATTTTGTTGTAATTTAAAAATATTATTCGTGGATATATGAAACTTTTAGAGTATATTGTTATATTTTGTACACAATATGACTTATTCAAATGTAATTTTTTTGGCAAAAATAAATTTAACCTACCTAGGTACTGTTGTAGATACTAATCATGCCTAATCCTAAAATTAATGACTTTAATTACAATAATATTATAAAATATGTGTACCCATATATTATGTCGTGGAAAAAATTCAAAGTATTTGGTTTAATTTTGTAGGAATTATTATTTGAAATGTCTGACAACATGTTCAATGTTGTAATAATTGTGAATCGGATGACGATGAATTTATAACAGTTGACGTATTAATTAAAGGATATTTCTGTAGAGAACTTAATTTTTTCCGAAAACCGTGAATTGTCAAATGAAAATTACTTTCACGAAACAACTGATTCTGACAATAGTTCAAAGTCAAATGAAGTTATTTATGATGTTGACTTATCACTGGAAATGTGTTCAATAGAGTATAGACAATAAAAGTGTTTTGATAAATTTCCTTGTGCTAACTGTAATTTAATCAAACCAATTACCAAATGAACATTTAGCTGACAAAAAAGAACTTTTAATTATAGGTACACAAGGTGTTTGATCATGTAGATACAACAATCACAAGGATAAAAGCTCCATCTGATAAGTTAACACAAATACTGACAATATGCTTAAATATATTTAAAAATACGTTTCGAAAAATAAAGAGCTCGAAGAAAATGTTAAAACAACTTTTGCATAAGGCTGAAAGACAAATAAATAATCACTTTTCTGTTTTACAAAATTCATTGTGTAAAGATCGCTATAAATTTATTTTACAGCTGCTGTTTAGGACAAGGATTTATAAGGAGTGTAAGTGGATTAACGCAAACATTGGAAAGCAGGGTTATTAAAATGCAGCCAAATTACGTATATTTGAAAACAAATAAATACATATTTAAATTACAATTTATGGTTTGTTATTTATGTGAAAAAATAAGTAATGTATTATACATAGGTAAACAGATTTAAAATAATAAATAAAGTTGAAGATAAACTCAATTATTTTGTTAATTTAAAATTATTTTTGTATTTTTATTATGAAAAAATATAATATTTTTGTTTGAACATTATTAAAAGTTTAATTTTAATAAAACAATAAATTGTGAAATACACAGCTGTCTTAGTCATTGGTTTAGAAGTGGTCACAGGCGTAATGAACAAAAAAAATAATTTATTTTGCAGGCAGGGATTGTAACCTTTATGTTTTTTTCGGTTTCGGTTTCGTATAAGTTTTTCAAAAAAATATTTTTAAGGTTTCGGTTTTAATTATAAATTTCAAAAATATGAAATTGAGGTTGCGGTTACGGTTGTGGTTTATACCAGTTTTAACCTGTTACAAAAATAAAAAATATTTTAAAATTTTAAGCGATTATAGATCCGTACTAATACAACCAAAAAATATGTATAGGTACCTACAGATAAACCTGGTAGTTTTCAACCAAGTCTAGGGATAGACAGCTCTTTTAACAATCAAAAACCGTATGATAACATATATTCCAACTTAAAATTACTACTAACAAACTTATGCTTTAGTATTTACATTTTAACTTAATTAACAATTATTGTTGTAAACTTCATTAATGTGTTGACTATTGACGACAGAGACGATTAAAATATCACCACAACTCAATACAAAAACTTTCAGATGATTGATGTTGATTGTTGAGGGTAAAGATTCTAAATTGGAAGGTAGGCGTAGGACTCATTTTGGTTTAATATTAATACTTATTAGTATTATAATTCTCAAATAACAGTGCCGAGCCCTAAGAATCTATTATGATTTAGGTTGAGACTTAAAAATTAATAAAATATAATACATATTTTATAAACTTTCTTTTACAAGATTTTATATTTTAACAATATAATAATAATTTTTATATTCATAAAATACATATTATTATAATGTAACCATACTATTTTTTTTTGCGTTTTGAAGATGGGTTAGTAGTTCCAGATGTTTCAGTATGACTTCCTTCCCCTTGACTCATAGTGACCTAACCAAAAAAAACCTTTAAAAACCGAAAAAATTGAACTTTAAAAATTAGGGTTAGGGTTTTGGTTAGGTTTTTTAAACGTTTGAAAATAATGGTTTCGGTTAATAATTAACACAAGGTTCCCGGTTCTATAACCGGTTATTTTCGGTCCGGTTACAGTCCCTGTTTGCAGGGTAACAATGTATTTACTATTTCCAGTGTAAATTTGATTAATACATATACATTGCATTAGTCTTATAATCAAAAAATATTTTAATGAGTCTAATTAAATTTTTTAAACACTCGATTTTTGAATATGTTGATGAAAATATTTTAGTCATGGTTTATAAGAAATCTTTCTAGTTTATTCATTTTGTTACAGTGGTGTGGCGTGGGTATTAAAAAGATGTAAGCAGTGAACATTTTTTTCAAAAGTGATTAGAATATAGGTACTACACCTAAATACCTAATTATAAATTATGTATAAAAAAATGTTATCCTTTTAAAATTTTTAATATTTTTGAAAATATACTAGTTGTACAAATCAAATTAATAATGTTATAAATTCGAGTCTTCGAGAAAATAAAGAAATTGAAGTATAAATACTTCAAAAGTCTGTTAGACGAATGACAGTGACAGTGTATGTAAAAGCGACTACAGTCTACAACGCGTCGGGCTACGTACTGGTCGCTCCTTGTTTCTCTCGTAAGCAAAATCAAATGTGCTTACAAACGCTAGTTAAATACGTGACCCCCACTTTGGCATTATAGACTATTCGAAAACAACAGTTGCGCGTAAGCAATTTCAGAATGTGTTACACTGTATATCGTATTATGATTATGCAGTTAACATAATACAGAATGGATTAAAAATAGACCTACAATCGATGATTTTCTTAAAATAGTTGGTAATCAGTAGACAGCGTACGACACAAATAAACAATAACAAAAACCACTACCAGCTATAACTTAAATATTTTATAAACAAATTTTAAATTTTAAAAATCATTTATTATGTACCTTTTAGTCCGTGATTGATCAAATTTATTTTTTCTTTCATTTAAAGTGTAAGCAGTGCTTACAGTGCTTACATGCACGCTACGCCCCTGTTTTGTTATGACTTATGTAGTTGCCTATGTAATATTTGTTTCGACGTATTTCAAAAGTATTTTAAATGTTCACAAACGAGTAGGTAATCGAATTTCAAGTAAGTTTTTTATGTGAGCAAATATCGGGTGCAATGAGCTGGACTGAACGGTCCCTTCGTATTCTGATTTCTGGTTGTCAGCAGCGACGACTTCTATAAATGCAATCGCTGAACGACTGCGACTACGTTTGACGACAGCGGAGACGAACGACAACAGGTTGTTCGCTGTAGCGGTCGACAACGATTAGAAATAATTATTTTATTTTATTACAGACCAAATTCCTTAGGTTAACCCTAGACCATACGCTTCACGGTCAAAAAGACCGGGCTTTTAGAATTGTGTTGATTGTTTCAAAAATACGAAATATTAACTTAATCCAACATGGTACCTTCTAATTAGGTGATAAACTAAAATTAGATACAACTCCCAACTGTATACGATCTGATGTCAGTAATATAGAAGTGTTCAAAGTTCGTTACTAGACAATAAGTACCTATTAATATACGGTCAAAAAGGCCGTGTGCGTGATCATAAAAAATCAATTGTGGGTTATTTTAAAACTGTGATTCTAATAATTGCTGCTCGATAAACGAAATTGATAGTTATTATATTTTCATTGTGACTGGTTGGTTGACTATTATTTGCGCCATACTGTGTGTGACTAAAAAGACTGTATGCGCGTATTCTCGTGAATATTTTAAATGCGTGTGATCTAGGGTTAACTCGGTTTAAAATTAAAATATAACAAAAAACCTATGAGATGCCCTAGATAATGATCTTAATAATTTTATACGAGGTCAATCCTCCCTAATTTTTAAACTAACGGAGCTAAACTTGATCTGCTGAGCCAGTGGTGTCTGCAGGGGGGGGGGGCTAACGGGCTGAAGCCCCCCTCCCAGTGCCCGTATTATGATAACTTTAAAAAAAATATATTTATCAAGTTTCAACTGTCAACTTTAGTAAGCAAGACATAAATTTCATATACGTCTTACCACAATGAATTCATATTTGAAAAAATATTGCATTTGCATACCAATATTCCTAAAATTATCTGTAATTATTCGGTAAAAGTATGAAATACTTGTATGAAAGACCTTGTATTAAATTTTCTAGTCTTAGCTTATACAAATTTAATATTTTATAAGTTTTGAATTACAAATTAACTGTGGTTTTGACAAAATTTGAACTTTAAATTCTTATAAAAAATAACCATGATGCCTATGTATCGTTAATATATTAGATATAATAAAAACTTACATATTACATTTTTAAGCTTTTAGACCGGATAAATAATTTTTTATTGACATTTATAAAAAAAAATTTAAATTAATCAAATACAATCCAAGCGAGGACGATATAACCAAGCTGGTTACCAAACTATTTTAATACATTTTCATTTTTTTCTCCAATTATTTTAAAAAGCACTGAGAATTTTAAACTAAGACCTCCTAAAAGTACCAATTAGATCCAATTTGTTTCCAAAAACATACATCGGGCATCGAAGCTTATGATCAGGGCATTTTTTCTACCAGTAAAGTTGAAAAGTTTCAAACATTTTAAAATATCTCAAATAAACGTCTGAAATTATTAGACTGGACAAAATAAAAATAAAATTGTAACTAATTTTCAAGCCCCCCCCCCCCATTGAAAAATCCGCTGTGCTGAGCGTAAAATTTGGCATGTTACGCACTTCTAAGACGGAGACAATAAAATATGTCAGACGTAGTATTTTATTATATCTTATTCTTCTTAATTTCAAAACCAACTAAATTGCATATTTACATTAAGTAATGTACAAAATTTAATATTTTATGATTTATGAGATAAGTATTTAACATATTGAACAAGTTTTTTTTTCTTCAATCTTCCTCCATTCTTACAGATTTTTTTTAGGAAAATTTTTACTTGGGAGTTTGGGCCTAAATTAAGTGGGTGCTGCACTTGGTCCTATTTCATTGAATGGAAAATTATATATTTTAATTTACCTGTTTGTTGAATTTATATTATCATACAAATCTAATTATTAGCGTTTTTCAAGTTTATATATTATGATTCTTTTTATTTACGTTTAATTTTAATGTTTCACTAGTCAGTAGACACATATTTTTACTTATTTAATATTTTATATATAATAATTTTTAAACACGATACAACATGTAACCTATATGCTATTTATAATTAGTATAACTAGTAATAATTATACTCATTAACTCATGTAGGTACACATAATGACTCCTAGCTGTTCTTCCACACGAGAATACTCAGTGAGGCCCAGTATTCTTATCTTGAAAAATAAATGAATAATAATAATATTTTGGAGAAAAACGAGTTTTTATAGGAAGATACTTGGCATTTTTTTAAATCATAATAAATCGTACATTTTAAGCATAATTGTATTGTTATATATTTTCCTATGTAAATTTACAGTTTACAGTTTACTTTTTAAGTTGTTCCTTAGTATTGGTATAAGTTATTTTATTAAGGGTATCGGTGCTGGTCATTTATTAAGGATTAAAATTTAGGCAATTCAATTCACATGTGGTATCGGCCCAAATCGTGCATGTGTGTGAATATGTAAATTGATATTAGTATGAGTGAACTATAATTACACTCGCAGATAAAGAAAAACTCTCACGCCTCGTTGAAATGTCGGATTTTGGTCATTTTTTTTATCTGAAAGATGAAAAGTTTTTGTAGGTTGGTTTAAAGCTCGAATTTTTATTTTACTTAGTAGTAGAGAAATACGTTTGAAAAAGAACAACAATTGTGCATTATTCAAATGCATATTACAGCTTCTATAATTATTATTTTCAAAATCCGGCTTTGATCCGATATTCCGATCTACAAAATGTTCTCCACTTTTAAATAAAAAAAAATTAACGAAATTCGACTACTTTACAGGGCGTGAGAGTTTTTCCTGCATGACATGTTTTTGCACCAAAAAACGCACCGGCTCCGACCCCCTTAAGTTTATTCTTATGTAAGAGATTTTCAGTGGCAGTAAAGAAATCATTTAATTAGCACTGAAATAGTTATACATTATACATAATTGATAATATTACATATAGCTTAATGATACAAGAGCTAAGCTTATAAAAAATTATTCGTCATTGTTCATTTAGGAATTCCTGTAACTATATCATGTAATTTACCTTGGTTTAAATATTATAGTAATCTACAAATTGAAAATTAGCAATCTACACACAAATACATTTATTCCATCACTTATTTTCATCTTTAAACTTTTTAGAACATTTTATAATTAAAATATTATTAATTCAGTTATTTACAAACTACAATTTTTTAAGTACAATAATAATTTTCAAAATCCAATAAAAGCTTAAATAAAGTTTTTTGGGGGTTAACTGACCTCCACCATGCTTCAAAAAGATGACAACGTATAAATCCAGTTGTAGTTCCGTGTATTTTTCAAAGTCGCTATTTTCATTTAAAGATGTGATTAAATAGGTAGGTATAGGTACCTTGGTACCTACATTATATTGTATGGGCAGTGTTGTAAAAAATACTTTTTAAAAGTATTTAAGTAATTACTCAAATACTCTTAAAATAAAGTATTTAAAATACCACCCAAATACTATAAATAGTAAAGTATTTGAGTAATACTCAAATACTTTTCAGAAGTATTTAAAATAATCTTCAAATACAAAAAAAAAATTCTTTTTACTTTTTAGTTCTGAAATAATTTGTTATAATCAAAAATGTGTTTATTGCATTTTAAAAACATGATTCGTTCAATAATCAAAATTCTGATTATTCATGTTAGTTGCACTACAACAATGAACTTTTCTCAACAGGGTTATTATATTAATTTAAAGCTATATTATGTATTTGGATATCTCATACCGTCATCGATAAACAATAATGATAATAATTGATAAAAATTTTCTTGATAAATAGGTAGCCACTAGCCAGTAGATACTAATAATTATTAACATTATTTTCGTATAGTTAAATAATTATAAACTAAATAAACTATAAAATATAATAGCCGTTAAGTAGAAGCTTTTTACATATTATATATTTTGTTAACTTTAGCTAATAGTGATACCGACTACATATGTATCTTTTCGATCATCGTCGACAATAAGCTGTCTCCTAGAGAATAAAAAAAATTAAATAAAAGTATTCAATAAAATAGTATTAAATAGTAAAAAAAAGTATTTAAAATACCATTCAAATACTTCAAAATAAAAAGTATTTAAAAAAGTATTCAATACCGAAAAAAGTATTTGAATACTTTTACTCAATTACTTTTACTCAAATACTTCACAACACTGTGTATGGGTGTTATCTACTGTTTGAGGATCAACAATATATTTCTGGTAGGTAATTACAATTTTTGTGTCACTCACATTTTTACAATTTGGAGTTTTACTGTCATCTGGGAGTAAATTGTGAATTTGTAAATACTTTACTGTAGATTTTTCATCAATAATTTTATTATTTTATAAAATCCAGATGCACACTCATTTTAATATTAAAATATTCAAAATAAAATGAAATAGGGGTATCAGTCTGGAATTCTGACGAATATTTTAAAGTTTTAAACCAACAACAACGAATAGGCCATACTGGTATACTCAGTTCCGAAATAATTGAGTGTGCAATGTGCAGCTCTCGGGGGACCTATTTATATCATGAACCTATTCACACTGTTCTATGGTAAATTTAAAAAAAAAATACTCAAAAATTAATAACAAATAACAATAATATAATATGATTGAAATTACACATCTATATTAATTAATTATTAATTAATATAATAAATGTAATGTTTTTGGCAAAAACTTAACCTTCAGTAATACTTATATTAAAATAAATTACTTTGATAGTAATAATATGGTATAACTACCAATTTTTCTAGAAAAAAATTGTATGACCTATTTTTTCAGTTATTTAAATTTTTTGTTAGTGCAGTGACATTGATATTTATTTGTTAGATATGGTTACCAAATGAAAAGTAATCTATACTACTATATAAAATTGTAAGGGGTTTTCTATTACTGAGCTAACCGAGAAACCTACTGAGCCGATTTGGCTGACATTTTTACAGTTATACCTGACAGTCTGCAGAAGGTTTTAGTACCATTTTCGTTAATAAAAATTAAGTAATAAATAAGTTCTTAAAAAATTAAAAAACAAAGCTCATCTTTATATAAAAAAACAGAACTTTTTTTTTTCCAGTTTTGTGAAGACACTATTTAATATTTTTCCATTTTTTTTTTATAGAGTTGTTCTAAATACCTTCCTGAGTGTCACCACATGGCCCGATTTTTCATTTTTTTTTGTCGGAGGTGAGGTAAAAAGAAATCTATATATTGTTGTTATATAAAATCCAAATACCACTCACTCACTTATCACTGTATCTCAAAAACTACTCAATGTATGAACTTTAAATTTGGAATAGGTGTTCTTCTAATACTTTCACTGTGCAATAAGAAAGTATTTGAAGAAATTTGCATTTTAAAGAAATTCTCACACAGGGACATTAAGGTTCACATTGGAAATTTTATTTTTATTTATTAATAGTTGCCATTGGTTACAGTGTACAGTAGAAATTAGTGTTTATTTATTATCGGTTGCCATTGGTTATTCAGGCAGATCATGTACAGCTTGCATAAAATTGAATTATTGAACATTGGTTCTTACAAAGGTGAAAGAGTTGCATTTTGTCCGCGATCCAGCGTAGTTGGATTACCTACCAGGGTGGCTGAGTTGCACTTGCTGCATCAAGTTACACCCAACAGTAGATAGACAATCATAATTTTTTTAAGAGTTGTGATTTTTTATGGGCAACGAAGTGCACAGGTTCAGGTATAAAAATACATTTATCATTAATACCACTAGACACATTTCAAAACGTATTCATTAACAGTTTTTTATATTTACTTGCCGATCACATTAAACAATAAAATTTGAATAAAAAATTATACATATTATTATGGTCCGAAGGTAAAATAAATAACCAATCACGGCCAAAGCTGTGACGAGTCGGCTAGTAACTAATAAAGTAACTTTAAATTCCTTTTTATATTTAAAAATAATTCTATTAAGTAATAATATTAATTTTTGGTCTCAAAAAAAATCTTTGCAAACAGGCCTAGGAGCACATAGTTGTAGGTAGCACTGGCTGTACAGACGTCGGAACAACTGTGAGATAATAAATTATACATTATATTATAGGCTAAATGCCTGGGACTTTTACTAAATACTAAGTACCCAACCATGAATAATAAGCTATAAAGTATAGCAGGTACCTAGCTTATAAGATGAACACAACAAAATAATTGTAGATCGCCAACTTTACCTAGTATAATATGATAGATCATCTGCTAATCGAATGCCTTCATTTTTTTTTTATTCATATTACCATACTAGATACTTGATTTCAAAAACTTTGTTTATTAGTGATTACTTATCTTAGTAAATTAGGAACAATATTGATTGACGATAAATATAAAAATTTTATTGAGTAGGTACAAAAATATAACATAATTATAAAAACACAACTTTATGGTTAACATGGAGTATGTAAATAAATATATAAATAAAACATTTAACAACCAAACATAATATCTGAAAATGACTATAAAAGATTTGGTATTTAGTTTATATAACACAATATTTAGGTATATTAATTAATATTCCTCGACTGAAAAAATATCCTTGCACTATTAATGTTATAATATAATAGCATGAATTCCTGAAAACGACAAACTACTTAGAACATGTTTCAAGTAAAACGATAAATATTTATATTTTACTTTATAGTAAACTTGAAGCCTTGTATAAGACAAACTAAGAGGTTGTTGTAACTTAGCATCATCTTTTAAAGCTTTAATTTCTTGAGTTTTTAGTACATTCAATTTTTCTTCATAATTTTCAGATACTGATTGAAACCACTTCAATGAATCAAATTCATTTTTTAAGCCAAGTATACGTAGTAAATATGCAACACCTATCAATTCAATCATGCATACAAACAGATCATTTAGAACAGGGGTAGTCATCAACTAACTATATTGTGCCAAATAGAAAAACAATTGAAAATGTGCCATAAAAATTAACAGTGATTATTATAACACGACTGACTCTATTATAGATTCTAATCAGCTAATAATATTATTATATTGTCTTAATATTAAAAAACATAATTTTAGAAATATTTAACAATTATATCTAATATTATTTGAACCTAGTGTGCCATTCAATAACATCAAATGTGCACGCGTTGCCGGAGGTTGGCAACCCTTGTTTTATAATATAATATATTATATAACATTTGTATGCCGCATCCACTTATTGAAATCAATCTTTTCAGTAACTAACTGAATGTCCAGAAAGTACATAGTGTATTTTAACAAAAATACGTAATATTACTATTATTTGTCTTATAAATTACAATAATAAAACAAAGCATACAATATTCAATTTACTATTTTATGTATATTACCTGTCCATATTATGCACTTTTGTTAAAATTCAGTTGAATATCCACAACTGGATGTTCATAAAAAGATTAATTTCACTAAGTGGGTATATTAAATAAAGTATTATTTTAAATGTTACGATTGTAAACATTATTTTTTAGTATAATATAATATGAAGATTATAAAAAATAAAGACTGGATTTTAATGCATGTGATCCAAATCAAGCAAAGATTAATTTAAATAATATTTTATTTTGGTTAAAATTGGACAGTTCAAGGTTATTGCAGTTTGTGTTACTTAGAATTTAATTTAGTACAGTCTAATAAAGATAACTCATATGAAACAACCATATACAATTGATATACTGTGGCTATTGTAATTTATATTATAATGTTGGCTAGCACCAAAGCTGTAAGGACAAAACTTGGAAATGCACATGATAGTAAATTTAATACATCTACTAAATTGTTATACATACAAAAATATCGTAATATAAATAATTGGTGATGGAAATTTTATTTAAAGAACCTATATAGAAAAAAATGTTGTTCTCTAATTCCTAATTCAAAATAAATTTAATATTGCAAGTTTCTAAACATTTTGGCATTTTAATTGCACATTTTTTATGTGATTGCTACACACAAAATCGGCATTAAGTAATAGTTAAAAAAAAATAAAAATTCATAATATATAAATTAGTTCTATATACAAAATAAAAAATATGTTAAATAATTAAACAAATATTTGTTTAATGAAAATTGTATTAGAGAAATACATCTATAAAATATTTGCTAATATTAATAACATACTTGGCATTTTGAATATCCTTACCTACTGCAAAGCCATCATCAGTAAACATTGCTCCTTTACTTTTCTTATACATTTTCTCTTTGGAATTAATTGAATGTTCAATAAAATTCAATGTTAATGAAGGAATAATTATGTAGAAGTTATGCAAATGTGAATTATTACTGTTACCCATGGCTTGGATGAAGACATCAATTAATAACTGGAAAAATTACAGAATATATTAATTTTTTATGATAATATTAGTTGAAAGACAAACATATTTGTATTAATTAAAAATATTGAGTTTGAGGTCATCACAAATAGTATTACAATTTATTTTAACCTTAAATTAATAACATAGTATGCTATTATGCAATTCCGGAACAATTATATACCATAGTAATAAATTTATTTAAAAGTTAAAACTAAAATAATTGTTACCAACTATCATAACACTTTTAAGAACGAAATTCTTACTTAACCTAAACACAAAATCGTGCAAATAATAAATAGTGTTGTTGCAAACCTATGTTCCAGGAATGATTTAGACCAAAGGTATAAGATAGGTATTCTTATGGAATCTAAACAATTAATACTTATTTAAATAGTGTAATCACTTTAAAATAATTTGTGCCTTCTGCAATATTTTGACAAATATTATGCACAACATTATCAAGGTGGTGTCCAGAAATTAAACAGTTTTTGGTAAATCCTGAATCGTTACATATCTCTTCAAATTGCATCACTTTTTTCAAATCTGGTATAAATGAAGTTGAAATTGAACAAAAGTTAAGACCACCAGATTTAATCATTCGTACATAACCAAGTGCATTACCTAAAAACAAAACCGTTGATAAAAATATTTTTATGTTTTTGAATTGGTAGATAAACTTAAGAAGCTTTGAATTAATTGTTAGATTGATAAATTGATGTCTTTATTTTTGTAATTTTAAATTATGATTTATTTTCTTACCAATGTGGGTAACAAGAATTCTAAATTGATCAATGTAATTTTGATTTGTATTCAATGTTATTTTTCTCATACTTGAATTAAACTTTTCTGCACGTTCAAATGGATATACCATATTATTAGTTTTTTGGATTTCATGTAGAAATGTAATTTCTTTTTTGAGTTTTGATTTTACGCGCTCGTCATACAAATATTTTGACAACATGTTTAACTTTCCACAAAGAAGTTGATAAGTTGTATTAACCTTAAATATAGAATACATTTTTTAGAATCTTGATAAGAAACTTCATAAGCTAATGTGATACATAATATATATTATTATTAGGGCTTGGATTTCAATGTATTCTAAGCTTTTTTTTTATTGTCTAACACAATGCTTTCCAAGCTATATACGTGCCTCTCAAGTACTCCATGCTGTAATCACAGCATTTTTTGAATATTTAGAGGAATTTTATATTTATAAATTTTTTTTATACAATAGACATTATTCAATTATTGACCTATTGTAATAAAATATTGCTAATTTATTCTACAACACCTATTTCACATATTATGATTAAAAAAGTTTGCTTCATAGTAATATAAACATAGTACTACATAATATAAATAAAAAAACTATATAACATTAGGTAATAATATTTTTGATATTTTTAGAGCATTTAAATCCGAGCCCTATTATTCTGTAAATACGATACAAATATATACTAACTGTAGTACTCATAATTCCAGTTCCGTGTATTCGAATAGAATTACTAATATGCTTAATATTTATTGTGTTCAAGTGTTTACTTGTGCTATAGTTTTCAATAAATATTTGATTACTTAAATTGTATGAATATTTTGAAATAAATAAATCTAAATTCCTCATTATTTCTAGTACATCTAAACCCTGAAATATAATTTATAGAAACATAAAAAAACATAAAATATTTGACAAAATGTTAACAAACTTGTTCAAGAGTATGATTTGGTAATTTATCATCAATAGTTTCTAAGTTTAATTTGTACTTTGCTAATGTTCTCATTACACCATTATTATGCCAATCATGTAGAGCGACAGCAGTTAAATCATAAAACGTTTCACTGAGGTAATTTTCTGCTCTATCTATAAAACATAATATAAATTGACCAAAATTTGTTTAGACTCAAAAATATTAAATATACTTTTAGTGTCTATAAAACTAGTCAAAAACTGCAAATGTTGAAGTTTTATCATATATATATCAACCGGTTGATTGAGCATCGTTTTAACACAGTGAACATGGGTCATAACATGAAGTCGTAATTCATTTTCAATATTTGGATTCATTGGTTTTAAAATCTAATAAATTAATTAATGAAATATTAAAATGTATTACTTAAAAACTTAACTAGTACAGAAAATTAAAAAAAAAATTTTTTTCCAGTAAAGAATAGACTGATTTTCAATTTTGAATGTTTAAGCATGCCCAACTATTTTATAATCAGTACAGATGGTATATTTGTTCAAAATTATACTTCTTTATAGATAAGTTATTTAAATAAATAAAAAAAAAATGTTTTTTAATTGATCAGTCTGTTCTTATTTTGTTTGTATTATTACAATTATTTAATTACTAAATATAAAAACTATTACTTGATGATTTAAGTGACCACAAATTTCATCTATGAATGAATTATATATATTTTGTTTTGTAGTTTTGTCACTAAAATATGTCACTTCATAAATATCTTTCAAAAAATCAAATGTTGTCTTCATGAAAATATAAATAAATAGTTAATTAAAATGGATAAGTTAATACGATGATAATAATTTCATTCAATATTTAATAATAGACGTGAATAATAAACAATAATTTTATGATATTTTAATACTGATCACTTAAATATTATTAGTAATTTAATTGGACGATAAAATAAAATTATGAATATTATGTTATTTTATAAAGTGTAATATTAAATGTTTAATATGAAAAAATTAAATGACCATTTTTAATCATTAAATAATTAAAGAGAATAAAAAGTGAGCAAGTTTTAGAACTAAAATATCATATTATTATACATTTATATAAGGCTATTAATTTATTCTACTATACATAGTTTATTAACAACAGATGCAGCAAAGCATAATGAAAAAATTGTTTTAAAAAAATAATTTTTGGTAAAGCATTTCAATTAAATTGGTCATTAATAATATTATAATAAACGTACCGATAAACCATTAAAATGTTTGTGTTGTTTTTTTACATTCTTAAAATATAATGGAAACACAACTCGATGCCAATACATACAACTTATTTCTGAAATACTTTTAATTTCATCTTGTAATAATTGTAGAAGTTCTATTCTCTTTAAATGTTGTGTTATACTCAATATTTGAGCTTTTGGAAATGCTTGCAAACCAATTGCTGTATTCAAAGCAAGTTTTATCAACAATGGTCGATTTTTTACTAGCGGTCCATGCAGTAATTTCTCAGATACTTCTAAAGACGACAACCTATCTACATTTTTTGTATTAAAGTTTCTATCATCTGCACATGATATCTAAAAACATTGATAATATATCGTTAAATAATGATATTTCATTAGAAATATATACAAACTATTTTATTATTATTTAAATTTAAGTCTGAAAATGTTTTATAATATTGAATAATTAGGCAACATAATTAAATAAGGACACATATGCATAATTATCACTAAAAATAAGAGATGCCTATAATGATTAAAATTTTTTAGTAAAATGTATGACAAGTCATTATTAAGGCATAAATATTTAATATAATGATTCTTACTTTAACTTGGCCAATGATAGAAAGGCACAAAAATTCAAAATATTGAATTATATCTGTTATCAATTTATCCATTACAATATGATTTTTTTGATAAATGTAACCAATATTTTTCATTGTTTCAATTAATCTACAGATTAATATTACATTCGATTTAATTAATGGTTTACCGAGGGTACTGTGTAGATTCATTAAAGTTATAACAGTATTCTTAATGGATGTGCATAACTGAATACCCTACAAAAATACAATACTAATGTAACAGACAAACAGACCTTGGGTTTGAAAATATTAAACACAAATTAAATAAATTAAATTTCATTTGAATTAAAAATAATAAAAAATATAATTTTAGAATAAAAAAGTATTTTTTTTTTTAGGTTAACTTCTATATAAGTAAAGATTTTTATAAGGCCATAGCTTGACAAAATTAAAAAAAAAAATTACCTCATTCAAATAGTTACAAATGTCATGCATGTATTCTATTTTTGAAGTGTGAAAATCAATAAACTCAATATGTTCACTTCTTGCAAACCAAATCATTGCCTAAATACAAAATAATAATAATAATAATAATAATTAAGTACTTAAAAATGTAGTAAAAATATTTGATTTGTTGATCTTGCCATAATTACAGTAGTGTTGCAGCTCTGATATTTTTAGTTTAATTATCATACTATTATTATAGATTTGTTATACATAATACAATACTTAAATATATGTATAATAATATGTGTGTATAGGGTATGTAAATATGTATATAGAATCCATCAAGCACAATACAATATATTCAACAAATTGTAAGGCCCAAGAAGAATATACCCTATGCATTTTCTGCACAAACTATAACATTAAATACTTTGGGAGTTTGTAATACTTCAATACCTAATGGCCTTACTAATGTTAAACTGATATGATATTAAAAAGTTAATATTTGAAGGCTCTATTTAGGTGTTTACCAAGGATTTTAGTACTGTCAGCCACTTTAGTTCACAATTAGTCTCCTCTGCCACATAAATCAAATATGTATAATATGTATTAAAAGTCATTTTTGACCTAATTTAATTTATATTTTTATATTCACATAACTAATTTACGATATAAACAAATATGAATTGTATACAATTCTATAATTGTTATTTGTGTTAATTGCATTTCAATTGTTATTAATTTGACTTAATTACCTAGATTATTTATAAAATCATCACGGATAAATAATTTTAAAAATGCACAAGTTATTTAAGTAGCCTCTTTGATAATTTTAGGCATTTTACTAGTTTATATTTTCCTGTCTCAGGTTGATTTGAGTAGAAAGATATTTTGCTTATTGTAAGTACTCTTAGTTTTGAAAAATATATTACTTAATAATAATTTAGTTATCATTCACTTCACTATAAAATATATTATACTTTTTTACATTTCAATTTATTTATGTAGTACCCACAATCTATATATATATATATATGTATCCATTGTAATAGTTTAGTGCTTGGTGTAATGAAATATTTATAATTGTATACAAAAATGATAAATAACCAAAATATAATTTATTGTTTTAAGTTAAAACTTGGATTAACTATTAATCAATAATCATAATACAATAAAAATATCTATTACTAACCTGTTGTAAATAATTAGAAGTAGTTTTTGAAAAATTCTTTGTAACGTCTATTAATTCCAAAGTACATTTTTCAGAATTGTCTTCCTTTTTTCTTATAGTATTAGGTTTGAGTAAATGACCTATGAAATTCAATACAAACATTTCTGGATTCCATACTAAATTACCATCCAATGGAATATGATTTACCTAATTAATCAATAAAACTTTATGTACATAGATTTCATATGATTAAAATTTAAGAATTATAAAATATAATGTACCTTTTCTAATAAATCTGTAAATTGCTTAAGTAATTTCTTGTCAAAAACACCAAATATATAAGTATAAAATACGGTAGTAGAACAAATACGTGACCATATTTGTAGAGGGTTGTTAGATTTCTGATAAGCACGTTGTCCTAATAGCAGCACAGAATTATTCAAATAAAGCTTAAACTCATTCACAAAATCATCACAGGACTGAATTTCTTTTTTTCCTTTAAAATCTGAAGTTAATACTTTCTGAAGAATAAAAAAAATAGAGTTATACATATAATATACATATACACACATAATTCTAAAAATAATAATAATAAAAGCAATATAAAAAATAAATAACAAATAATAATCTGATGCTATTTTTAAATAAATAAAAGTTCAAATGCAAAATTTTAAATTTAATTTGATCAGTTAAATAATCAATAAAAGGTTAGGTTATATTGGGGCTCAGTGCCGATGCCATTTTGTCCTCAAAAATATGATACTGCCTTGTAGAATCAACCAAATATCATAACTTTTTTTTTAATTGCTATTGGAAAATATTCTACAGTCCACATCGATCACTGTATTTCAACAATATTTTATTCTAAAACTTTATAATATGTATAAAAAATACAAGATAAAAAGCATTTTTTTACAAATTGTTTAATACCATTGTTTGAAATAAAATACAAAATAAGAGACCGATGCGGGCTGTAAGAAGTATTCTTCTTTCAGATAAAAAAAATAGTCATCAAAATCCAACAATTTTACAAGACCTGAGAGTTATTCTTTTGCAGTAATTTTTTTCGATATAATACACCATATCAACTAAAATACATAGTATAATTTTCAAATTTTATAGAACTGCGGAAAAGTTGAAAAACCGGCACCGGGCCCTTAAAAAACTAAATTATTATTACTATTATAATGTACTTAAAAATAATAATACATACTTCAAATATATTTCCAGATAATAAAGTTGATTCAATATCATTGCATATATTTTCTAATTGAATTATATCATTTATGTTACAATCATATTTTGATGGATCTAATTTTATAGTATTTAAAATATCTCGATATTGAAACCAATGTTGTTGTAAGATTGGTTGTGATATAATAAGCTTATCCAACTCAACAAATAAATATAGTAAATCACCAATATATTCAAAAATACCCTGAAATAATTGTTTAAATGAAATTAATGTATTGTTGTTAAGCAGGGCTGTGAATTTAATGTACTATACAATCTTGAAAAATTAACCAACATAAAAAAACTAAATTCTTACCTGGAAATGAATATCAGCAGTTATTAATTGAAACTCAAAAATATTAATAAATTGACAGTGTATTTCACTCAGCAAATATTCACAATGCTTAACAAAATTTGAGAGTTCTAATAAAATTTGTAAAAATTTACTAATTTTAACTGGTATTAATCCCTCAGTAGATACATCTTCATCTAGGTATATAATATATTATAAATTATATATTCAATAAATGTTTTATTAATACATTTGAATTGTATTCTATTATTCTTACCACATTCTTCATAATAAAGTATAGAATTAAATAATTTGACTTTAACATCATTTTTTAAAAAAAAAATTTCAGAGTTCAATGTTGCAAAAATCTTTAATATAGTACTTAATACATTATTATCAATGTCCAATAAATCATCAATTGTTACATTATCAGCAACATCAACCTGAAATATTAAAAACAATGTACAAGTATGTATTAATAAATTAAACTATTAGAGTATAATTTATAACTAAAATTATGTTATGTTTATGCAATACCTAAATATTATAAAGTTTGTTACATAGTTATTAAAGTTTCTATTTTTTAGTATTTTTACATTGTATGTATAGTTTAATGATCGGTTTGATGTAAGACATAATTCACTCAAAAAAATTTTGGTCCGTCTTATGAACATATATCATTGGAAATTTGTATTTAGAACTTCCAATGTTGTGCAATAACTTTAATAATAGAGATATTTGATATATTACACTTAAATGTATAAACATTATCTGCGGTTTAACATAGTTTTTTAATAATATAATAAAGTGAGTTATAAGAATTCTTAAATTATATATTTTGGATTCTGATAACTTGCATAAAAATTAAAATACTGTATAAAACCTATGTGAAAGCACCTATAATGTTTTTACCTTAAAGTTTGATAATGATCAATGTCAATTCACTCTATTATTAAAGCTCAATATACAAAATTGGAACTGGTGAACACAAATTTGCTATGTTTTAAGCAGTGGTGTACGTAGTGGTAGGGTTCTGACCCCCCTTGAAATTATTAACTTTTAATAAAATTGTTCACACATAATAACATTCAAGCTATTATATTTTGACACTTTTTAATCAAATCCCGATAAGTCGGATAAGTTATCCCTAATTAGATCAACACATATTTTTAATTTCCTGAGTACGAATAAATGTTTTAATATAATGAATTAAATAATAAGTATGCATCCAATATTAATTGAGAAGTATTTTACTCATAAATTTCAAGTTTGTAATTTAATAATTGGTACCTTCAAATTATTGTTTATCGATACCTATGTAATTTATAATTATATAGGAATATAATATAATAATATTGTTATTATAATTTATTATACCTACAATATTACACCTATATTTTATATAATATCTTATTACTTGTTTTATTAGTTGACTAGATATCTTAACTAACATAGTTATTTATTTGTATAATTTTACTCATATTATCTATACATTTCTCATGTTGTCTAAAAATATGTCGAATTTGTCATTATGCAGGTATAAAAAATATATGGTAATAAAATAATTTTATAAAAACAAGAAATCTTACCTTTATATTTACTGGAGACTTACAAATAAATAGAGCTTTTTTTAAAATATGTATTTTTTCCAATCTTTTTGCATGACTATTTAATAAATGCTTGTATGTTAGAATTAGTTTTTCAGCTACCACATCTAAAAAAAAAAATAATAACTTAAAATCTACTATCCATTTTCCAAGCCTGGGCAAAACACGTTAAAAAGTTAAAAGTTAAGTTAATATTAACTTTTAACTTAACTTTTTAAAATTTAATTTTTATTAACTTAATTTTTAAATTAACTTATTTTAATTGATATAAACTTACTAAACAATGAGTTACTTTTAATAAAATTCAAGTTAAGTTAATTTATAAATAATTAAATAATAAGTAAAATAAAAATAAAAACTATTATTGATATTAGGTACATAACCATTTACTAGAATAGGGAATTACAAATACAGTTAAATTAATTTCATGTTCCATTAACCAGAATTCTTCAAGAAAAATAACTCAATTGAATACATATAGATTTAGCAATAGCCAAATATATTATAACATATAGGTGTATCGTATATATATATATATATATATATATATAGATATACCATACCATACTGCAGCATACGGGCATATTGTAATAATAATAACTAATAAATAATATGATATTATTTAACTTTATTGATATAGGTACAAATCAAAAATGTCCAATTCTCAAGAACATATTGTAAAATATTTTCGGCATAAATAGGTTATTTTTAAATTAAAACTAATTGGGTTATGCTCATCAATATTTATATTTCAAATGTTTATATTTATAAATAGTCAATATTGTCAGTAGAATAAAATAGTCATAGCTCACATGGGTTCACTTTTCCTCCTTGACTCTCTCAGCACAAAAGATTTACAATACCATGTTTCAGTTTTTGTGTAACTATGAATATGATGTGATTATGAGTATCCAGTGAAATGCGTTTATTTTTATTTTTTTGATAAAATTATAAAATTATAGAATTTTTAATTTTTAATTCTCTCAATACATTCAGTCTACACTAACTAGTCTGTGTAATATGTACAATACTAATCTGTATTAATAAATCAAAAGATTGTATTTGTTTCGGCATTTTAAATTTTGTATGCTCTTTGTACCTACTACTTAGTTCTATTAATTCAGTACTTATGTATAGAAAAGCTATTGGCTATTTCCTGTGTTCAATAATATTTATGATTTTTATTATTTTAAACCATATTACTAGGTATTTATATAGATATTATAAAATAAATAAATAAATAAACTTAACTAAAGTTAATATGTTAATTGAAAATGTTCATATACCTAACTTAACTGAGTTAAAAAAAAATTAGGTTAACTGTTAACTTTAAGCTTTTTAAAATGTTTTCCATTAACTTAACTTAACTCAGTTAAAAATTATCATTAACTTGCCCAGGCTTGTCATTTTCATTACCTAATTAAATTGTTATCAAGGCTAGTATTAATATTTTTCACCAATCTTGGTCATATTAATGCTGTAGCACAAACAATGTTTTCTCTATGTTGGTTTTAGATAATAATTTAATACTTAAGTGCCAGGTTGAATGAATAATTGTTAAACATTAAACAGATGGTTAGTGAGCTCCCTTTATCAACCCTACTTAATTATTGTATATTTAAATAAAGTTGTCATATAATAATATATATCTAAGTTATCTATGGTATCTTATGCCAGGTTACATAAAAAATGTATTAATTTAATGAACTAATCACTTTTAAGAAGCTATTAGCTTACAATAATTCATTAACTATTTGGTGATTGCTTATGCAACCCATATCATATTATATTCAATAAAAGTATACATTATAAATAATTTACAAAATATACAATTCAAGTTATCTCTGTTATGATTAAAAATATAAAATATAACTATATAATTTAATAATAATTAGTCATATCTACTCTATCCAAGTTAGTTTATAATATATAAATCTACCTAAGAATTCTAAGACTTCTATGGAGGTACTTCAGGTACCTACTTTATGTTTATACGGTCATAATTAATATTTTTATGGTAGTTTTGAATATCAATAACATAACATAACATGATAGAGTTATATTTAGATACAAATTTTTCCATACATCAAACAATAAAACCCTTGATTTTTAATTTTTCAACATTAATTTAGTTTGGTAAAAATGGTTAATAAATTTAACGAAAAAAGAAAAATCAATAACTATACTAATGGGATAATAAAATTGTATAAATTGGCTTGAATAAAATATCCACAATAGATTATAATGTAAAATGTAAATTTTAAATTGTTTACTTACCTTGAGACTTATCCATAATATTGCTTTTTTCTAAATTACTCCACATCCTTAAAAATGTTGTAAAAAACGCAGAGTATAAAATATAAAGATAAACCAAACACAAATACAACGATTTAGCTACAACACTACGTATATTACAAACAAATGTTACTTGATTAGTTACATAATAATCATTATTCATCGATTAGTTCCGAAATTCAGTCGACTGGAATAACGAACTCAGACACTGGGCTGGAATCATGAATATATAGATAAGAAAAAAGATAGCTTTATCATATTATTTTTATCAAAAATGAGTATTATTCACAAACGCTTTGAGTGGGTGTGGTGGGGTTCAGGTGTTACGTGGTTATACGATAGAGTGCGAGTCGCGACAGAAGTCCAACTAAGCAGCGAGCACCGCAACGCTGGTCACCATAGATAATGTACAATGAACAGGACGTCATTCGTATACACAGATATATACAACAACTGTGGATATATATTAAATTATAAATCTGTTGTCGTATATCAATAACAAATCGGTTAGCGTTCCCGAATAAGGGAGAGAGACAGCAATATAAAATACTATCGTGCTACTCAACAAGAAAATGGGTTATCTTCCTCCTAACCTATCTCTCAATTTCAGTAGTAGGCCGAACAACAAAACGTGTTTCTCGGCCGTGCGCTCGTTACGTGTAAACAAGACCTTACAGCCGACTGGTACAACAGGCTGCTTCGATAATTTGTATCAAAATCTGAATTTTTATTTTGCCCGTGAAAGTAATAACTAATAAGTATAAACGTTGTCACGGTTGTATCGAATGCAATGGTGTCGTGGCCCATGAGAATGCGTTGCGAATATATTGTGATCATCGTCGGATGGAAAGTAAGACGCAATAGTTTTTATCGTTTAAGGTTACCTTATTTCCCTGCTGACGTGGCACCGCGTTTGCTACTTGAACAACTAACTTACTGAATAAACAACTATTTTATTTCAGCTGATGGAAATTGTATTATGTTAATTAGAATACGCCACCGTGATAAATGTACCGCTCGGATATTCACTGCTATTGTGATGAAAAATAAGTATGGCCGCAAACGTTGTTTATCACATTAATTTATTGCACAATAAATTAATAACGTAATGTCAGACACACGCTCATTTGCAACCAACCAAGACTTTTGGAGACAAATATATTTGCAATACAATGACGATGATGAAGCATACAGCAGTGTTGAGGGGGTGGCTCTGTGGAACCAACACAACACTAATGGTGGGTCACATGTGTATGACTTCGCCTTTGTCTCTGGTTGTGGTGGTCACTCACAGTAGATCACTGAACGATCATCGGAACATTATGGGAATAATAGATGATGGTTCTTTATGGAGAACTGTGGCACCATTCTAATACAAAACAGTGTTGTACCTGTTACAAACTCATGGATTTCACCAACATTATTAGGTACCTACCAAAAACTTAAATATGCTTTGTATCACCAGTGTTGGGTAGTGACGTAACGAAAATTACAAATTACTCTAACGCAATTACTTTTTCAGTAACACAGCAGTCATTTTATTACATTTTACTTAAAGTAATGCAATTGTAACAAAATTACTTTTGTAAAGTAACTTCTATGAAGAAACGCACTAACGCGTTATTTTCCATGTTATTAAAATAATACTTTTGAATGTATTACAAAAACAAGCTGATAGGATTTCCCAGAAATATTAAAAATCAATTATATTTATTTTTGATTCCGATAATATTTAACAATAATATTTAACATTCCAGAAATAAATGTCATCACTTTATTAGCAGAAAGAAAAGAGTTCGGTTTAAAAATAAAATTCAATAAAAATTAATTATGATTTATGACTTATGACTGTATAGCCATATAGGTGAGATGATTGTACATTTGTACATAATACCTACTATAATAGGTCTATGATTGTAAAATATAATGTACATAAAATTGAATCATATGAATTGAATATGGTTAAAATAAAGTTCCGTTATTTGTAACGCACTACTTTATTAATAAAAAAGTAATGTAATGTGATAAAAAAATTTTTGGTTTCCCAAATGTAATTTAAATAAAAATATTTGAAGTAACGAGTACCTTAATTTCCTTGTTTTTTAAAAGTAATTTACCCAACACTGTATCACCATATGATTTTTACCTCGGTTATTACCATTAGAATGACACTCGACGATGTTACCAAAACTTTTTACACACATGAAAAACATGTTATTGTGTAATAATAATTGCAATCAAAAATGAATCTTAATTTTAAATAAAAAGTTGTTTACTACTATAAGAATGAAATATTATAAATTATAATTGGTTATTTGCAAACCTGGTCATATCAAATGTTCCAAATAGTGGCCACCGTATTATGATTTACTATTTAGAAAACCATAGGTCGATTCAAAAACTACAATAAGGGTGTTAAGAGGACATCACACATGCATGTGTTGTCTCCGTCTTGTACACATAGACAAAACACAAAACACAGGCTGAGTGGAACTTGCTCAATTTTGGTGTTAGAATAAAAACACCTATTACAAAATTAAAAGAAGACAATATTTCTGAGGGCAAGTCGTTGCATTATTTTTTTATTACACCCAATATAAGGTTCATTATATTGGGTGTAATGAAAAATAACGCAACGACTTGCCCTCAGAAATATTGTCACAATTCAATTTTATAATAAGTATTGTACTCTGAAATCAACATTGAGTGAGTTCTATTCAGGCTGCGTAAACGCGTGTTGTCTATGTTGTGAGTGTGCAAAAGGAGACGTGCGGGTGTGAGACGTCCTCTTAATAAATTATAAAAACTATGGTCTAGGAAAAAGGGTATGGGAAACACTATACATAATAGAGTAAAAAATAGAGGACCATTTATATGTTCTATAGTCTCTGTACTCCATGCACATTAGACTAGGTACTAAAAATTAATATTTTACAGGAGTTTTTACTTCGTTCTTACAATTTGACTTGTGATTTGTGTTTGAAATATATAATATAGTTTAATTTTAATGTAAACTCTCTACAATTATTTATTCATTACATCCTGGTCAATAATGCATAATATTTGTTTGTTGATAGATCAGAAATCAATACGAATTGATAGGAAGCTTTTAACATTGGGATCATTGGATTCAAATCCCATGTGGCAACCATCGAACAGTACAATGCAAATGAGAAAAATCTGCAGCAATTTATGTTACAACTCCTAAGATAATAACCAACAGTTGCAACACAATCTAACCAACAATGACAACAAGAACTCCACGTTAATTTAAGTGAGATAATATTTTATAGATTAGATGCATTTTTAAGACTTAAATACAAACAATTATGGACTGAATGCCGTAGATGGAAGCAGCTGAGTATAATTCTTAGTATGTTACAGTCTGCTTTTGAAGTTTTACAAAATCTGCATGGGAAGTTACCCATGAAGCTTTCAGAAAATCCTAAAATCGAGTGTAGACCTAGCTAGGTTAGGTTAGGTTAGGTTAGGTTAGGTTAGGTTAGGTTAGGTTAGGTTAGGTTAGGTTAGGTTAGGTTAGGTTAGGTTAGGTTATCTCCAACTATTAATGTTAGGGAAAAATACAATTTATAATTTTTGTTATCAACAACTATGCAACACCAATAGTTTCTAAAAAATAATTTCTTCAATCAATTTATTAAAAATAATTTGATTTCCAAAATCTTTTCTAACAGTTGAGTTAAATAGTAGGGTCAAATGGGGTAATTTTAAATAAATTTTGTTACTTTTTAATATTTTTTTTATTTTCTAAATTATAATTAACAATACATTTTCTTTCTCATCAAAACCATTCATAAACATATCCTAGGCTTATAAAATTTCCTACACAAGACCAGAATATTAAATCACTTAAGAAAAAAAAAATAATTTACATATGCCCCATTCATTTACATTTGCCCCATTTATTTGGGGTAAATGTAAACAATGATTTCACGTTATAAGAGTGAAATAGAATCTGGATCTGGGGCATATGAAAACAACCTGTATTACCTTTTATTTAACGTTTTGATAGACCCAATACACACAAATTTACATTAGCCCCAAATATTATACTTTGACCGGGGCAAATAAAAATAATGTATAATTGTCAATGAAAAATTAATGGGGCAAATGTAAATTTCCATAACTTTTCTAAAAAATAACTTTAATTAAAAATTAAGTTGATTTCTTTTTTATTTAGGTATAGAATACAATTGTCAGTATCTCACTGTATGTTTATTAGTAAAAAGAATCATTTTATAAAGAATATTTTACAATAAACATATTAGAAAAAATATTAAAAACATATTATAAACATATTTTAGATTTAAATTGCAGTCTTTTGCATTGTTAGTATAGGTAGTTAGTTAAGGGACAGCCCCTTAAGTATAAATATAAAAAAAAAAAACTTAAACAATAAATAATAGAAACAGTCTTTCAAATATATATAAATTGCACTTAAGGTAGTAATCACTCTTTTTCATTAATGGTTACATAACCAGGAAATTTGTATATCATTTTTTGCCCTTTCATTATAATTTGTGGAACTGGCAATATTGCTAATATCATATATCATTTCCAAATCAATAGTTGTGATGTCATTTTCATTGATTGAGTATTCATCTCCAACATAGTTTCCTTTTGCTATAATTTCTCCATCTTCGTCATCAACACTTTCAACTACACAAACATATTTAAAATGTTGCTTTTTACGCATGCCTCCTACAAAATCAACCAAAATGAACGTGCCTGAAAGAATAAGAGACCATTGTGGTTGTTGATACTCAACTTCTTCCACATCAATATCAAATGGAGTGTCATTCACATCATATGATGAGTCTGATGAAATGCAGTTTTCTTCATCTTCTTCGTCTTCACTAATATGTATTTTGTTGATGCCTTTTGTTGTTGCCATTTCTGGTTGTCTTATATTTATATTTTTCTTTGGCCTGCCGCGTTTTGATGTTGGTTTTTTATAATTTTTCTTAGATTGAGCTTTTTCTAATCTTTTTAAAACTTCTGTGGTTGTTAATACTTCTCCATAGCTAGCAACTTTCAATCGTGGAATCGGTTCATTATTTGGGACATTTTCAGTGGTTTTTTCTTTTAACTTATTCAGTTGGTTGGAAAATATGCTTACTATATTTTCAGTACTCAAATTACACAAAGTAGAGTGTTCATCCATGTTATATGTAATGAGTTCATTTGATGTATTTGACAATAGTGCGGAAGGAACAGGAGAATTGGGATCAGTCGAAAAGAGGTTTTCTTGGAGCCGGTTAAGGTATACGTTACAGGCCGCGCGAGTGATGAGCATAATATGTTCCGCTTGCTCAGAGGTAGGCCTGTTGGGAGAGCCCTGCCGTAAACAGTCAGAATGAAGACCGGAATGTTGTAAATTAAAAGTGAGAGCGAAAATGTTATCGTCAAGAGGACAACGCACTGCACACTGATCGATTCGGTTTGCCATTGGCAGAGCAAAGGAAAAACGGACATCAGTAGTAATACGGTTGTTATAACTAACAGCCTTACGCCACCAGAGACCAGAAGAAGCGTTGGATTCGGGTCCAATAGCATGGGATTTACTTTCACCTTTACTAGTGGTCTTATTTGACAGAGGTTGATCCCTACTGTACACTTCCTGCCACATTACTAAGGCCAAATCTTCCAGAAAAAAAAAGTCATGTTCATGCACTAGTATATAATTCAAAAGATATATTAGAGTATCAAAAATATAGCAATTTAAATAATATATAAATGTTATTATTTGCCTCACAGTCATGTTCTTCTGGCACACGGTTTTCATCTAGTGCTCGGTTAGGCAGCTCTTGAAGTTGTAAATGTATTGATTATTCTAAAGTGTACTCTGTATTACTAAGAGGACAACGCTTATCGAGTAGCTGGTTGACACATTCTTCACAAAGCACTTTGTGACCACAAGGTACAAGTGCATGTGTTCGTGTATTATCTCTACACACTACACAAACTGTGTCATCATTCACATTAACTCCCGGATGGTTACGATTAACTTGGACATATGGAATATCCTCAGGTTCGTGTATTATCTCTACACACTACACAAACTGTATCATCATTCAAATTAACTCCCGGATGGTTACGATTAACTTGGACATATGGAATATCCTCAGGTTGATCCCTACTGTACACTTCCTGCTTCATTACTAAGGCCAAATCTTCCAGAAAAAAAAAGTCATGTTCATCCACTAGTATATAATTCAAAAGATATATTAGAGTATCAAAAATATAGCAATTTAAATAATATATAAATGTTATTATTTGCCTCACAGTCATGTTCTTCTGGCACATGGTTTTCATCTAGTGCTCGGTTAGGCAGCTCTTGAAGTTGTAAATGTATTGATTCTTCTAAAGTGTACTCTGTATTACTAAGAGGACAACGCTTATCGAATAGCTGGTTGACACATTCTTCACAAAGCACTTTGTGACCACAAGGTACAAGTGCATGTGTTCGTGTATTATCTCTACACACTACACAAACTGTATCATCATTCAAATTAACTCCCGGATGGTTACGATTAACTTGGACATATGGAATATCCTCAGGTTCGTGTATTATCTCTACACACTACACAAACTGTATCATCATTCAAATTAACTCCCGGATGGTTACGATTAACTTGGACATATGGAATATCCTCAGGTTCGTGTATTATCTCTACACACTACACAAACTGTATCATCATTCAAATTAACTCCCGGATGGTTACGATTAACTTGGACATATGGAATATCCTCAGGTTGATCCCTACTGTACACTTCCTGCTTCATTACTAAGGCCAAATCTTCCAGAAAAAAAAAGTCATGTTCATCCACTAGTATATAATTCAAAAGATATATTAGAGTATCAAAAATATAGCAATTTAAATAATATATAAATGTTATTATTTGCCTCACAGTCATGTTCTTCTGGCACACGGTTTTCATCTAGTGCTCGGTTAGGCAGCTCTTGAAGTTGTAAATGTATTGATTCTTCTAAAGTGTACTCTGTATTACTAAGAGGACAACGCTTATCGAGTAGCTGGTTGACACATTCTTCACAAAGCACTTTGTGACCACAAGGTACAAGTGCATGTGTTCGTGTATTATCTCTACACACTACACAAACTGTGTCATCATTCAAATTAACTCCCGGATGGTTACGATTAACTTGGACATATGGAATATCCTCAGGTTCGTGTATTATCTCTACACACTACACAAACTGTATCATCATTCAAATTAACTCCCGGATGGTTACGATTAACTTGGACATATGGAATATCCTCAGGTTGATCCCTACTGTACACTTCCTGCTTCATTACTAAGGCCAAATCTTCCAGAAAAAAAAAGTCATGTTCATCCACTAGTATATAATTCAAAAGATATATTAGAGTATCAAAAATATAGCAATTTAAATAATATATAAATGTTATTATTTGCCTCACAGTCATGTTCTTCTGGCACACGGTTTTCATCTAGTGCTCGGTTAGGCAGCTCTTGAAGTTGTAAATGTATTGATTCTTCTAAAGTGTACTCTGTATTACTAAGAGGACAACGCTTATCGAGTAGCTGGTTGACACATTCTTCACAAAGCACTTTGTGACCAGAAGGTACAAGTGCATGTGTTCGTGTATTATCTCTACACACTACACAAACTGTGTCATCATTCACATTAACTCCCGGATGGTTACGATTAACTTGGACATATGGAATATCCTCAGGTTCGTGTATTATCTCTACACACTACACAAACTGTATCATCATTCAAATTAACTCCCGGATGGTTACGATTAACTTGGACATATGGAATATCCTCAGGTTGATCCCTACTGTACACTTCCTGCTTCATTACTAAGGCCAAATCTTCCAGAAAAAAAAAGTCATGTTCATCCACTAGTATATAATTCAAAAGATATATTAGAGTATCAAAAATATAGCAATTTAAATAATATATAAATGTTATTATTTGCCTCACAGTCATGTTCTTCTGGCACATGGTTTTCATCTAGTGCTCGGTTAGGCAGCTCTTGAAGTTGTAAATGTATTGATTCTTCTAAAGTGTACTCTGTATTACTAAGAGGACAACGCTTATCGAGTAGCTGGTTGACACATTCTTCACAAAGCACTTTGTGACCACAAGGTACAAGAACATGTGTTCGTGTATTATCTCTACACACTACACAAACTGTGTCATCATTCACATTAACTCCCGGATGGTTACGATTAACTTGGACATATGGAATATCCTCAGGTTCGTGTATTATCTCTACACACTACACAAACTGTATCATCATTCAAATTAACTCCCGGATGGTTACGATTAACTTGGACATATGGAATATCCTCAGGTTCGTGTATTATCGCTACACACTACACAAACTGTATCATCATTCAAATTAACTCCCGGATGGTTACGATTAACTTGGACATATGGAATATCCTCAGGTTCGTGTATTATCTCTACACACTACACAAACTGTATCATCATTCAAATTAACTCCCGGATGGTTACGATTAACTTGGACATATGGAATATCCTCAGGTTGATCCCTACTGTACACTTCCTGCTTCATTACTAAGGCCAAATCTTCCAGAAAAAAAAAGTCATGTTCATCCACTAGTATATAATTCAAAAGATATATTAGAGTATCAAAAATATAGCAATTTAAATAATATATAAATGTTATTATTTGCCTCACAGTCATGTTCTTCCGGCACACGGTTTTCATCTAGTGCTCGGTTAGGCAGCTCTTGAAGTTGTAAATGTATTGATTCTTCTAAAGTGTACTCTGTATTACTAAGAGGACAACGCTTATCGAGTAGCTGGTTGACACATTCTTCACAAAGCACTTTGTGACCACAAGGTACAAGTGCATGTGTTCGTGTATTATCTCTACACACTACACAAACTGTGTCATCATTCAAATTAACTCCCGGATGGTTACGATTAACTTGGACATATGGAATATCCTCAGGTTCGTGTATTATCTCTACACACTACACAAACTGTATCATCATTCAAATTAACTCCCGGATGGTTACGATTAACTTGGACATATGGAATATCCTCAGGTTCGTGTATTATCTCTACACACTACACAAACTGTATCATCATTCAAATTAACTCCCGGATGGTTACGATTAACTTGGTCATATGGAATATCCTCAGGTTCGTGTATTATCTCTACACACTACACAAACTGTATCATCATTCAAATTAACTCCCGGATGGTTACGATTAACTTGGACATATGGAATATCCTCAGGTTCGTGTATTATCTCTACACACTACACAAACTGTATCATCATTCAAATTAACTCCCGGATGGTTACGATTAACTTGGACATATGGAATATCCTCAGGTTCGTGTATTATCTCTACACACTACACAAACTGTATCATCATTCAAATTAACTCCCGGATGGTTACGATTAACTTGGACATATGGAATATCCTCAGGTTGATCCCTACTGTACACTTCCTGCTTCATTACTAAGGCCAAATCTTCCAGAAAAAAAAAGTCATGTTCATCCACTAGTATATAATTCAAAAGATATATTAGAGTATCAAAAATATAGCAATTTAAATAATATATAAATGTTATTATTTGCCTCACAGTCATGTTTTTCTGGCACACGGTTTTCATCTAGTGCTCGGTTAGGCTGCTCTTGAAGTTGTAAATGTATTGATTCTTCTAAAGTGTACTCTGTATTACTAAGAGGACAACGCTTATCGAGTAGCTGGTTGACACATTCTTCACAAAGCACTTTGTGACCACAAGGTACAAGTGCATGTGTTCGTGTATTATCTCTATACACTACACAAACTGTGTCATCATTCAAATTAACTCCCGGATGGTTACGATTAACTTGGACATATGGAATATCCTCAGGTTCGTGTATTATCTCTACACACTACACAAACTGTATCATCATTCAAATTAACTCCCGGATGGTTACGATTAACTTGGACATATGGAATATCCTCAGGTTGATCCCTACTGTACACTTCCTGCTTCATTACTAAGGCCAAATCTTCCAGAAAAAAAAAGTCATGTTCATCCACTAGTATATAATTCAAAAGATATATTAGAGTATCAAAAATATAGCAATTTAAATAATATATAAATGTTATTATTTGCCTCACAGTCATGTTCTTCTGGCACACGGTTTTCATCTAGTGCTCGGTTAGGCAGCTCTTGAAGTTGTAAATGTATTGATTCTTCTAAAGTGTACTCTGTATTACTAAGAGGACAACGCTTATCGAGTAGCTGGTTGACACATTCTTCACAAAGCACTTTGTGACCACAAGGTACAAGTGCATGTGTTCGTGTATTATCTCTACACACTACACAAACTGTGTCATCATTCACATTAACTCCCGGATGGTTACGATTAACTTGGACATATGGAATATCATCAGGTTCGTGTATTATCTCTACACACTACACAAACTGTATCATCATTCAAATTAACTCCCGGATGGTTACGATTAACTTGGACATATGGAATATCCTTAGGTTGATCCCTACTGTACACTTCCTGCTTCATTATTAAGGCCAAATCTTCCAGAAAAAAAAAGTCATGTTCATCCACTAGTATATAATTCAAAAGATATATTAGAGTATCAAAAATATAGCAATTTAAATAATATATAAATGTTATTATTTGCCTCACAGTCATGTTCTTCTGGCACATGGTTTTCATCTAGTGCTCGGTTAGGCAGCTCTTGAAGTTGTAAATGTATTGATTCTTCTAAAGTGTACTCTGTATTACTAAGAGGACAACGCTTATCGAATAGCTGGTTGACACATTCTTCACAAAGCACTTTGTGACCACAAGGTACAAGTGCATGTGTTCGTGTATTATCTCTACACACTACACAAACTGTATCATCATTCAAATTAACTCCCGGATGGTTACGATTAACTTGGACATATGGAATATCCTCAGGTTCGTGTATTATCTCTACACACTACACAAACTGTATCATCATTCAAATTAACTCCCGGATGGTTACGATTAACTTGGACATATGGAATATCCTCAGGTTCGTGTATTATCTCTACACACTACACAAACTGTATCATCATTCAAATTAACTCCCGGATGGTTACGATTAACTTGGACATATGGAATATCCTCAGGTTCGTGTATTATCTCTACACACTACACAAACTGTATCATCATTCAAATTAACTCCCGGATGGTTACGATTAACTTGGACATATGGAATATCCTCAGGTTGATCCCTACTGTACACTTCCTGCTTCATTACTAAGGCCAAATCTTCCAGAAAAAAAAAGTCATGTTCATCCACTAGTATATAATTCAAAAGATATATTAGAGTATCAAAAATATAGCAATTTAAATAATATATAAATGTTATTATTTGCCTCACAGTCATGTTCTTCCGGCACACGGTTTTCATCTAGTGCTCGGTTAGGCAGCTCTTGAAGTTGTAAATGTATTGATTCTTCTAAAGTGTACTCTGTATTACTAAGAGGACAACGCTTATCGAGTAGCTGGTTGACACATTCTTCACAAAGCACTTTGTGACCACAAGGTACAAGTGCATGTGTTCGTGTATTATCTCTACACACTACACAAACTGTGTCATCATTCAAATTAACTCCCGGATGGTTACGATTAACTTGGACATATGGAATATCCTCAGGTTCGTGTATTATCTCTACACACTACACAAACTGTATCATCATTCAAATTAACTCCCGGATGGTTACGATTAACTTGGACATATGGAATATCCTCAGGTTGATCCCTACTGTACACTTCCTGCTTCATTACTAAGGCCAAATCTTCCAGAAAAAAAAAGTCATGTTCATCCACTAGTATATAATTCAAAAGATATATTAGAGTATCAAAAATATAGCAATTTAAATAATATATAAATGTTATTATTTGCCTCACAGTCATGTTCTTCTGGCACACGGTTTTCATCTAGTGCTCGGTTAGGCAGCTCTTGAAGTTGTAAATGTATTGATTCTTCTAAAGTGTACTCTGTATTACTAAGAGGACAACGCTTATCGAGTAGCTGGTTGACACATTCTTCACAAAGCACTTTGTGACCAGAAGGTACAAGTGCATGTGTTCGTGTATTATCTCTACACACTACACAAACTGTGTCATCATTCACATTAACTCCCGGATGGTTACGATTAACTTGGACATATGGAATATCCTCAGGTTCGTGTATTATCTCTACACACTACACAAACTGTATCATCATTCAAATTAACTCCCGGATGGTTACGATTAACTTGGACATATGGAATATCCTCAGGTTGATCCCTACTGTACACTTCCTGCCACATTACTAAGGCCAAATCTTCCAGAAAAAAAAAGTCATGTTCATGCACTAGTATATAATTCAAAAGATATATTAGAGTATCAAAAATATAGCAATTTAAATAATATATAAATGTTATTATTTGCCTCACAGTCATGTTCATCTGGCTCACGGTTTTCATCTAGTGCTCGGTTAGGCAGCTCTTGAAGTTGTAAATGTATTGATTATTCTAAAGTGTACTCTGTATTACTAAGAGGACAACGCTTATCGAGTAGCTGGTTGACACATTCTTCACAAAGCACTTTGTGACCACAAGGTACAAGTGCATGTGTTCGTGTATTATCTCTACACACTACACAAACTGTGTCATCATTCAAATTAACTCCCGGATGGTTACGATTAACTTGGACATATGGAATATCCTCAGGTTCGTGTATTATCTCTACACACTACACAAACTGTATCATCATTCAAATTAACTCCCGGATGGTTACGATTAACTTGGACATATGGAATATCCTCAGGTTGATCCCTACTGTACACTTCCTGCCACATTACTAATGCCAAATCTTCCGGAACAAAAAAGTCATGTTCATCCCCTAGTATAGAATTCAAAAGATATATTAGAGTATCAAAAATATAGCAATTTACATAATATATAAATGTTATTATTTGCTTTACAGTCATGTTCTTGTGGCCCACGGTTTTCATCTAGTGCTCGGTTAGGCAGCTCTTGAAGTTGTAAATGTATTGATTATTCTAAAGTGTACTCTGTATTACTAAGAGGACAACGCTTATCGAGTAGCTGGTTGACTAATACATTTTGGTAAATGTTCAACATTTTTAAATAATGGACTTATGATGGAGACTTGAATTTTTTTTTTTATAATTCGATCTTGAGGTGATGAAGTCTGTTTTTTTTCTAGAACTAAAATCACTTATAAGCTCATCAGTAAGTCTTGATCTGAATTCCAATTGATTAATATTTTTTTTTTCATTGTTTTGCTTTTTCTTTGTATAAAATAAATGAATTTATAACAGCAGTATCAATCATGTAAAAAAATAATTTCAATCACCAACGATGAGACTTTTGGGATATTGAATAATTGGCCATATATTGGTCGAATTTGTCCACACCACTCATATGCTTGTTGTAATCAGATATACCTACAGGACATTTCACTGCAATTTTCTCTCCTTTTTTATTTTTTCTGTTGACTATAGTAGACTTTCATGCATTATGCATATTACTAATTAATATAACTGGTTTTGCTCCTCTGTTTTTCCATCTCATCACACTAATTTCTTTTGATTGTGCATACTCTATATCACCAGGCATATATTTGTTATCATTTTTCATTAAATGTTTAAGGTAAAATATTTTATTGACTCTAAAAGTGCCACAAGCAAATAAACCATCATATAAAAGCTTAGATATGAGTGGTATACTTGTAAAAAAATTGTCAAAATAAATACAATAAAATTTATTTTTTAATTTATCGGTTAGCGAAAGAACAACATTTTCTCCCAAACCATATTCAACATTACCGTCTGATTTTTTCCCTGTATACACGTCAAAGTTTAACAAAAATCCACTTTGAGAATCAGCCAAAGCCCAAACTTTAAAGCCTCGTTTTATTGGCTTTAATGGCATAAATTGCTTCATTGATGAACGACCTTTGAAAGCAACCATGTTTCATCCACAGCAAGGTGTCTTGAAGGCTTGTACGTAGTTTTATATTTTTCTTGTAAATGAGATAGCAGGGGACGAATTTTAAAAAGCTTGTCAAACTCTTGAGACTGTCTTTGTGGCATTTTATGAATTGCCATTAAGATGAATACAGCGAAGTAGTTTTAAAAATTGTTGAACTGGCATTACTTGTGCAACTCGATCACAATAAAAATTTGGATCATTAATTGACCAATACAGCCTAATACCTGGTAGCTCATGATAACCCATATATATCAGTAACCCCAGAAAAGCTTTTAATTCTTCAATGTTGGTGTTTAATGATATATTATGTTGTTCAGCATATAAACTTGATTCAAACACAATTTTTTGATACATAATATTACCCATAATCATATCAAAGATCTGTATGGGACACATTTTATAAATATTTTTATTACCTGAACCATGCACTTCTCTAAAACAGGTCGGTTTATATTTTTCTGGAGAACATCCTGCTTTTTCAAAATTAAAATCTGATATATTAGGTGGATTGTCTGTAATATCGCCATTTAAAATATTTTCATCGTTGAGAAAAAGGTCCAAATCAAGGGAGAAGTCTTCAAGTGATTCATTGCATTCTAATACGGTAGATGTATAATCTTTGTCCTTGTCTGTGTCATCTATTTCTTCATCATCACTTGATAAGTCTTCAATACCAGTAAACACATTATTTTGAGATTCTATAGAAGTTTAAAAAAATTGTCTTATAGGTACTTTTAAAATATTTACCATTGGATGAAGATTGCTTTTCTTCACATTCATTGCAAGAATTTACAATTATATTTGTTGAATTTTCAGTTAATTTTTCTTTTTCATTGTCAATACAATAATTATTATCATTAATAATATCTAAAATAAAAATAATAGTTATATAGGAAGGCCTAGTATAGCCTATTTTATAATTACCAGTTGTATACATGAATATTTCTTTATTTTGTTGTTGACTATTGCTATAATTTAAATCAATTATTGTAGTATTTACTGTGGTACTTACACCTATAAGTATTGAAAATAATTCCTAAATAAAATAAAATATAATGAATCAAATAATTTACCTGAAGATCTTGTTTTCAAACTCTAGAATGAGTTTTTTGACTAGAATTTGTTTGATGACTATTATTGTAACGTGTCCGTTCCAGCACTCGAAATTGAATTAGAAATATAATAAAGTTACACAAATTTATGTTTACTCAAAGTATTTTTATTAATAATAACAATACGTCCGTTCTAAACTAAAAGTACTCTTGTCGTCTCTCGTATTCGACTCCCCGACTTTGTCTATGACTTTCCTATTTATACTAAGCGGAGTCACCTTGTTATGATGACGTCCGTACAAACTAATGGTATGCGCTATTTCTAGTCTTCACCTTTGAACTGCACACGCTTTCCTATTTTATGGCTTTTCAGCAAAGTCATCGAATATCAGTGAATTTAAATACATAATTATACTATTATTATACATACTAATAATGAGGATTACATTCTTTTTTAGTAAGGCAGTCAATGGTTTTGCAATTTTTGCGAAATTGTCTACAAATCGTCTATAATAGTTCAATAATCCTAAAAATGACTTAATGTCCTTCGCGTTTTTCGGTCGCGGATAATCTTTTATATACTGAATTTTCTTTGGATCCGGGGACACCCCCGTTTCGTTAATAACATGTCCGAGATACACTACTTCTTTCCTAAGAAAATTACATTTTTGTGGTTGCAATTTTAAATTATGTACTCGCAATCTGTCGAACAATCGGATTAATTTTTCCTGATGATCCCTAAGACTAGAACCGTGTACCACTATGTCATCAAGATATGCTGTATACATCTCTCCTAACCCCATCAAAACTGCTTTAATTGCCCTCGTAAATGTGTCTGGAGCACAGCTCAGCCCGAAAGGCATACGTACATATTCATAATGTCCCGATTTTGTGGAAAACGTGGTTTTATGAATATCACTTTCGTCAATTTTGATTTGGTGGTAACCAGCTTTAAGGTTAAGAGTAGAGAACTATTTTGATGACCCTAAAGATTCTAGAATTTCGAGTAAATTTGGTAAACTATACGCTTCATTTTCGGTTATTTCATTTAGTTTACGAGAATCTACACAAATTCGAAGTTTTGGTTTCCCATCCTGGTCTTTTACTTTTTTCTTAACTACTACCAGTGTAAAATTAAAAGGCGAAGTAGAATTACGTATTATATTATCTTGTTTCATGTCAGTGAGGGGAAGTTATGTTTGAGGGGAAGTAATGCTTGAGGGGAAGTAATGCTTTGATGGGATGTAATGCTAACGCGGTTCCCCCTCTGGCTCTCGATACCACACAAAAAAAAAAAAAGTTACCTGTTTTCAATTTCCTGTTGATAAGCCCAGGGTAATCGATAAGGACGTATGTTAATCGGTTTTACGCAGCGCGGTGTGTTAATTTTATGCGTTACTACATCGGTAGCGCTTAACGGTATCGCCACAATATTATACAAATTAAAATTTTGTTGATCTACTAAAGGTATTTTAATATTAAACAATAATTGATTTTGATAAACCACACTCAATTCCGATAATTGATACAAATTATATGGTTCAATATTACCTATCTATATCGATTGGTAGTGATGTACCTTTAGGAAGATATAATTTAATTTCTTTCATACTTTCGTGTAATGCCTCAATTGATAAAACTCCCGAATGTATTTGACCTGCCCTTGCCAGATTTATCATTTCCGAAATATAATTAGTCTCGAATGCATACTGACTTAATAATACATTTAATAACAAATACGAATCTCGTATTCGTGTTCTATGATCTAATTCTTATGTTTTATTTATTGCTTGGTCGGATAAACTTCTAATATCCATCATAAACTCGTTTGTTCTATTTCGTAGAAATGTGATGTCCCTATAACTTTGTTCAGATTGTCTAACTACTGTTTTAGTGACTCGTTTGTGATTTTAATATATTTAATGCGTTTTTCTCGGATTGTTGTAATTGAACTATATTATTTGTGTTTGTTTCTACGCAACTATTATCGCAAATTGCAAATAAAATGTTTGATAAATTACCCACACAATTTATTAAACCTCTCCTCCCCCTTATAGAAGGATGTCACAACGTTTTCAAAATGTTTGCTCTTTTCCCCACAATTTCGTAAGTAAAGTCCGTAAAAACGGTTTTAAAATTCTGACAGAAAATGTTTGATTTCGATGGAATCAATTAGTTTTCAATGCAATATTGTTTCGTAGTGTCTAAATACGTGTCAACAATTTTGTCAATAGTGTCCATTGTTGCGGCCGAACTGAGGTATCTAGTTATCTTGAGGAATTTAAAGATTTATGAACATTTATGTATTAAAATAGGCAATATCTTATATATTTATGAAAGCAAACAGTTAAAGCGGATATTATAAATATAATGACTGTTAATTATTTTATTAAATTAATATAAATTTACATTTTGTTTTATAATTAACTTTAAAATAACTAACATAACTTTAACATAACTTTCTATATTATTTTATGTCATTAGATTAAGTAGTAAAAATTATAGCAGATACAGCGAATAAAAAATTATCAAATATAAATAATTAGATTATTCCAGGCTGAAACTGAAAATAAGAATTAAGTAACATTAAAAAAAAAAACCTTATTTTACTAGGATGTTAGACTAGTCTCAATGTATCATATTCTACTCGTATTTATACGGGGTCATAGTATCTCACATAGCTACACATGTAGAGAAGGAGAAGTTTAACAAAGAGGACCGACAAGGTGTTGTTATTGTGCAATATCCTTTGACTTCTTTATGACTTATTGCAAATTCAAATCAGGTTTTTTTAAGCAAAATTACATCATAAAATAAATAAACACATTTTCATAAATTAGTTCTTGTCAATAATTATGTGTCCATGGTCCCAATGTAACTTATTTAATAATTTACTCCTTAAATAAATATAGATTCAGTTTTTGTATATTGATCTAACCAAATTAAATACTAAGAAGTCTATGTGTATAATTATGAGTGTGATAAAATTAGTTTAGAAATAGTTTATATGTGTAATTAATATAGTATGTACCTCATTTAAGAATGTTGATGAAAATGAGCTAAAAAAAAAAAAAATGTTAATTGTTTTAAGTATAAATATTTGAATATTTGAATGCTATAATATCAGTTTGTATATAACTAATATTATTAATAATAAAATAACCATAAAAATATAAGTGACACTATTATATGTTTTGTTTATAATTTATATAAGTGGTCGATTCCATTTTTAATATACGTATATTATATACATATTTGTATTATTATGAATTGATATTATATAAGTAGATATGTTCATTGTTCAACTATATTTTTATATATAATATATATCTTTATTTTTAAATATCATAAAAAATTTAAATGTATCTTATGTTTTTTTTATATTGTTCTAATAGAGTTAAATTATATATAAAATATATCATAAAACATCATATAATAAATAAATTCTTCTTTTTTTTCAAAAATTCTATACTAGTAATTATGGTTACTGGTTATTATGGTTATGTTGATAATTGATATCCACCTCTATAGAGGTAAGTAGTGAATACATAAAATAATTATTTTAAGTCAATAGTTTTAGTTTGTGAACGTAAGTATTTGTTAATTTATATGGATATTTGGTATACCCACTTAATTATGTAGACATTGTTCCCAGCAGAATAACTTTAAAAATTGTAGCCAATAGTACAGCTATTGGAAATAATATATCAGTATACCACATACATTTTTTGTAAGTGATTTATTTAAAATTTCCGACGACGTTTGATATTACTTGTAAAATAGCTATGTAAAATATTATTAATAAGTAATGGCAATATAAATATACAGGTTTAATTTTGAATGAATGAAATCTACTTCTATGTATAAAATATGGCATAATATTTTAAAATGTTATGGTTTTCACACTTTGATAACTAGTGCTAACCGAATAGGTAATAAAGGACAGGTACGTCGTTTTGGCACCCGTAAGTCATCATAATCCCCCTTACCTATCTCATTTTTTTGTACCCAATTTGTATCCATTTGAACCCGCCTTAAAAAAATTTGTAACCCTCTCCTTTTTACGGAAAACCAAATCCCCCGTCCGGGTGCTGTGACGACGTCGTCCTGGCACCCGGATCCACCAAAAGTCAACCGATCGATCCCGGACATATTTCATTTTTTTGTACCCGATTTGTATCCATTTGAAACCTCCTTAAAAAATGTTGTAGCCCACTCACTTTTACTCAAAATCGAATCCCCCGTCCGGGTGCTGTAAAAACGTCGTCCTGGCACCCGATACCACCAAAAGTCAACCGATCGATATTTTATAATTTTGTATTAAAAAAATTTGTACCCTTCTCCTTTTCACGGAAAAATCTAATAGCCCGTCCGGGTGCTGTAAAAATGTCGTCCTGGCTGGGTGCGTCTGCTTTGAACACGCAGTGGTTGGTGTTTTTAAAAATCTTTATTTTTCGGTTTATCCACTTAATTGTAATTACTTTAAGATCAAATTACATTAGAACCTAATGATTAGGTGATTATTCGCCCGTAGGCCGTAGATATGATCTACAACATTTAAACTATATTTTTTGGGTGATATAAGTTATGACTTTTCTGGTTCATATAATTATTAGGTGTTTAAAACCTGCTCACACTACTCGTGGTAGATGGTAGATTTCATAATATAGCACTATAGTATACGGTCCTGGTACCTATATTCAATATTGTTGTTTGACAAAAATACAAAATTACTTTGTTTTATTTTACTAAATAATAAAGTGTATTATTCTCAAATTCTAAATACAACATTACAGCATCAATGCCTTATAAAATAATCTAATCTAAAGTTTAAAATTCCGAATTTGCTCATGACTCACGTCGATTACTAATTCAGTAACTCAGTATAATATTATAAATATCACTTAGAAGAAATATTATGTATACACTATATGCATCATAATAAATTTTAAGATATTATTAATAAATGTTCGTGATGTGTAATCATAGCACATTAGCACGTAAACAAATGTATTTAGGTAGGTTCTGTTAATTTTAATTTTAGAACACACTTGGTCTATAATCAAACCAGTTTATTTATTTATAGACATAAATTATTATAATATAAATAAATGACTATAATAAGTTATCATTTTTTCCATCAGTGTTACACAGGCAGTGTTAGTTGGTGAACTAGTGCGAATACCCATCATAGATTTACCATATCTACTTACATAATATAGCCACATTATAGATCTTCAAAATGGGGAGGCATTCAAGTGTTCCTACTTCCTTGATTAATAATGCTATTATGAAGTACCAAAAAGAAATAGTGGGTGAAAATGATACAAGTAACTAAACAATAATAATAATTATTTTAATATTACCTATTTTGTACAATTTGTACACATTTAAAAATATATTTTTATTACATTAATAAATAGATAACCTTTATAATAGATTAATATAATAATATGGCCTGTTGTGTGCTAGTCTGTTAAGAGATAGTTTTCAAGTATAAAAATCCGTTACCTAATAATATACTCGTATTACCATAATTAGGTATATATTATACACAATTTATGATTGTCAAAACTACTTAGGTAACCTAATAACATAATAAAAAAATAATATTGTTTAGAGTTATGATAAAATGCATTTATACTGGGAATTTTAATGATAGTCATAAAAAAAAGGCGGAAATTAATGGGTTCAGCTAAGGAGAAAGCGCTTATTTCTGTAATCGATAAAGGAATTGCTCCATCTGTATTTACAAGAAGAGAAGCTAATGAAATTATGGTTGAAGGTAAATTAAAATTAAAATAATAAAAGTAATTTTTAAAAAACTATAATATCTTATAATTATAATAAAATATTGTTTTAGGTGATGTTTTGCCTGCTCATATCCCTAGTTCAAAAAGTGTTAGACAAGCAAAAAGCAAAACAATATTAAGTACTAGATTACACGATGATCCAATCATTGGATTAGGTCTTTATAAAAGAAGTGACAGATATGGAGAAGCAATTCAGGACATTTGGTTTGATAAATTTTTTCTACATTTTTGGAGTGATCTTCAAATTAAGATATACAGAGATTCTTATACAAAAATACAGCCGGTGACTATTAGTTTTGATGCTACAGGAGGAGTCTCTACAAAAATTAAAAGATATGATAATCAACTTAGTGGGGCAATATTTTTCTATGAATGGTGTGATGAACTTATTTGGTGAAAGTTTTACGGTTTTGTCCATGTTATCAGAACAGCACTATAATGTATCTATTTTTTATGGCTTAAACGCTGGCTTAGACATGATGTGAAACCTCCTAAAGTAAGTGTATCTGATCAATCTTTACCATTGATATCTGGTATAGTGCAAGCTTTCACACAATATAATTCTCTTGAAAAGTATTTGGAAGTATGCTTTTTAATATTAAGCAGTAATATAAAGCCTAAAATACCAACATGTTTTGTACGAAATGATATAAATCATTTCATTCATTTAATCACCCAATGGCCACCCTTAAAAAAAGCTACACACTTCAGTACCAAGGAATTATTCTCTCGTTCAATGGGGCTACTTGTATATTCTACTAGTATGAGTGAAGCAGAACCAATTCTAGAGGCCATGTTTATTGTTGCATTCAGTCCATCCGATGATAAAATTATTGACACTAATGAATCCACACCATGTCATAAATCCAGAGAATTTTTGAGAGAAAAAATAAGAGGAAGTAATATGACATTATTTAATAACGAGTTCAATGAAAAAAATATTGAACGATTAAACTCATTTGATATTGGTATTTATGAAAAGGAAATCGAAGAATTTAACTGTTTAAGATCATTTAAGGAATGGACAAAATCAATAGCAAATAGATGTAAAATAAACATTGAAAATATTAAAGGTATTGGTGACAATGCACAATTCGAAATTGAACTTGAAACATACATAGTTAATGCAATGAAGCTCTTTCCTTGTTGGTCGTCTATCATGGTTTCATCTTTTGGTTATGGGGATCCAACTGTTTCTAGTTCCAGAGTTGAAAGTAATTTTAACCAATTAAAAAATAGACTTTTCAAACAACAAGTAATGCCAATAAGATTGGACAGTTTTATACAAGAAATACTTCTCTATTATAGAGGTGATAATTTATTGCATCAAGGGATGTCCCAAAAGACGACTGATATACATGAAACCTCTCAGAATCCAGAAACTTTCAATATAGCAAATGATATACATATTGATGAAGATTCAAATGTTAATATTGAAAACAACTGTATTACTAGTGCTCATTTTGAAGAAAGCCATGGTATTAGTTTGAAACAAAATAATGAATTTATAACCTATAACCATCCTATACAATTTAACTCAAGTGTTCATATTAATCATGACTTTAATAATACCTGTAGAGTTCTCTGAACAGGCATTTGATGCTATAGTTCATACATCAGGACTTGTATCTCCTACTCGTAATGATATTTATTCAAACAGCTTAGTGCTTGATGAACATAGTCATAAATGTTTAATGTGTGCAAATGGACACATACCAACTGGTATGCATCGTTGTCAGTTATGTAAAAAAGCATTACATTTGTTTGGTTGCTCAGTGCCTGCAGATCAAACAGAAGAAGGTTGTGGAGAAGCTCGTATATGCTTGAAATGTAACGACACAAATAAATCAATTGATTTAGAAAATAAAGCAACAGAAAACTGGAAAGGGCAAGGAACACTAAAAGTTTCCCAACCAAAAAAACGTTCAGCTAAATCATACCTCAATAAGCAGCCAGCTTTTGAACATATAATTTTCAATAAAAAGGGACTTTTTAAACCAATTTTTCATCTTAAGAATGGGAGCTCACTTTGTCATAAACCCATTTTAATACCGGGCACAGGAAAATTAGTTTTCAGTAATACATTTTCAGCAGATTCAATTTTATCAATTTTATCATGCGCAGCTGCTGATAGCAAAGGCTACAAAAAAATATTAACACGCACCAAATTAATAAATAATACATCTCAATTTACTTTAAAAATGATAACTCAATGTAGTTTTAAAAGTATTTACAAAGAAAGAGCATTGTTGTTATTAAATCATTTTGAGAATGATATGCAAATGTTGGTTGGAGGATTGAAACAATTGGATATAATTGGAACCATAAAAAATATAGCAGAGAAGTTATTAGAAGAATTCCCATCTTATCGCCGGATTAATGAGTGTTCAGATTTTATGTGTGAAAATTTTAGTACAGCAGAAACAAATTTAACAGTCATATCCTTGAATGCATTCGATGGACAGATTGATTTAGAAACAGAAATTCTTCGTTTTTATTCATTAACCTGTGAAGTCTGTACAGTTCTTAAGTGTGGTAAAAATAGAAATATTGAGATAGAACCAACCAGTCATTTATTAATTGAACTGGTATCTGTTCCCTTAGGTAAATTCATTTTGAATACAATGTTTTACATTATATTATGTACCACTGAATATCGCTTTTTGTTTACAGAATTACATACATCAGTCAGCTATGCCGGTGTAGTAATAAAAATGTTGGATAGTTTACCTAAAAATATATACATACATAACAATGATTTCATTCTTTGAGGAATAATTGCATTTAACGCTTCAGAAAAAAGTAGTCTAAGGATAAATTCTGGACATTACATAGAATATGCTCATAGATCAAATGGTGACTGGGAAGTATTTGATGACACAAAAGAAAAAATTATAAAAGTTACCTAGTGAAAAAAAATATGGTAAATGTTGAATTTTTAATATATACAATATAAAAAATGAGTATATGTACTTCACAATAAAAATAATTGTTACAGAAATTGAGTGTTATTTATTTATATCTATTCAATTAGTGATACACATACTTAATGGTTCTAACATTTATATAAGCCGATAAATTATATAGTTCTCTAAAAGACTAATGTGCATTATAATAAAAAATGGGAAGCTTTCCTTGGGCACCCCTGTGCCACAGGTAATTTAATTTTAAAAAGCATAATATATCCCTTAAATATAATTCAGCATCATACAAATTTAAAGGAAATAAAATAATATTAAATGCATTAAGAAAAAAAAAATGCAATAATAATATACTTGTATTAAATTGTTTGTAAAGCAGTTAAGTGTATAGCACATTTTAAAGTAGAAACCTTATTACAGAAATAACTAAGTGAAAAATAGTTCAGAAACGTCTAATGTGGGTAAAACTAACATTCAAAACCGAGGAAGAAGTTCTGAAGTTAAGTAAGTATCAAGTGTACCAGATCTGTTAAATTCAATGATAAATCATGGTCTATATTTTATAGTATAGACTCTATACACTGATTATACACTATTAGTTATGATATTGATATAGTCAAGGTAAACTGTAAACATGATGTACAGAATATTTTATTTTTGCGATAAGATCTATGAAAATTATTAAGTGGGTAATATATTAGTTATTAGTAATACCTAACTAAAACTAATAACTAAAGACCGGATTCCTGTGCAATTGCATCTTTTTATGGCGTGTTCTAAATTCAATAGAAACAAGCTACAAATCCAAATCAAGAGATGTAGATTAATTTAAAGAAAGTTTTATGTTGCACAAAATTGCACGTTTCGGTTTTTTTTTATAAAAATGTACTTTTGTACAAATATTTTGTATTTTGTATTATTTTTATCGGTGCTATATTATATTGTTATACAAAGTATTGGACTTTTATATCTAACAATATAATTATATATATATATATAACGATATAATACGAAGTAATTAAGATAAGGTACTACGATAGTCGATAGATTATCGATTACATATACAGTTTAAATATAATTCAGCATCATACAAATTTAAAGGAAATAAAATAATATTAAATGCATTAAGAAAAAAAAAAAATGCAATAATAATATACTTGTATTAAATTGTTTGTAAAGCAGTTAAGTGTATAGCACATTTTAAAGTAGAAACCTTATTACAGAATGAACCTATTCAAATTTGTTTTAGACTGATTCTTTTAGCATTAAACATAAAAGCAAAATATGGGAAAATATTGTTATCGAATACAATGATCAGCAAACAACTGGTATTAGAACTGCTAAACAGCTAAAAACCTTATATGACATGGCCAAAAGGCAAGCGAAAAAATCAATTAGTGATGATAAAGTAAGTTAAAATGTATAAGTAAATACTAAGAACATGTTGCAATTATGTGTGAATTAGCCTGTGTTATTGTTGTCGGCAGGTACACTGATACATATTTATGATAAAACTATATTATAATTTACTGTTTAATGAAATTAAAAATATAAGAAAACATTGTATTTAAAATAGGTGTTAATGTATAAAATCATTAAACTATTTACGGATGAGGAACAATCCATGGTTCTGGACTTGGTCCAATCTCAACGTTCATCTATTGTAAGTTTTTTGTACTTTTGTAAAGTATATAGGTAGGCACAAGATAAAAAAACAACATAAGTTCATATATCTGATTTTTTTTTTTTTTATTATTAACATAGCTTAGTGGCAATCTATTTGAAAAGGATGAAGCATGGTCAAATGTTCTTGAAACATTTAATTTGCACCAAACATCAGGTGTAAGAACAGTAGATGAAATCAAATATTTATTTGAATATTTAAGTAAAACCGCTAAAAGTGAAAATAAAAATGATAAAGTAAGTCCCATTATTACTTAATTTATCCTACCTCCATCAAAATAACAATTGGTGGTTGACACTCAGTAAAAGATTTGATTTTAAATATTTGAAATGAAATGTGTTCTAGCATGATTTTCAATTATGTACCATTAATTACAAATTTTAATATTTCTGACAACTCAAATTACTGTTATGCAAACTCTTTGTTTCTATGTAGTAGAAGTGACTGATCTAGATTTAATGTGTATTCTAATTATGTTATTATTTGTATTATAGGTTGAAAGATTTAAAACAGGCGGAGGACAATACAAAAAAAGTATGAACCAATTAAGCGAGCAAGTAATTGCAGTAATTGAAGACCGAATTACTCCGTTAGTAAATGAATTTGATGATGATTATGGCTATGCTGGTATGTCCTAGTTACTAATATTTAAATTATATAATTCAAATAAAAATTAAGAAGGGCAATTGGGTAAGACTCTGATTCCTAACCTATCAACTAATATTAGTGAATAGTAAATATATGATATGGTATATTTATATTACTGTATTAAAGTAATTTTATCATTTATAAAAAATCTAAAATTAAAGGATTTTAATAATTCATAGAATCAAAAATTATGTATACATACTATCTATTGTATTAACTTCAAAATATTTTAGTTATATGAGTTTTTTACATTTAAGATCCAATAAACGCTGACAGATGTGGTCAAAATGTACAAGATGATGTGGAAACTATTGAATTTGAAGATGGAGTAGAAGAAATTGATATCACAGTAGATGATTTAACTCATAATTCCCATAAAAAAGTGGATTGGGGTATATACATTTTATTTTTTATGTTTAACTATTGGGATTTACCTATGTGAAGGTCTTATAAATGTATAAATGTATTAACTTATCTATATTTTTTTAAGGTATATTTAATATAGAACCTGAAACATCAACATTCAATAACAGTTACCAGTCACCAGAAATAAATTTGTCTAGTAATTTAAAAACAAAAAAAGATACTGCGGTTAAACGAAGTTCATCACAAAAATCTGTCTGTGATGGTCTACAAGAGTTGGCAAAAAAAAAAATTAACAAAGTATGTACACAACAAAAATTTTCATCAGATATCCAAGACATAAAAATTAAAAAAGCAATGGTGGAATTAGAAACGGCAGAAACTACACTGCAAATAGTTAAGACTGAACTTGCAACAAAAAAATTAGAATTGGATTCAAAAACAAAACAAATGAAATTGCAAGAAGATATTTTAAATTTACAAAAACAAAAGCTATTGGAAAATTAGCTTTTAATGAGTTTGTTGTTATTATTTAACCTAAAGAAATTATATTTATAATAGGTACTCTAGAATATAATACTGTATTTATTATTATTTATACTTAAAAAGGAATTGTTTTTTTTATAATATTATGATTAGTATTTGTTAATATTCATATTTAAAAAAGAATTATGTTTTTGTTATAATATTATGATTAGTATTTGTTAATATTCATATTTAAAAAAGAATTATTTTTTTGTTATAATATTATGATTAGTATTTGTTAAAAAAGGGGTTAGGTTATTTAGTTTAATATTCATACTTAAAAAGGAATTGGTTTTGTTATAATATTATGATTAGTATTTGTTAATATTCATATTTAAAAAAGAATTATGTTTTTGTTATAATATTATGATTAGTATTTGTTAATATTCATATTTAAAAAAGAATTATTTTTTTGTTATAATATTATGATTAGTATTTGTTAAAAAAGGGGTTAGGTTATTTAGTTTAATATTCATATTTAAAAAAGAATTATGTTTTTGTTATAATATTATGATTAGTATTTGTTAATATTCATATTTAAAAAAGAATTATGTTTTTGTTATAATATTATTATCAGTATTTGTTATTATTCATACTAAAATACATAGGTACATAAGTTACCTATTTTGTATATCAATAATTATCTATTATTTAATAAAGGCAATTTTTTTAGTTCTTAGTTATTTTTTATGATATTATCACAAGGGTGACCTTACATAATATAATAATGAGTCTCTTGTTGCATAGACACATCATCGAGAGTGAAATTACAGTTATGTACAAGTTTTCATATTTAATAGGAATTATGTTTTTTTTTTAAATATTTAATTTAATTTAATTCTTAAAAATCGTATGTACATAAAATAATTCTATAAAAAAATAATTGGAAAACAAATTTAATTAAATACAGTCTCAATTAATGTTCGGCGCACTATATTTCCAGTTTGTTGTACAGGGTAAACTGGAACTTGTCGAAGCAAATTTTCATTTAGGAGAGTATCATCTATAGGTAAGGGATCATTAGCTTTAATCAACATATTATGTAACACTGCTGTGGCGATGATTGTTAGCAAAGTAGTTGGTATTTGTGTCCGAATACCAACAGACAATACTGGGAACCGTCTTTTCCACACACCAAATGTTCGTTCTATAACATTTCTGGTACCGATTTGGGCTTTCTAAAAAATATTAAAAATGTATTGCTTTAACTAGAACAACTAATAATGGTTGTCATTTATGAGACACGTTTTGTTTTTTCTAACCTGATAACGTTTTTCTGCTTCGGTAATTGGATTAGCAAGAGGGGTCATCAAATAGTTTCTACATGCGTAACCTCCATCTCCTAGAAGTAGAGCATCTCCAAATTCATGATTTTCAAATTGTGCTCTCAATAGTGAATTGTCGAATATGGTAGAATCATGAACCGAACCAGGCCAACTATTAACATTTGAATAAAATGCATACAATTTATAATGATTAATAAATTACAAGTATTTTTCTATGTATAATTATTTAGTTATAGTTACTAACCGAGCCACAATATTTGTAAATTGTAAATTACTTTTACAAACAGCTTGAACATTTATGGAAAAATATCCTTTTCTATTTCTAAACCTTTCTCCAATATTACTATTGGGAGACTGTATTTTTATATGAGTACAATCAATTGCACCAATAACATTGGGAAATTGACGCAATTGATTGAAACCTTCATACACTGATTCTCTCTCTAGTTCTGTTCTAGGCATTTGAATGTATTGTGGTTTTAGGGTTGCAATACATGTAGACACTTTTTTAACAATACGACAAACTGTTGACTTATGTACACATATATGGTCTCCTAGAACTGCCTAAAATATAACATAATGCATTTATATATCTCTGTATTTTATACAACATATTTCAAATGTCTAATAAAAATGTATGTGAAGATTATGTAAAATTCTAAAAAAATTACTTGAAAAGCACCAGTTGCATAGTATCTAAGTGCAATCAGAAGCTGAAGCATTGGTGACAAAGACATGTTCCGGTGTGAATTATGATGAAGATCATCTTGTATCATGTTTAGCAACTCAATGAACATCATTTTAGACAGCCTAAAAAATACAAAATACTACTCTGGTCTCTGATACATAAAATACCTAACTAAATATAGGTAGATAGACCCAAAAACTTAAATGGTGCATTTTCACTTGAGCCTTGAAATATGGTTAAACTATTAACTAATTATCTGTTTCATTTCTAAGGAATCAAATAACTAATACATAGTTTGGATTTCCATTTTGGAATTTGAAGAGTCTGATTTAACTAATCAGTTGCATACAAATTATAGGGTATAAACTCGGCTAATGATTACTTATTATATTTATACCTAACAAATTACAACAGTAAACTAGTGAAATCAAATATTTTTTAATATAGGTAGGTACCTGAATCTCTGTTTGAAATCCGTATCGTCATATTCACTGAAAGGATTCGATCTGTCACGAAAATATCGTGGTCTCGGTAATACCTGCAATACACCAATTATAAAATCTTCGTCACTAGACGAAGACGAATCATTTGAACTAGACGAATCATATTCCATCGTTATTATTGGAAAAAAATTGTGCGTAACCGCGTACTGCGTAGGTATATTAACTTAAAAATAATTTGTATTCTTTAATTATCGCAAAAACTAAAAAAATATATAATATAAATAATATAAATTGAATATTGATAATCTTTGATAATAGAACTTGTTTATCTTATCATAATAATATTATATTATTTTAACCGATCTGTAACTAGTTACAGAGCCCAAATAGGATCTGCAGTTTACAGGTCCGGTAGCCGATAATTTACAGAGCCAGTAACTTTACCGAGCGTTCAAGCAACACCTAATTTTATTTACAGATCCGTTAACGTACTTACAGATCTGTAAGTAGTTACAGAACGTTTATGCAACCCGCCCTGAAAGTAAAACGTATTCAACGGCCGATAGAACGCGCTTTTAGGTGTTTTCGCGATCCGCAAGCGCGCGACATTTAAGCCACGCCCACTACTAGTAGCCGGCGGGCGGCCGGCCGACGATTGTGTTTATACGAAAGCGATGTTTATTATTATCTGAACCTTCAACTCTGAAGGATCGCGTAAATATACACGTAAAATGTAAATGCAACTGTAATATATTTAATATCCGCGGGTACATTATACGATTTGTATTTATTACATTATAAGATACATCATAAAATATTTATAATACAGTAAATAATTTATAACAATAACCAAAACTAATATTACCTTAATATCTAAGTATTAGTTTTTTAGTAGGTAATAAATTGCGTACATTTTACGTTATACTTTTATACGCTTACCTACTACCACTTACATATTTTTTAGGTAATTCAAAGAAAAATATAATATTGAGCATAATAAAAATATAATATTGAGCATATGAAACCGAACTTTAAATTTATTTAATGAACAGTTTTAACGAGCCGTTAAATATTTTTACAGAAGCGTTTGGGTTGCACAAATCGTACAATAAAAATATATTGGTATTAAACATGATACCGAGGTTAGTGTAGAAATTTAAGTTTATCACAGAAAAAGTGATAAAATCCTATGATCTAGATACTGTATCAACAGCTATTTGAACTTTTAATTTTGAATATGTATAATAACAATAATTGCTAAATTCTACAAATTGTGAATTTGTAGTCTACTAGTCTGTACTTAATCTTTCTTCGGCGTTTTCGGTTCTGTTCATCAAATTCCTCCAAAGGATTTGATCGATCTCTAAATAACCTCGGTCTAGGTAAATGACACAAAATACCCAAAACCAATTCATCATCGGAAATCGATAAACTTGAATCAGAACTCGACATTTTTACTATTTTCGGTTATAGCTTATAAGTATTAAGAAAAAAATTTAGTAAGTACGACCAACTACAGGGTAGGTATAGTGACGACATACTACTGACACCTGAATACGTATGCGTGATAAGTGATAACTGATAACTGTAGGATTATCGAATGATTAAAATTTAAAGAGCCGAAATCGGCCCATTAGTTTAATGAGCTGGTAACCTATATTTTAACGGCCCAATAAAACTATTGAACGTTTAAAGATTGTTTAACAGATGAATAAAATTTTAATCATTCGTTAGCGCGCTAACGGCTCGTTAAACATTTAACGGGCGTTCATGCAACCCGGCATTAAGAATATATAATTTAATCATTTTATAATCTAATATTTAATTATAAAAAATAGTAAAAAAAAAAATATTTCTTTTTCGTTTTAAATAAAACCTAATAAAAAATGATTTTATAAACTCTTCAACATCGGTAATTTTTAAATCTTGTTGAACTTATATGCTTACAATTTTAATTAGTTTTCCATTTTATTGTTCCAAAATAATTCATCATATTTTATATTCAAATGCGAGTCCATGATTCAGTGTGAAATGTGAATGATAAAATAACATACATTTTTACTTATTAACACGCGGCGCGATCGTTTCTAACGCAAGTTACCACCATTTCTTTATTAAAGTCCTGTTTACTTAAATATGTAAGTATATTTATAATATACCTATTATTATAATGATAAGCGAAAAATTATGATTTTTCGTAAATTATACTACTAAATAAAAATGCATAGGTACAGCTGTTTTATGATTTTCCATAAAACCAAATCTAAATATTATAGTTGAAATTAAAAACAATAGTTTATACTTTATACTCGTATATATTATTTGAGTGCGATCCGTATTAGATCACTATTATTTTAGCTACATGGTTTATATTATAATGTATGCAATATACGCATTTCAATTTTTAGTTGTTTTCTTATACCTACTTAAATAATTATATTTTCATTCAATATCATTTCTTTTTTTTAACCATTGACTTCATATTTTTTTGGGCATGTATTATGTGTATTGGCTCTCTGATATCGGTTACGAGAAGTCTTAATTTGAAAAGTGGATTAACAATTTCCGGCAACATACACTCTAAATAAAATCTGTAAAAATATAAGTAAAATGTTTTTTGAGATATACTTTTACAAATATGGATTTAATAATAATAAAAATAATAGTTACAGTTTAAGTTTTTCTACCATATTATTAATCCAAAACTCTTCTTCATATTTTATTTCTTGAATATTAGTCCAATTTGTAGTGTGAATTACAAAATAGCAAATTTTTCGTTGTGTTATACGTAATTGACCTATGACTTGGTAATAGTAATTATGATTTTTTTTTAATTCAATGTTACCAGTTTTGTCATTAATACTACAATAATCCAACTAAATACAATGCATCATTAGTTAGTCATGTAGTTATTAAAAATTCTTTTAAAATTCAATGAATCACGTGACTTACAAGTTTATTTTGCACTGCTTCAGTGGCGCTCAATGTATCTTTAGCCACGAATGGACATTTAATTTCCAAAATACCGTCTTCCCCAACAAGACCATCTAAAAGTAAAAATAAAACTTGTAATTAATATATTTGGTAGAAATTCAGGTTATAATCAATAATAAATTATAATTTATAATGTATTACCAGGACTTGCTGCTAAATAAAGAAATTCGTTGTCTGTAAAAAGTCCACATAACTGCACTGTTTTACTAGTTAATTCTTCAAATGAATTTCTTGCTAAAAACTCCATATCGACTCCGTGCATAATTTCTTTTGATAAAAAGTTTGGTCTGTATAATAACGAGTATACTTTTTTCCGACAACTCGTATTTGCTCTCATTTTGCAAATGTCGCCAAAATTAGATGCCGTCAGTCTTTTTTTTCTCTCATTATGCCATTCTTGGTTCTGGCTCTGTTCTACAGTACGTAGTTGTAACTCATTTCTATCAACTTAATCAACTTAATTTTTTCAAAAATTCGCTTTTTTTTTCATTTAAATCATCCAAATCGTCTTCAATTGGCTCTGCCATTCCATAATCCTCGTCGGGTCCATTAAATTTTCCACTTGGTTTACTTCGTCTTATGCCATTTTCAAAAAGTTTTCTTCGTCGCATTATTGTATTATTTCTATTTAAATTATTAGAATACCGTTTAGCTTGCATACCTAAAATTAAAAAGATAACAATTTGTAATACGAGATTTGTGAATATTATGCATTAAAATAATATTCACATGCAGTAATTTAAATGCATTAAAGTAAGTACCTATATATTATATTTACCTGGGCTAAAGGATATAATTTGTTTTTGTATTGTCCGTAAATAATTGTTGGAGTTGAAAGCTACTACTGCAGCCTCAACTCTAGTCTTATAATTATTTTTTTGAGTGAAGTTTATTCTTTTCCCCCCTACATGTTTGTTTATCAAACTATTAAATTGCTCGCAAGGGTTGTTATCTGCATTTTCAATAAGACTGTCAGCGTTTACAATCAACCGATATATTATATTTTTAATTTCTACCATCATCCCACTTTTTTCAGCTTCGAGAACCAAATTTCGTTCTCCTGTTTTAGGTCCAGTACAAAAATAGGTATTAAACAGGTAAAATAGGTAAAACAGTTATTATTGCTGTCCCAATCTATGATACGGACAATTTGCTATATCTTTTTTAAATAAAAATATGTTAACGATAAATTATACAATTTAGTTGTAATTCAATAAAATAAAATTACCTTTCACTTTTTGATCGACGGATGAATTATTTTTTAAATGATATTTAATCGCTTTTGTAATGTCGGATCGAAAACGTAAAATATTGGTAGTAATAAATTTTCTTATAGATATGGGATAGTCTGTTCGTTTAGCAAGTGCTGTTAATTTTGTGCAAAAGTTTCTCAACAGATGGTTACTGCATTCGATTTTTTTAATAATGAAATCGTAACCATATGGTTGAACATCATTTAATCGTCTTGACACACTACTGTCACCATCGCCTTTTGTATATATATTTATTAATATGCAGCGCCGGATAAGGAATGAAAATATATACACAATATTAATATATAAGTACAGATATTATTTTAACAATGATTTGGTCTTATTACCGATTAATTTATTGTATTTTAAACCATGCATGTATAAACTACTAGAAAATCCTTCCACGACAGCATCGGCCTCCATGGCAGTCGAAGTTTTCTTCCAGTTTAAAAAACACCTGTGGGTAGGTGGATTTTGGTTTTTTGTGAATGATTGTTGGCACACTGAATAATATCTATTCCTAATCCCAATGAATAAAACTTTTTTTGTATTTTTCCCTATAATTGTAGCCTACAGAATACATAAAATATAAAACAATTTTACACATACGACATACAATAATAATCTTTTCTATTAGAATATCAAAAAATAAATTATGTTACATACAGCTCCTGAAAATGCATTAAACTTGGTTTTATAGGACCGTTTTGACCACTGCCCGTCCGCGATTACTGTACACATAGGTACTCCATCTTTATCCACATTGCCGTTTTCTAATGCTATCCTTCGTTCTTCGTCGCCGGCTTTTGCCATTTCTTCGATAGCAGTGTCTTGAATTACATCACTTATGTTTGAAACATTTTTAAGATACGCAGTAGAAGATATCGACGGGACTTCAATTGAAGCTGATAATTGACTAAGTTGCGTATGGCCTATGCCTATATATGTCATTTATAATATAAAATACAAAAACACAAAAATGTGCAAATTATTTTGTAGCTAAAAATTTAAAAAAATAATTATAAACTAAAGTCAAATGTTATTTCGTAAATATTTTTTAAAAACATTTGAAGTTAAAATTTGTATAAGACTCATCAAAATAATTATGTTAAATAATAGACAATTAATAACTATCAATATTATTCCCGAATCCTTTGAGAACCTATTTATATCCAGAACTACCAAAAAATACATACCAATAGCTACACTGCCATTTATTATCGCTTGATTAATTGGTAAATAAGGATTTTCATTTTCATTTTCCGTAGAAATACATTATGTCGTGCCACACATTTTGCATTCAAAATGAAATGTTGAACTATACCCTTTTCTAACTTCCATTTTAAAATCCATATCAATAAATGAACATCCAAATCTTTCATGCCGACTATTCATTATTTGCATAAAAAAATGTCGTATATCTACTACCCTGCGACCATCAAGTAACCTTCAAATCGTTAAAATGATTATATTATTTTATTTTTTAATAAATTAAAAAATATTTTTTATAAAAATTCAATACTTTGTTATTGTTGTTGTTTCGTCATTAGTACTTGACTCATTTTCAACACATAAGCTATGTGCCATAACACTTGATGTATTTTTATTTACAAAACTACAGTCACTAAATACTCTAGCTGGTGTACTATGTGCAATTAACAACGAATAACCATCAAAACATGTGCTATTTAAATTATTTAAACTCAAATCCGGGTTCATATCATTCAAATTATTGTCATTCGTAAAAATGTAATTATTATCAATTTCATTAATATTTGAAATAACATTTATACACGACTGATAATTATCATGTTCAGATAAATTAGTTTCCAAATTGTTCACATGAGTTCCAGAACTAAAAATGAAAAATAAGTCAGCTATTAGCAGTACCTAAAAAAAGTGTCGATAAAAAAATTTCGGTTTCTCAAAATAACTTGAAAATTTAATACAAGATTTTCCATAAGTTTGGCTTACAATTATTATATTTGTGTCTACTTACATTATTGTCATTACTATAATGAATAAGTCCATGTCCATGAAATAATGTATTTTTATTTTGAAGCTAATATTTAAAAGTACTTACCTCACATTCTTACGAACCCCGTTATGAACTTCTTTCATTTTTTTTTTTAAAGAAGTCTTACTCGATCGGGTTCCTTTCTTTACGACGGCGCGAATTTTTTTTGGTGACATATTGACAAAACAAATTTGTCACAAAAAAAATAGATATAGTTATGTTCAAGTGTATACAAATTAAATAGGTACAATGTATAAAATAAAAAGGCCACTCTGATCTTGATTAATTACAATTAGGTATAAATTAGACCAGGGCCGGACTGGAAGGGTTTCGGCCCACTATTCTCTGTATGCAACCGGCCCATTTTACTATATTTAACGGCCCAACTAACACTATATTACATTTTTCTCAATATTATTTCTACCTTTACCAACGTTTTATAAGAATTAGGATTTAGGAACTTTGTCGGTGTTGATTACAAAGAAAATGTAAAATATATCAATACATATAGCCATATAGGTATAAATCAGTAACACCAAGTAACAGTATGACAAATTCGATTTTATAATTATATAATTATGTAATTATGTGAACGATAATAATTTAGATAAAGTATGAGATGAGTTTTTAATAATGTCCAAAATATCTTCAAAATTTAAATCATTTAATATTTCTTTTTCTACAGACATTAATAAAAAAGCATCTAAGCGGTCATTAGATAATGAAGCGCGTAGACGATTTTTTATAATTTTTAATTTGCTAAATACGCGTTCACAATTAACCTGAGTTACCGATAAGGTTAGTACATATTCCATGGCGGCATATAAATTAGAATAAGTGGGCATATGTAAATAAAGCGAATGAAGTAAATTAAAAACACAAATCAAACAATTCTCTCGGGTATGTATACCTTTTTCATCACGGATAAAAGAGTGTTCACATTCAGATTCTGAAAAAAAAAATCTTTATATAAATATCTTAACACGAATAAAAACATATAAATATATTTTATAGTTGAATTTGGTTAAAATATGATATATTTAATAAACAATTTATTTTTTTTTTAGTTACCTGTAACAGATAGATGAGTATCATCCCAATCCAAAGAAAAATCTTCATAATAGATATCAACAGTTTTTTTATATAATGGTTTAGAAATTTTATCATAAATTCCAGCAAAGTGTTCAAGTTCGTCAATTAATTTTGAGTGATCAACAGATGATAATAGTGATAACTTTTGTAATGCTGATTTAGGAATTAATTTATTTCTTATATCATTAAAATGTTTTGGCAATAAATATTGCAAATCTGCAACCAAACTTTTATTGTTAGTATTTAGTAAATCTTTCAGTTAGGCTGGTTCGCAATTGGTCGATGATACATTGAAAAACTTCTACTCGAAATTTTTGTTTTGGATCTGTTGGTGCTTCATCGTCACAAACTTCATCAAACATAAGTGTTTTCTATTCTATAGTCTACAACACATAGGTATTGAAATAAAAATATATAGTTTTTTTAAACATTTGCAAAATATTTTAATGTGTTATATAATATACTTTAACACTTACACTAGTCGATGTAGGATTATTTATTATTTCTAATTGTTTTGATGTTTCATCATTAAAGTTATCTAAAAATGTCAAAGTAATATAAATTATAATACTTCATACACATTTATTAACTATCTAAAACATACCCATTCAAAATATTATAGTTTAATTAATATTATAAGAACGTACCATTTTGTGTGTTAATAGTTGTACAAAATTGCAATTTCTTTTGTTTCGGATCACTTCCTGCTGCCTTAAGTTCAGACATTCGTTTGGCTCTAATTTTTTCTGCTCCTCCTTTACGATTTTTTTTTACCTTTTCCATTTTTATAAATTTAAGTATTAACCGTACTCGATGTTGTTCACTATATCATCACTCGTCACGGGATTTTATATATCACTTCGAGCATTTATAGTAACCACAACAAAACACCGGACAAGAATAACAAGAATACAAGACTATTTTCTTTTTATTTTACAAAATAAAACATGATGTTAGGTTATAATATTATTGATATCATCTAGGTAGGTAATCAATAAATTGGGAAATAAAACTATAAAACTATTTTTAGCCACCAAAATAAATTATAAAATAAAAAATAACCACTACCATAGAGTTATGTTCTATATTATGTCTATGACAGTATGACCACTACTACCACTGCATCGGCCACCATCGCAGCATATATAATATAGGTATATAGATATATCTGTGGCTACAATAGGCCGATAATAATATTGTATTCAGTGTTTATTTTTGTAATATTTCCACAATTCCACTGCGTTTTTGTGATAATACTACCAACTGCCTAACGCTCAGTAAACTTGTATTGATTCGTATTATTGGCATAAAATATAAGCCCTTGCATAATTAGATTGACTTTAATATTTTAGTATTTATAATTTTTTTTTTTTAACCGTAGCACGCGGCCCACTGTGCTGTAGAATAGTAGCACAGTGGCCCAGTCCGGCCCTGAATTAGACGAGTATCGTAATATGTACTATGTAGTCATAGACAAGTCACAAGTATACAAGTATGTAGTAATCCCACAGCGTATCTTGTCATAAGGTGACCAAGATGAGACTGTCAATGGCACGACCAAGTGTAGCTGCTTATAAAATATAAATAATTAATTTGTAATACCCATTGATTATATAATAGACTATATTATTATAGTATGCTAGTAGGGCTATAGTCTATTTTCATTATTCAAGATAATAATATTATGTCTATCGAATTCTGATTATCGGAATTTTTATTTCTGTCACAATAATTCGTCTAGACGCCAGACGGCAGACGGAGCGGGCCGATAACGAAAAACGCGAGTGCTTGAATAGAGTAGGGGAAGCCACGTTGTGCTGTTTTACGCCACCAGGGAATATTTCGATAATAATTAGAAAAATTATTTTACAATAATTTCACTTGCCAAAAATTGTTGGACAACTTTACTCCTTCAATATTAGCAAAAAAATTACCAAAATTTTACATCCCTATAAAAAAGAAATTTATCTGTGTCGTAGCGTCGTTATTTTTTTGATAACACTACCCAATAATTTTTAATAATTAATTGAAAAATACAAAAAAACCTAATGTTCTCAAACCAATAACTTTAATCGTATTTATGTTATCCAAAAAATAAAAACGCTACGACATAGATAAAATTCTTCTCTATGTGTTGTAAAATTTTGGTTATTCCATTATAGTTATGATGCGAGAAAAGTTGTCCCGCGCGAAACAGTTTTTACAACCGAATTACGAGTGGTGTGGCGTCCTCTTAACTGCGAAAACACACGTTCTACGTCGACACTTGTTATCGGGCATTGTTTGTAGCAGCTTATAATAGCAGGATCTTCTTTTAAATCTACATCATTTCCATTTATTGAATTGTTGTACAGTTTTAAAATATTGTATCCAGGATTTTTATCAAATACTGATTTGAATTTTTCATATAATATTTGTCCCTTTTCATTTTCAATTGTCTTAAGTCCATCTCTTACTGTTTCAACTACATTTATTTGATAATTTAAAGTTGAATTTTGTTTTTCCAGTTTTGTAATTGAATTTGGCAACTCGGACAAATGTGATCGAATACATGTTAAATCAGATATAATTGATGTAGTACTCAAAATAGATTTTACTTTTTGGACAGATTGTGCGTCATCTTCTATATTAGATACCAATTCTTTAAATTTACTGAAATTTTCAGAGTAAAACAAAGCAGCTTCTAACCATGTTCCCCACCTAGTTATTACAGGTTCTGGAGGAAGGCGACAGTCCATAAAATTTTTATAAGCAGTAATACGATGAGGTGCTTTTAAAAACATTTTTTTTCCATTATTTACCAGTTTATTTATACCCGGGAAAATGTCTCTAACTTTTTCGGCCACACGGTTTAAGCCATGGGCAACACAAGTTATATGAATCATATTAGAATAAAATATTTTTAATGCTCCTCCAGTTTTTATCATATATGGCGCCGCATCGCTAATAAACAACAGAATTTTGTCTTGAAATAACGTGTCTCCAAAAAATTCCATTAAACTATCATTCACAAATCGAGAAACCGTTTCATAATTGGTTTTTTTCAATTCTTTGCAAGAAATCAGGAATGAAGTAGGCATTATTTCTGGATGAAGTATCCCAACAATTAAACTACAAATATACAGCCCTCTAGAATCAGTCGTTTCGTCTACCATAATGTAAATGAAATTGTTAGTTAATTTTTCCCGTATTTTTGTAAGAGTAGATTCAAAACATATTTTTAAGTAATTTTTTCGTAACGTACTTTCATCTGGAATATTCTGATTAACATATTTTTATAAAAAATTTTTAAATGGGGTCGACTGAAGTTTATTGAAAGGAATATTTGTGGCTACCAAGGCATAACACATGTCTGTTAAAAATTCATTTCGACTAGCCATGGCTGAGGTGGTTTCAGGTATTAACATTTGTACCGGATTACGCTTATTTTTTTTAGCAGCAGTCATTTGTTGATGCACAGCTAATAACAACAAAAACAATAAAAACAATTTTTAATAATTATTGATTACAGCAGAAAATTAGTGTTACCGTAGGTACGTACTTGAATTACAGTGTGCATCAACTTGTGATTTACGTTCACAACCAATAGCCTTATTGCACGACTTGCAAAATATAATTTTGCCTTCGGTTTTCAATTCTGGATATTTTTCGATCCAACACTTTATTTTAGAACAATGACTACTACTAATTTTCGGCATTTTAAATTAAATAATATCAAGTAATAATTAACTACAAAATTGTATAAAACACGAGTTGACTACGACGGCTGCGGATAGACTGTAGTACTATATGTGTAAACTGTATATGTAATCGATAATCTATCGACTATCGTAGTACCTTATCTTAATTACTTCGTATTATATCGTTATATATAATATATAATTATATTGTTAGATATAAAAGTCCAATACTTTGTATAACAATATAATATAGCACCGATAAAAATAATACAAAATACAAAATATTTGTACAAAAGTACATTTTTATAAAAAAAAACCGAAACGTGCAATTTTGTGCAACATAAAACTTTCTTTAAATTAATCTACATCTCTTGATTTGGATTTGTAGCTTGTTTCTATTGAATTTAGAACACGCCATAAAAAGATGCAATTGCACAGGAATCCGGTCTTTAGTTATTAGTTTTAGTTAGGTATTACTAATAACTAATATATTACCCACTTAATAATTTTCATAGATCTTATCGCAAAAATAAAATATTCTGTACATCATGTTTACAGTTTACCTTGACTATATCAATATCATAACTAATAGTGTATAATCAGTGTATAGAGTCTATACTATAAAATATAGACCATGATTTATCATTGAATTTAACAGATCTGGTACACTTGATACTTACTTAACTTCAGAACTTCTTCCTTGGTTTTGAATGTTAGTTTTACCCACATTAGACGTTTCTGAACCAGTGGCGTATTTAGGAATTTTGCTAGGGGGGGGATGAAATATATAATAATACATCCTAACACCCATAAATCCGTACATAATATACATTTTTAAAATCCCCTAACTTGTTACCTATTGAGGTTAGTGTGGATCAAGGCAAAATAAAAATTAACACAAATAATATATAAGTACCTAATAGCATTTATTATAAGTTCATACTAGCACCAATCCCGTGTTTAATACGATAAAAAAAAAAAAATAATAATAATAATAATAATAAAATATATATATATATAATATATAGTTACAATACAAAATCCAATTTTCTGTTTTTTTGGATGCTCAGTTCATCGATAACCTCATCAGGCATGATTTGTATCGACCGGTGACATGCCAATAAAGCCAACCCATTAAGTCGGTTCTTATAAACAAAGTATATAATAATTACTAATTTATAATTATATTTCAGTATTAAATAAGAAAATTGATAAAATATTTACTTCTGTCATACTATTTCTTAGGTAAGACTTAATCCTCTTCAAACTTGAAAAACATCGTTCAGGTGTAGCAGTCGATACAGGCAATGTACAAAAAATTTTCAAGAGTTCATGAATATTTGGATAAAACTCTTTATCACAAACATCCAACGCATGTAACCCAGAGGTGAATACAATTTTTTCATTCACCAACTTAACTCTCCACATCTTTAATTCAGCAATGCTAGAGTGTTGGTCAATTGTTGATGAATAAAACTCAACAAGCTTTTGAAAAGCAACAATATCTTCCATTTCTACCATAAGTGATTCTGATTGGAAAATGCAATTAAAACCTATAAAATAAATTATATGTAATAGGTATAAAGTTGCAAATTCTAAAAAAAAGTGTATAAATATTAAATATAATACATATAATATATTTACCTTCAAATATAGCTTTATGATTAATAAATCGCTCAGTCAATTGCATTAAATAGTAATCGACATACGGTAAAAATACTGTAACACAATAATAATGTTCAATGGAACAATCCAGAAGATTTGGATTATCTCTCAAAGTTTGTTTTGAAATGACTCTCTTTTTTTTTAATTCAATACCAACATTGTCTGCAGCCATCTAGAAGATAAATATTAAACATTTTGAAATTTGAACACAATGAAACTATTTTTTTTTAATTATTTACTTTAACATTTATATAGATTTGACTAAATTCGGTTTTGTAATTGTCTCTAATGGCCTTCAGAGTGATTACTACATTCTCAACTATAGCTATAGTTTTTTTTAAATCTATTTGTACTTTTTGTAACTGCTTACATAGAGGAAGACAAAAAGAAAATAGGAACTGAAAAAAAAATTTAATTAAAACACTAAGTAGGTTATAAATTGTATAGTAAAAAATTGAAACATTTATGAATACCTTAACTATATAAAACGAAATTAAGAATTCGGTATCTTCCATAGAATGTTTAAGCATAGAGGCGTCTGCTGGATCTTTCCAATCACATATTGTGTCTAATGCTTTAAGAACGAATGGATAGAGCTCAGAGAAATCGTTCACTGCATCATACCGTTGTACCCAACGGGTAGCACATAGTCGTTTTAATTGTTTTACACTGGGCTCGTGGTCTGAATTTTCAATCTCATGTAGAAGAATAGAATTTCTTTTTGGAGTATTGAAAAACTGATAGGCCTTTTCAATTATTCCTAAACAATTCCTAATTGGTCTAATACCACTAGCTGTTGATACAGCTAAGTTCAGTGAATGTGCTGAACAATGGACATAAACTGCTTTTGGATATTTTAACCTAACAATACTTTGTACACCTCTAAATTGCCCAGACATATTACTGGCCCCATCATAGCCCTGTCCATGCAAATAACTACAATCAATCCCACATTTGCTTAAACCTATAAAACAAAATTGTAATTTACACTTAATATTGGAAAAAAGATAATAACTAAGTAGTTTATACAAATATGTACGAATAACAGTTATTATTTAATACTATAGTATAAATCATGATTACCATTTAATATGGAATTTGCCAAAGCTTCACCAGTCAGACTTTCAATCTCAAAAAATTGTAAAAAATCTTCATGCAACATGTTATCATCACTGACATATCTTACACAAATAGCAAGCTGTTCTTTTGTTGAAATATCTGTGGTTTCATCGGCAAGTACCGAGAAACATTTAGACTCGTTCACTTTTTTTGCAATTTTTTTCAATAGTATTGTATTACAGGACTCTATTATATCATTTTGGATAGTTGGACTGGTGTACTTATTTCTTTTCCCTGGACCCTCAAGAATACTTCGTAAAAAATCATCACCTTTTGCTCTATATTTAAGTATGGCCCGAAAATTTCCTTGTCTCAAAGCATCTTCTAATAACAATACAATTAAAAATTGAACAAAATAATCTCAAATAATTCAAGAAATGCATTATAAATATAAACTCACCATCAACTGAAATGCTACCAAAATCTTTATGACCACGTAATGCTAATTCTTCTCTGCCACATAATAATATACATTCAATAATCGGTCTAAGTCTTTTGCGGTTTTCTTCAACTTGAGTCATTCTAGGTAGTTGGCACAAAATATAATACATATTATAATATAATAAAATAAAATACCTCAGTTGGCCTCTATGACCTCAGTTGTTGAAGCCTTAAAACCAATAAATTTATTTAATAAATTTATTTTATGGTATAAAAATAATAATACCTATTTCGATCAATTCGTTCGATTATAGATGGTTCTTCTTTGTTTAAAACCTTCAAAAAATGCTCAGAACCAAGAACTGCTGACAAATGATATTTACAATTCATATGATATCGAAAAACCTGGAAAGCATTTTATCATTTGTTAAAAATTACGTGATTACAAATTACAAAATAAATTAGAACCTCTTTAGCCTTTTTCCAGTTTGTAAAGGGTTCAGTTACTAAGTTTCCCAAAGATTGACTTCCAACACCACCACTCTTTGCAAATAAAACACAGTGTTTACAGAAAGCACCACTTTTAATTTCTGAATAACAAAGCCATTTAAATTCATGAAGCCACTTATGTTGGAATTTCAGTCCACGTTTTTTATTGCATTCAAGTATAGGAAAGTTATACTTTGTATCTGGGACCCACAGATTAGTAAGCACCTATAGAACAGAAGAACTTTTTTAAAATTTTATTATAAATCAATTTGCTGAATTTATATTGAATAAAAATGTATTTAAATCATAAACGATGTAAAATTAGTAAGGAACAAAGAAACTTACAAGTTTTGTATCGGCATCTTTTAAAAACGATTTATCAACGATATTACCAATATCATTTATATTTGTAATAGGTTTTGATGTGGATTGCAATAACTCATGTTCTTCTTCTTCAGATGCAGCCTAAATAGCCAAATAAACAAATTAATAAAAAAAGACAATTAATGACAATTTATAATTTTAATTAATTATTTTATTAATTTTTATAATTAGGTACCTCATCATTTTCCAAACAAATTTTTTTATTTGTACTAAAATAAGAAAATAAAGTGTTTTTTTGTTTTTGAGTATTACTCATATTGTATTATTGTCTTAAAACTTCACAGTTATAACTAACAAGACGAAAAAAATAAAAGTCGAACAATAGTTAATTCGGCAGTAAGTCTGTACTCGGAATGGCGTCGCTACTCGCTATCCGTCAACGTCCAACGACCGTAAATATCTACTTTTCACAAATCACGATATCATACGATAAAATATAATGTAATAATAATATCTATAATCGCTATACATTAGCGATTAGCCATAAATCTACTAGTAACAAATTTTCTAAAAATAAACCCGGCCTATGGTTAATCCACGGTATTCATGGTCATTTTGTTTTGTTTACCGATTGCTTATCGGGTTTATTATAAACACTCTTGCATGAAAAATAATTCGCAGAAACGTACAAAATACAGTACACCATAATATAGGTATAGTTATTGTTGCCTGATAGTCGTACATGCCGCCAACGATTAGTGGCGATTAGTATATCAGACTATCAGAGCGGTACAATTACTACAATTACCACGACTAGAACATTTATTAAACATACATGCTTGAAAGTAATTTCACTTATAATTATATCATATTAAGAATATTAGAGAAAATGAGACAACTTAGCTAGTTAGCTACCTAGGAAAAAAAAAAAGGTCAAGGGGGGGATCTATCCCCCATATCCCCCCCCGTAAATACGCCACTGTTCTGAACTATTTTTCACTTAGTTATTTCTGTAATAAGGTTTCTACTTTAAAATGTGCTATACACTTAACTGCTTTACGAACAATTTAATACAAGTATATTATTATTGCATTTTTTTTTTTCTTAATGCATTTAATATTATTTTATTTCCTTTAAATTTGTATGATGCTGAATTATATTTAAGGGATATATTATGCTTTTTAAAATTAAATTACCTGTGGCACAGGGGTGCCCAAGGAAAGCTTCCCATTTTTTATTATAATGCACATTAGTCTTTTAGAGAACTATATAATTTATCGGCTTATATAAATGTTAGAACCATTAAGTATGTGTATCACTAATTGAATAGATATAAATAAATAACACTCAATTTCTGTAACAATTATTTTTATTGTGAAGTACATATACTCATTTTTTATATTGTATATATTAAAAATTCAACATTTACCATATTTTTTTCACTAGGTAACTTTTATAATTTTTTCTTTTGTGTCATCAAATACTTCCCAGTCACCATTTGATCTATGAGCATATTCTATGTAATGTCCAGAATTTATCCTTAGACTACTTTTTTCTGAAGCGTTAAATGCAATTATTCCTCAAAGAATGAAATCATTGTTATGTATGTATATATTTTTAGGTAAACTATCCAACATTTTTATTACTACACCGGCATAGCTGACTGATGTATGTAATTCTGTAAACAAAAAGCGATATTCAGTGGTACATAATATAATGTAAAACATTGTATTCAAAATGAATTTACCTAAGGGAACAGATACCAGTTCAATTAATAAATGACTGGTTGGTTCTATCTCAATATTTCTATTTTTACCACACTTAAGAACTGTACAGACTTCACAGGTTAATGAATAAAAACGAAGAATTTCTGTTTCTAAATCAATCTGTCCATCGAATGCATTCAAGGATATGACTGTTAAATTTGTTTCTGCTGTACTAAAATTTTCACACATAAAATCTGAACACTCATTAATCCGGCGATAAGATGGGAATTCTTCTAATAACTTCTCTGCTATATTTTTTATGGTTCCAATTATATCCAATTGTTTCAATCCTCCAACCAACATTTGCATATCATTCTCAAAATGATTTAATAACAACAATGCTCTTTCTTTGTAAATACTTTTAAAACTACATTGAGTTATCATTTTTAAAGTAAATTGAGATGTATTATTTATTAATTTGGTGCGTGTTAATATTTTTTTGTAGCCTTTGCTATCAGCAGCTGCGCATGATAAAATTGATAAAATTGAATCTGCTGAAAATGTATTACTGAAAACTAATTTTCCTGTGCCCGGTATTAAAATGGGTTTATGACAAAGTGAGCTCCCATTCTTAAGATGAAAAATTGGTTTAAAAAGTCCCTTTTTATTGAAAATTATATGTTCAAAAGCTGGCTGCTTATTGAGGTATGATTTAGCTGAACGTTTTTTTGGTTGGGAAACTTTTAGTGTTCCTTGCCCTTTCCAGTTTTCTGTTGCTTTATTTTCTAAATCAATTGATTTATTTGTGTCGTTACATTTCAAGCATATACGAGCTTCTCCACAACCTTCTTCTGTTTGATCTGCAGGCACTGAGCAACCAAACAAATGTAATGCTTTTTTACATAACTGACAACGATGCATACCAGTTGGTATGTGTCCATTTGCACACATTAAACATTTATGACTATGTTCATCAAGCACTAAGCTGTTTGAATAAATATCATTACGAGTAGGAGATACAAGTCCTGATGTATGAACTATAGCATCAAATGCCTGTTCAGAGAACTCTACAGGTATTATTAAAGTCATGATTAATATGAACACTTGAGTTAAATTGTATAGGATGGTTATAGGTTATAAATTCATTATTTTGTTTCAAACTAATACCATGGCTTTCTTCAAAATGAGCACTAGTAATACAGTTGTTTTCAATATTAACATTTGAATCTTCATCAATATGTATATCATTTGCTATATTGAAAGTTTCTGGATTCTGAGAGGTTTCATGTATATCAGTCGTCTTTTGGGACATCCCTTGATGCAATAAATTATCACCTCTATAATAGAGAAGTATTTCTTGTATAAAACTGTCCAATCTTATTGGCATTACTTGTTGTTTGAAAAGTCTATTTTTTAATTGGTTAAAATTACTTTCAACTCTGGAACTAGAAACAGTTGGATCCCCATAACCAAAAGATGAAACCATGATAGACGACCAACAAGGAAAGAGCTTCATTGCATTAACTATGTATGTTTCAAGTTCAATTTCGAATTGTGCATTGTCACCAATACCTTTAATATTTTCAATGTTTATTTTACATCTATTTGCTATTGATTTTGTCCATTCCTTAAATGATCTTAAACAGTTAAATTCTTCGATTTCCTTTTCATAAATACCAATATCAAATGAGTTTAATCGTTCAATATTTTTTTCATTGAACTCGTTATTAAATAATGTCATATTACTTCCTCTTATTTTTTCTCTCAAAAATTCTCTGGATTTATGACATGGTGTGGATTCATTAGTGTCAATAATTTTATCATCGGATGGACTGAATGCAACAATAAACATGGCCTCTAGAATTGGTTCTGCTTCACTCATACTAGTAGAATATACAAGTAGCCCCATTGAACGAGAGAATAATTCCTTGGTACTGAAGTGTGTAGCTTTTTTTAAGGGTGGCCATTGGGTGATTAAATGAATGAAATGATTTATATCATTTCGTACAAAACATGTTGGTATTTTAGGCTTTATATTACTGCTTAATATTAAAAAGCATACTTCCAAATACTTTTCAAGAGAATTATATTGTGTGAAAGCTTGCACTATACCAGATATCAATGGTAAAGATTGATCAGATACACTTACTTTAGGAGGTTTCACATCATGTCTAAGCCAGCGTTTAAGCCATAAAAAATAGATACATTATAGTGCTGTTCTGATAACATGGACAAAACCGTAAAACTTTCACCAAATAAGTTCATCACACCATTCATAGAAAAATATTGCCCCACTAAGTTGATTATCATATCTTTTAATTTTTGTAGAGACTCCTCCTGTAGCATCAAAACTAATAGTCACCGGCTGTATTTTTGTATAAGAATCTCTGTATATCTTAATTTGAAGATCACTCCAAAAATGTAGAAAAAATTTATCAAACCAAATGTCCTGAATTGCTTCTCCATATCTGTCACTTCTTTTATAAAGACCTAATCCAATGATTGGATCATCGTGTAATCTAGTACTTAATATTGTTTTGCTTTTTGCTTGTCTAACACTTTTTGAACTAGGGATATGAGCAGGCAAAACATCACCTAAAACAATATTTTATTATAATTATAAGATATTATAGTTTTTTAAAAATTACTTTTATTATTTTAATTTTAATTTACCTTCAACCATAATTTCATTAGCTTCTCTTCTTGTAAATACAGATGGAGCAATTCCTTTATCGATTACAGAAATAAGCGCTTTCTCCTTAGCTGAACCCATTAATTTCCGCCTTTTTTTTATGACTATCATTAAAATTCCCAGTATAAATGCATTTTATCATAACTCTAAACAATATTATTTTTTTATTATGTTATTAGGTTACCTAAGTAGTTTTGACAATCATAAATTGTGTATAATATATACCTAATTATGGTAATACGAGTATATTATTAGGTAACGGATTTTTATACTTGAAAACTATCTCTTAACAGACTAGCACACAACAGGCCATATTATTATATTAATCTATTATAAAGGTTATCTATTTATTAATGTAATAAAAATATATTTTTAAATGTGTACAAATTGTACAAAATAGGTAATATTAAAATAATTATTATTATTGTTTAGTTACTTGTATCATTTTCACCCACTATTTCTTTTTGGTACTTCATAATAGCATTATTAATCAAGGAAGTAGGAACACTTGAATGCCTCCCCATTTTGAAGATCTATAATGTGGCTATATTATGTAAGTAGATATGGTAAATCTATGATGGGTATTCGCACTAGTTCACCAACTAACACTGCCTGTGTAACACTGATGGAAAAAATGATAACTTATTATAGTCATTTATTTATATTATAATAATTTATGTCTATAAATAAATAAACTGGTTTGATTATAGACCAAGTGTGTTCTAAAATTAAAATTAACAGAACCTACCTAAATACATTTGTTTACGTGCTAATGTGCTATGATTACACATCACGAACATTTATTAATAATATCTTAAAATTTATTATGATGCATATAGTGTATACATAATATTTCTTCTAAGTGATATTTATAATATTATACTGAGTTACTGAATTAGTAATCGACGTGAGTCATGAGCAAATTCGGAATTTTAAACTTTAGATTAGATTATTTTATAAGGCATTGATGCTGTAATGTTGTATTTAGAATTTGAGAATAATACACTTTATTATTTAGTAAAATAAAACAAAGTAATTTTGTATTTTTGTCAAACAACAATATTGAATATAGGTACCAGGACCGTATACTATAGTGCTATATTATGAAATCTACCATCTACCACGAGTAGTGTGAGCAGGTTTTAAACACCTAATAATTATATGAACCAGAAAAGTCATAACTTATATCACCCAAAAAATATAGTTTAAATGTTGTAGATCATATCTACGGCCTACGGGCGAATAATCACCTAATCATTAGGTTCTAATGTAATTTGATCTTAAAGTAATTACAATTAAGTGGATAAACCGAAAAATAAAGATTTTTAAAAACACCAACCACTGCGTGTTCAAAGCAGACGCACCCAGCCAGGACGACATTTTTACAGCACCCGGACGGGCTATTAGATTTTTCCGTGAAAAGGAGAAGGGTACAAATTTTTTTAATACAAAATTATAAAATATCGATCGGTTGACTTTTGGTGGTATCGGGTGCCAGGACGACGTTTTTACAGCACCCGGACGGGGGATTCGATTTTGAGTAAAAGTGAGTGGGCTACAACATTTTTTAAGGAGGTTTCAAATGGATACAAATCGGGTACAAAAAAATGAAATATGTCCGGGATCGATCGGTTGACTTTTGGTGGATCCGGGTGCCAGGACGACGTCGTCACAGCACCCGGACGGGGGATTTGGTTTTCCGTAAAAAGGAGAGGGTTACAAATTTTTTTAAGGCGGGTTCAAATGGATACAAATTGGGTACAAAAAAATGAGATAGGTAAGGGGGATTATGATGACTTACGGGTGCCAGAACGACGTACCTATAAAGGACACATAATATTGTTCAATACATCCACCATGAACTGCTGAAACCATAAGTCAATTTTATAGCCCAAATAAATGATCTTTTTAACAAAATTAGAGCTATACCTAATTATTCAAATATATGTAGTATATGCCCAGTGACACGTTAATTTTGTTGCAAAGATAGTTGGTCTAAATAATGTAGTAAACCGACGGAGTCGATTCACTATTTTTTTTACTTTATTACATTAAAGCCACGGCCTTCACATTTTAATATGATATTTCGGAAGGCATATGGTCTACACAAACACTATTGCGTTTTACGAGTTCCAAGAATCAAAGACGTGAGAAGAATCAGTTAAAATGATATTGCAAATTTTTATTACCTTTTTTGGTCGCAAACTACTTTTTGGCAGCTACAATAAACAACAAGCTGCCGACTCGCCTTTTTTTGTCCACCTCCTAGTCTCTACCGTGCATAACAGGGAGTACAGAGAACCATATAAATATGAGTCTCTGTACACCTTAGAATCAGAATTAGTCTCACATACCTACATGTAGTACTTACCTGGTCGTAGAGTCCGCGCACTCTACATCGCCGCCAGACTAAGTGCATTCCCAGTAACTACAAGTAGATTTAACTAAGTTCTCGGGCAGTTACTTAACGTGCTGTCCTCAAACTTCTATAACATTTTGTAACAATTATTTTATTTTATTTTATAACAAGTTTAACTCAATTATAATAAATACTTCATTTAACATTGCGCCTTTGTCAGTGGCGTATTTAGGATTTTTTCTAGGGGGTGGATGACAAGAACTGTAGTAAATAGACAAATCGTATTGTGTATTTGTGTAACGGTAAACAGACCGTATGACCGACCGACGAACGACCGACCGGATGAACATAGGAACGGAGCCAACGAAATATACCTAGTTGCTAATTGCAAATTGCTATTGACTTGCGTTCTCGACTAGCCGTGAGATTAACCATTTAACTATAACCGTGGCTACGAGAAATTTAATGATAATATCAAAAACCTCTGTTATCATAAATATTTTTTTTGATAATTATCAAACCTAACTTATCAATTAATATCTATATTCTATAATATATTAGAATTTAATAATTAGTACATAATATTATAATTTATATTATACAATCTCAAAGAGCCATGGGGGCGGATCTGTCCCCAGATCCGCCCCCGTAAATACGCCCCTGGCCTTTGTCTCTCTTTGAAAAACCTTATTCCTTTTGATCAACCTGGTCCAACTACAGACGTCGGTCACTCAAATATAAGCGTTAGTGAGGGATCACTACACGTTTTTGGTGTCAGGTGTGGGGTCACCTGAAAGAAGAATTTTGGCATCAACCCAAAGTCAGTACATCAGCGGACCTCGAGTGCAACCACGTCAGGATCAACAGAAGGAGATCAGGACAAGCGAGACAAGACGACAATCAATCGAGCCTAGCAGTGAGACCAGCCGCAGCGCAGGACAATCAAGGACCAGACCATCGCAATGAATACATTGTAAGTTGTTGTATAAGCAAATAATTTTTAGTATATGTCTGAGAGTCCGAATAGGTGTTGGGAAATAATTAAATACAACCCACAAACTATACAAACAACCATCATGAGTGTAACTTTAGGAATTGAATCGGCGATACGCATGATTCCGACCTTTACGGGGGGATCTGAGGCAGACTTAGCATCTTACCTAGTTGACTGTAACTATATTATGGAAAACGTCCACGAAAACCTTAAACCAATGATTTTTAAGCGAATGCTAACAAGTTTAAAGGGGGACGCATTTCAAGCCGTACGCTACCGCACAATTTCGGACTGGCCTGCACTCGAAGCGCATCTTCGAAAAGTATTCGGGTCAGCACACTCAATCGGGTTTTTATAAACAAACTTATATAATATTAAACAAAGGTACGACGAAGATATTAAAAGCTTCGCCGGACGCACCGAAAAATGTTACCACGATTTAGTGAGCGCACTAACGGTAGGATTAAATAACAATGACGCCGCAGCAGTCGCAAACACACATAAATCGGGGGCACGCAATGCATTTATTAACGGGGCGCAACCAGCAATTAGAAGTTTATTACGGGCACGAAACGTCCTTACTCTCGAAGAAGCGATTACGCTTGCTATCGAAGAAGAAGAGGATATACGAAATTTAAATAGACGTTTTAACAATAATAAAATTGACGGGAAAACACACGCGAATAAACGAAATATTAAATGTAATAAATGTAGCAAAATGGGGCATTATGCAAACGAGTATCAAGGGCAAATCAGGTTCTGCGCGTACTGTAAAAAAACGAATCACAACATAAAAGATTGTAGAAAACGCATTTATAATGAAAGTAAAAAAACCACTAGTAAAGAAACCGAAAGTCCTAGCACGAGCCGTACCGTGAACGAGATCAGTCAAAATCACGTAAGAGTGGTAGCCAATTTCGAAGAGGAACACATAACATGTGAATCCGACAATTTCAAACCTCGTAAAATTAAATTATTAGTCGACTCAGGCGCGGAGATGAATCTTATTAAAATAACCGCGTTAGAAGGACATGTCGTAGTAAACGAATCCGAAAAACGTACCATAAAAGGCATTAACGAAATTCCGATTTTTACCATAGGTACTATGGTAACCACTATGCAAATTAACAAGGTCAATGTGTTAATAAAATTCGACGTCGTTTTTGGCGATTTTCCAATAAATGAGTCGGGCATCATCGGTCGTAACTTTTTGAAACAAAACAAGGTTATCATGGACTATAGCCAAAATCTATTAACGATACCAGAAGAAACTGGTTTTAAAGAAATTATATTACCGCCGCGTAGTAACTGCGTTTTATTGATTAAAAACGACGAGAATATTAAACACGACACGGTCACTATAAAAAAACAAGACGTAAACGAAAACGTAATAATCGCGAACAGCATAAGTCCGGTCAATAAAAATAACATTATTAGTAATATAATAAATATTTCCGAGGAACCTTTTATTATTGACGAATTAACAACGCGACATATTGAATGGGAACCGTACAACGAAACCGTACTTAAAGCATCCTTTATAGACAATGAAGAAACGGACCGTATAACAAAATTAAAAACCGAAATTAAAACGGACGATTTAAATAAAGAGGAACGCGATAATATTTTAGAACTCTGTTGCAACTATGCGGACCTGTTTTACTTACCAGGCGACTATTTAAGCGCTACTGACGTTGTAACACATACAATAAACACGCCGCGATGCACGAAACCAATTAATATACGACCGTATCGTTTACCTTGGGCGTACCAAGAAGAAATTGAAAAACAGATTAAGGAAATGAAAAATAATAATATAATACGAGATTCTAAATCACCATTTAACTTTCCACTAGTAGTAGTAAAGAAAAAGAATTTGGATTCAACAGGGAAACCCAAATTACGAATCTGTGTTGATTTCCGAAAGCTTAACGAAGTAACCGAGAACGAAGCATACGGACTACCGAACTTGCTCGAAATTCTCGAATCACTAGGGTCATCTAAATATTTTAGTACTCTAGATCTCGCTTCGGGATATCACCAAATTAACATAGATCCATCCGATATGCATAAGACAGCTTTTTCTACAAAATCCGGTCACTATGAATTTTTACGTATGCCATTCGGATTAAGCTCAGCACCAGCTACTTTTACTCGCGCGATGAAATCTGTTCTTATGGGTCTTGAGGAAATGTGTACCGCGTACCTTGACGATATTGTAGTACACGGGTCTAGTTTAAATGACCACCAACAGAAACTCGAACAGGTTTTCAATCGATTACGCATCCATAAATTAAAATTACAACCACAAAAGTGTTCTTTCTTACGGAAAGAAGTTATCTATTTGGGGCATGTAATTAACGAGAACGGGGTGTCACCCGATCCAAATAAATTAAAATGTATTAAAGAGTATCCAAAACCTAAAAACGCGAAAGATATAAAATCATTTTTAGGATTACTAAACTACTACAGACGTTTTGTCGATAACTTTGCGAAAACAGCAAAACCACTAACCTACTTACTCAAAAAAGACGTACCATTTATACGGTCTGACAATTGCGAACATAGTTTTCAAGAACTTAAAAAAGCTTTAATGAACCCGCCATTACTAGTCTACCCAGACTGGGAAGCAGGAAAGTTCAACTTGTGTACTGTCGCATCGCAATATGCCATAGGAGCCGTACTTTCTCAAGGGGACGTACCTAAGGACCAACCTATAGCTTACGCGAGTAGAACACTAAATAAAGCTGAGAATAATTATAGCGTTATTCAAAAAGAATTGTTAGCCATCGTATGGGCCGTGAAATATTTTAGACCATATCTCTATGGTCGACATTTTACTATAATAACTGATCACCGACCTCTAACATACCTGTTTGGTATTAAAGACGCATCGTCCCAGCTAATGCGCTGGCGATTGCAGTTGGCAGACTACGACTATGATATTAAGTATAGGGCAGGACCGGAACACTCAAACGCGGACTGTTTATCGCGTATACGAGTAGTGCAAACCGGTAATGCAGTCAAAGACGATAGTTTCGTAGAATTTCAAGCCGCGGAGAATAAACCGATTTTTAATTCAAAAATTATAGAAATAAACGACGCCCTCATGAATTAAAAAAAAATATAATAATTCTATTTACGTAACTTTAAGATATAGCAATTTTTCTTTATTTTATGGGACATGGATTTTTTTTTTTATATATATATAATCACATTTTTATTTTTTTTTTATTATTTGGAGGTTATTGGATTTATCTTACTATTATATAATTAGGTTTAGTTTTTTTTTTAAGGGAATATTTTTCTTTATCTTAGAAATATTCGATAAGAAGCAACAACTACTGACCAATAAAATAAACAAAACGAAATTATTAATTTAATAACAACTTTCAGAATATTACTCCTAACGATACCGTTCACGTCAGGAACATTACGATTCACAGATGAACATTTAAATCAACATTCTGGTATCTACTACGAAAACCGAGGACCGTTGAAACTTGTAACATCTCAATGGGACCTCACTGCGTATATTAATCTTACTAAATATAATAACGAATTCGAATACATAAACCTAGTAATAGAAAATACGAAAGTATTGTGCATTGAATACATGCACAACCCAGTAACCAATAATTTTAATTGTGACAATTTACTCAGTTCAGCTACCGCTATAGTTGAAAATTTACACCGAAAGAAAACACAGGTCTTAAATTCCATTGGACACGTAATTACTAAACGTAGTGCTTTAACTAAATTCGTAACAAAAGCCGCTAGGTTGATATACGGAATTTGTAATTTAGAATGCATACAAAAATTTAACTTTAATATAGGAGTAGCTAAAAACACATCACAATATAAACTAATTAAAGATCAAATTAAGGTAGTAGAACTACAACATATTTTAGAACCACACAACAACATAACTATGTTGCCTTTAACGTTATCCGCAAACGGAACCACAAACATTACAAAAGAACAACAAATAAAAAATTATTTAACAAAACATTTTATACACGTTAACTTATTAATTACAAAACATATGTTAGAAACGAATACGATATTAGAAACTATACAGCAAGCAAAAATAGGAGTTATCCACCCAAGTTTAATAACGCCACAAGAGCTATTAGAACACGTCAAAGACATTAAAGTATCTTTACCAGGGGGGACGGATTTACCCACTGACTTAGACATTACTAACATTTACGAACTGGTGAAACTCTCAGATATTGCTATTTATTATGCTAACGACAACCTAGTTTTTATAATATCTTTACCATTAATTTATCAAAACGACTTTATTTTATATAATTTAATACCTGTACCAGTATGTATTGACAATGATTGTGCTTATATAAAACCTAGTAATAAGTATATAGCTATAAGTAAATCTAAAGAACATTATGCAACTTATGACGAATTTTACTACACTCATTGTAAACACGCTAGAGATTTCCTATTATGTCCTGAAGGTAATCCTTTACATCCTCGTAATATACGACCCACATGCGAAGTACTATTATTGCAAGATCCAGCCAAAGTTCCAAATAGTTGTGAAGTGATGCATGTGCAAATAGGTAGAACTATCTTTCATAAAAAGAGATTCAAAAATGAATGGATATACGTGACTAACTATGACGTACTATTTGTTACCTGTGATGAAGACAAGGAATCGACTAGCCACACACTCAAAGGAGTAGGAATTATACACCTCAACGAAACCTGCAAAGGTTACGCCACCAGAGACATACTGATACCGGGTAAGGTTGACTACAAATCCGAATATATGGATTTCAACCCACGGTCAATGATAGACCGTAATCACAACTCACCACGCATAGAGACCAACAATTTAATGGAGGATTATCATGTCAAAACCAATAATATGGACGACTTACATATAGTATCCAACTCTAAAAAACAATTGGACAACCAGAATAAAATTAACACAAAAATCGAGCAACTTCAAGACTTACAACAATTATTTAATTATGTATTATATATAGCCATAGGCTTTATTACAATACTGATGATGATAACAATCATACGCTGTGTTAAAACAAAAACAACAGAAACATACAAAAACAAGTCTCCAGACCACATTCAAGAAGAAAGCGAAAAACTTAATAAACCAACAACGCATAGAAGCGACGACGTAATCGAGTTACCACTCACACCAAGAAATAGCCCGAAGGCCCAATATGCAAAATTACAACCTTATGGTTTTCATTAAGGAAGTCAGGGACTTCCAGCTTCGAGGGGAGGAATGTAGTAAACCGACGGAGTCGATTCACTCAGTGGCGTAATTGGGGTGTCGCAAGTGTCGCACTTGCAACACCAAACAATTTTCAGGTGTTGCAAAGGTATCGTTTTGCAACACCAAAAAATATTCAAGTTCGTAATACCCCCCTTCGCACCATTCACCGTATTTAATACAATATAAATATAATTAATAATACTACCTCACCTTGTTATAACTTATAATCGAGAAATCAGTATTGCAGTGTTATCAGTTTATAGTTTTTTCGTTTCATGTACGGAACGTAAAACGCATAGACCTTATACTTAGGTATAAGGTCTATGGTAAAACGTTACGAAACGTTGTTCATTGTTGTATTACGAGCGTCTCACGCCAGCATGTCATTTTGGCATCCGGTGCGCGCGCATCGCGTCGGCCTCTGGCCTCTGGCAGTGTTATCATATTATTTATTTCATGTTATACTTGGGGAGTACTACTTTTGTTCCACAAAACAATTTTCTTAACAATGTGACCCACTTGGGGAGGTGTTGCACAGCAAGTCGGGGGATATTTTCGATTTGCGGAGCGGAGCGACGGCGCCGAGGAGCGTAGCGACGAGTGCCGCTAGCACCGCATCACTGTACGATGTTTTTTTCAAATTGGTGGCTCGGTGCAACAAAAATGCAATTTACTCAACCCTGTGACCCACTTGGGGAGGTGTTGCAGTGATGCGGTGCTAGCGGCACTCGTCGCTACGCTCCTCGGCGCCGTCGCTCCGCTCCGCAAATCGAAAATATCCCCCGACTTGCTGTGCAACACCTCCCCAAGTGGGTCACAGGGTTAAGAAAATTGTTTTGTGGAAAATTGTTTTGTGGAACAAAAGTAGTACTCCCCAAGTATAACATGAAATAAATAATATGATAACAATGCCAGAGGCCGACGTGATGCGCGCGCACCGGATGCCAAAATGACATGCTGGCGTGAGACGCTCGTGTTGTATTATCGTAATAAGATAGTGAATAGTGATAGCAAAAAAGATAATATAATAAACATGCAACAACAGACTGCCACCTGTTATACAAAAAATTTTTAAATTATTTCGTGTAATTTTGTGTATTTTTTTACTTTATTTGTTATACTTTTAATTATTTCTTACAATGAGTTCTACGCCGATGCCCTCGAATAAAAGGGGGAAACAAAAAATAACAGAATTTTTTATAAAAAAATTTAAGTCTAGTACTGGTAAGTAATTACAGACTATTTCTGATAATGACATTAACTCCGGATCTGAAGCTAAATCATTACTAAATAATATACAAAACTTTGAATTTGTACTCTGTTTGATTGTTTTAAAGGATATTTTGGAATATACAAATATTTTATCAAAATATTTACAGTCTGTGAATATTAATTATGCTACTGTAATTGACATGTCTAATAGTACTATAAATATAATAAAACAGATGAGATCAGAAATTGAATTTAATAATAAATGGAATGAGGCAATGGAGATGATTAAAACAAATAACATTGATTCTCCCAAAATACCTCGAAAAAAAAATGTTCCATATAAGCTAGGTGGTGGGGAAAAGGGGCCTCAAACTTTGAATTTAAAAGATTATTATCGTATTGAAATTTACTATCCAGTCTTAGATATCATAATTAGAGAAATGCAACAACGTTTTCAAGAAAACCAGCTAGATATATTAAATGGATTAAAAGAAATAATAGTCAATGATAATCCACCCCACGAAGCATTAAATATTGTTTGTAACACCTACAACTTTGATTTAAAACATCTGAATACTGAAATTGAAGTTTATAATAGAATGTTTAAATTGAAATACTCCAACATAGAAACAACTAGTACTATGGCAAAGAAAATAGAATTTATTAAGAATGATGATTTTCAAAATGGATTTCCGATTTTAACATCAATTATTCGTATATTTCTTACTATACCCACTACAACTGCCAGCTGTGAAAGATCATTTTCATGTCTAAAAAGACTTAAAACTTATCTGAGGACCACAATGGGTCAAGAACGATTAAGTAATCTTGGTACATTACAAATTGAAAAAAAAAGGAATGTCAATATAGAAGAAGTCATTGATGAATTCAACAATAATTCCTCTGTGAATAGCCGAAAATTAAGTTTAAAATAAAAATTTTGTAAATTATAATATAAATAAATAATAACACTTGTTGAATATACTTATTTATTTAATTTTAATGTTTTTTTTTTTTTTTTTTGCAACACCAAAAATGTTAACTAAATTACGCCACTGGATTCACTATTTTTTTTACTTTATTACATTAAAGCCACGGCCTTCACATTTTAATATGATATTTCGGAAGGCATATGGTCTACACAAACACTATTGCGTTTTACGAGTTCCAAGAATCAAAGACGTGAGAAGAATCAGTTAAAATGATATTGCAAATTTTTATTACCTTTTTTGGTCGCAAACTACTTTTTGGCAGCTACAATAAACAACAAGCTGCCGACTCGCCTTTTTTTGTCCACCTCCTAGTCTCTACCGTGCATAACAGGGAGTACAGAGAACCATATAAATATGAGTCTCTGTACACCTTAGAATCAGAATTAGTCTCACATCCCTACATGTAGTACTTACCTGGTCGTAGAGTCCGCGCACTCTACATCGCCGCCAGACTAAGTGCATTCCCAGTAACTACAAGTAGATTTAACTAAGTTCTCGGGCAGTTACTTAACGTGCTGTCCTCAAACTTCTATAACATTTTGTAACAATTATTTTATTTTATTTTATAACAAGTTTAACTCAATTATAATAAATACTTCATTTAACATTGCGCCTTTGTCTCTCTTTGAAAAACCTTATTCCTTTTGATCAACCTGGTCCAACTACAGACGTCGGTCACTCAAATATAAGCGTTAGTGAGGGATCACTACAATAATTAGGGCATAATTAACTCCTACAAACGTAGGTAATCTCTTACATAGATATAAGTCTTAACTTCTACAAAATTCGTGTTAACTTCTACAAAAATAGAATTAACAACAATAAAAAAATTATTTTTACAAAAAATCATCTTCATTTTTAAAAATATAAAACTGATAATTTTATAATACATCATTAAATACTTAAGACGAAATGACTTCGGTTTATAGGTAAAAAAATGAAAATGAAAATAATGTTAAAAAAAACAAATCAGTAGAAAAAAGTATGTATTTAATACTTTGTATAGGTACTTTCGATATAAAATAAAATATCAGCCTTGCAATAAATTAATACATATACAAAAATCAATTCAGTTATATAAATAAAAAATAAAAATAAATCATAATAAACAACTCAAAACAAAAATTGATCGAAAAAAATAAAAAGTTATGTAATCATATTTATTTACGTTTATTTTTGTGATATACTTTTGAGATAAACTCTAAACATGAAATTTCTCCTCGTGTATATTAATTGTTTTGTGTGTGTATAAATTTATAATTTGAAATTGTTTTTTCTGTCTACATTGATTCTTCTGATTTTAATATTTGTTTTGGTCTGTAATCTTTTAAAACTTTCACGAATAAATGGAGATTCGGATGGAGATGATCAAAACTACTATTATATATCTTGAATGAAAAGATTCACATGCAAAATTATTTATTAGTACTTAGGAATCACAATAGAAGACCGATTTTTGGAGGAAATATTGAATACGAAAAAATATAATTTTCAGATAAATAGGTAAACATTTTTAGATACTGAGTGAAAAGATAAATATTATATTGATTTCACAATGATGTGTGTTTTTTTTTTTTTTTTGTGTCACATCACCTTTTAGTACAATAAAAATTCTTAGATATTCTTCAACAGTATCTTTTCTGATAGGAAAGTGAATCTAGTTGGTACTTTGGGGAGGTGAAAAGTAAACATTTCTCAGTAGTTTTCAAAAGCGACGTGAAAAACAAAAGAAAAATTAAGGAAAAACTGGAATTTTTACACAAAATCTGTTTTCGAGAAAATTGATTTTGGTCTTTAGTGCACTGTAATACAAATTACAGTATAGGTACATGCAGTTTGGACTCAATGCTTATATTAGCATTTTCTATACACCTTAACATTTTCCAAATATTTTGACTTATTTTGAGCTCTTTACGGACATTTTCAGTTTCCATTTTTTTTAGTTTTTTTTTCTATAAATATCAATAAAATTTTATTTGTTGGTTAATAAAGCTTGAAAATGTAATAGAAGGCTCCTAGTATATTGTTTCAAAGGCAGATGAAAAAAATTAAAAATCCATAGTCACAATTTTTTTTATAAGCATTTAAAGTTCAAATATTGACAAAATACGTAAAAATGACGAAAATTTGCAAATTATTTTGAGTTAGAAATTGATGGAAAATTTTCCTTTTAAGTCTAAGATTTTAAAATGTAATACAAGATTCGTCATAAGTTTGACTACCTTTATCAAAAAAAAAAATGTCTACAAGAAACTCAAATTAAATTTTTATGAACATTTGAAATTCATATTTTTACTACATTTGATATTCACTCGATTTCACATGTAACGTTTTTCTTATTTATCAAATTTAAAATTAAATAATTATTTTGTAGTTACAAATGTATAAAATGTTCAACTTTTATAGCTAAGGATTGACAATTTAAAACAAGGTTCCACGTAAGTCGTAAATAGGTAAATATAAAAATTACTTTATTCAAAATAATATCATCAAATATACTTAGTAATATCATAGGCTGACTGACCGTTTTCGCTCATAATCGTTTTTGTTATACAATGATATGATATCATTGAATTCAAATTTAACACCATTCATTACAGTGACCCACTTGTAACCTACTATACAGCAGAGTGACATCCACTTACCCACCCTATTTTTGTTTAAGAAAGAAAAATTGCATTATTATTTTGTTAATAAAACCCATATAATTGTTAAATTAATAGATTCATTGCTCAGTTGAGAATCTAAAATTTAATTTGAAATATGATTGGTTTTGGAGTTTAATTTAAAAGAGTGAAAAAGCCGTTTTCAAGTTAACTTCATGACGAATTCAAATATGATTTCAGTAGTTTTATCTTATTAATGGTGTGGTTTGTACAATTGGCATACTATAGGTGAGGCATAAAATAAAATTCATAATAATAATTTATTAGGACTCATTATACATAAAATAAAAGTATACCTATTATCAACATAATATATAAGACTACACTACGTATAGACTGATATAAATATAATTTTCAACATCTCAATTTCAAAAATCGAAAAACTAAAAACATCCACCGAATCTTATTTCTTTTGTACGTCCCTGAATAACGATGGGCTCAAATATTTAAGTAAATCTAATGTCTGAAAGACTAATATAAATATGTGGAGACAATTTCAAGCCAATGGTTTTTAGCTAATCATTTTTGAATTACAACAATTTAATTTAGATCTTAATTTATTTAAAAACATTCTACGACTTTTAAAACGTAAATAGCAAATATTTCTTAAACAAAACAAACCAGAAAAACATAAACCATGCCCAAATATTAAAATTAATGAACCAAAATAATCTCAATTATGTAAAGTTAAAAAACCAATAATAACTATACCTATATGAACAACAGAAGAGTACTCAATTAAAATTTTTAAATCTCTTTAAAAAAACAAACTAATCTTAAAATAATTATTCCTTAAAAAGAAATTAATAAATAATTAAATTTGATTAAATCTGTTTTCGAAAAAATCGATTTTGGTTTTGGGCGCAACTCTTAAACAAATTACCGTAATTAGATGATATTTTGACTGAATGTTTATATTAGCATTTTTCTATACACCATAACATTTTAAAAATATTTTGACTTATTTTGAGCTCTTTACGGACAATTTATTTTTTAATTTTTTTTTATATGAATATCAATAAAGTTTTATCTGTTGGGAAAAAAAGTGTAAAAATTTAACTCAAGGCTTCTGATATATTGTTACAATAGCAGCTGTAAAATATTAAAAATACGTAGGCACAATTTTTTTTATAAGTATTTAAAGATCAAATTTTGACAAAATTTATCAAATTTAAAATTGAATAATTATCTTGTAGTTAAAAATGTATAAAATGTTGAACTTTTATATCTAAGAATTGAAAATTTAAAACAAGATTCCACGTAAGTAAATACATTATTAAAATCAGCGTAAGATACGTAAGTAACTTTTATGTTTGGAATCTTTACTGAACCATCTTGGCAAGTTCCCGTTTGTGTCACTGTGTCAGCCTCGATTATAGTATCTGCACTTTCCTCGAGAATTGTCCTTAGTATCTCGGTAAAATTGTTAGTATGTAAGCTTTATTTGAAATATGCCAATACTACAATCAGGGACCGCCTACCTTGGCCTAGTATAGCGGTGGCCAAACTACGGCCCGCCATCATTTAATATCTGGCTCGCAAAAGAACTATAATATTTTATATTTACGTAAAAAAAAAAGGAAAATCGACTCGGAATGTCGTGTTTTTAAAATTCAGTGGGATTTTTTATGTCCCGAGGTAAAAAAAGTTTGGCCACCACTGGCCTAGTCTAATAGTTGCTATATGAGTCGATGTGATTTTCGACAGTTCAATAATCTGCAGGTTCATATCCATTATGATGATGGCCGCTCCTGGTTTGTCCGCAGATACCCGACAGTCCTCAAAACCGTAGGCCTTACATACCTGAAAACTGGCTTCTGGACTAAAGAATTGCAACCTTGTTTCGTGCGCAGGGGGCTATGCTTTGGCTATTTAAATTGAGCTGCACAATTTTTATTTCAATCATTTTGTTGTCTCGAGGCCCTAAAGTCGGTTCGGTGGAGTGTATTATTTATAGCACGATCCCTAGCCGTGCACTGTCGGTTCGATGCCTGGTGGTTACCCTTGTAATTACTGCAGTTGGTCTCGCTAACCGTGCAGGTTTAGAGATGTCAGTGAAATTGGGCCCCTCACATCGTCCGATCGATCTCGGACCGGTGCCAATATTTTACAAATAGTTTGCTATAATTTTCAAACTCATTTTCAGAATTTGCAAATCACTCGCTGCCCAGCAATTTCCATTTTAAAGTTAGGGGGACAACCCTACCTGCGCACCGTTAGATGACAGACAGAGAATGACATTTATGATTGAATTTGTTTAAACATTTGTAACGATTTACCTACCTAAGTATTTGTACAAAAGGTAGGTTCCGAAAAAAAACTTGTTTAAAGTATAGGTATGATTTATAGTAGGTAAATTGTTATTAAATATGCAAGGCTATGGGCAAGTTAACTATTTTTTGTTAAACTCGTTAAGTTAAGTTAAGTTAATATAGAAACAATGTAAGTTAAGTTTAGTGTCAACTTAACTTAGCTAAAAATCAGTTACATTTTTTCATATAATAATTAATAATTATACCTACCTTTAACATAAGTATAACATAGTGATTCAATAAACGTCTTACAATTTTTAAATAAATGTAACGATATTACAAAACGTAGGTAATAGCAATTTTTTTATAAATTAGGTATAATCTATAGTAATTCAAATGTATTTAAATATTAAAATATAATTTATACTTAAAAATTTGAAATATAAATTAAGGTGATTTTGTAAAACACATGAATATAACTGTTTTATTACAATATATTCAAGAATGAAATCTATTATCTTTTATTCCTTTTATGTTTATGTTTATTGATTCTAAGTAGGTATAATTTAATTAATCATTATACATACCTTTTTTTAAAGCTTACAAATAACATAGTAATTCAATAGATAAACGTCTTACAATTTTTAATTCAATGTAACGATAGGTATTTTAAAACGTAGGTTCCGAGCAAAACTTTAACTTTTGTAAATAATTGTAATTAAATATTAATTTGTATATACCTACCTAAATATTGTCCTTTGTTTTAAGTATAATTAATATAAAAACACAACGTGATTATTTTACTAATATTTATGTTGACGAATTAAACTGCGAACAATATTTAGTGAGAGGTTGGCTAATTCTTTTTTTGTATTTACTACTATTGTTTTTTACCTGACGTTGTTGTGGTTTTTTATATTATTGTTTTATAGCAACGTTATTATATTATTTTTAGTTTTGATGTTACCTATCATAAAATTAAATACTCATAGACGTTATAAGTTATTTTTAATATATAGGTACCTTATAAAGTGTTTTTTTTAGTGTTTTATGAAATATGTACTTGTGTGAAGTTATCGTATTTATTGAGGGTAAACAGTAACCACAATATTTGAAGCAGTCACTATTTGTAAATAATATATTATAAATATAAATTATATATTACAATTTGTGGCTCAAACGTACCAGAATTAAGATGATTCAAAAATGATGGGCCATTCAAAAATATTTTAATGATTATTACTCATTATTATATTGAGTAGGTATCATGCTGTATGATGATCATCAATATAAATATTATTCTGTGATATCTAGCTATGATCACATATCGTGCTTACTCCTAATAATATGGTAAACATGACAAATATAAATCTAAGTTACTGGCAAAAATATCATACTTTACTGATCACGAAATTATTATCATTGTTTACAAATAATATTGGTTTTGTGGAGTACGAGAGTATTATTTTTATTTACGATATTATAGTCTATGATGATATTCACCAAGACATAACGCAGTGTACACTAAGTACACTAAGTAGTGGACTGCAGTTATGCAGCATATATTTAATTCGCCATTTAAAATTGCTACATCAGCTCCGGTTGAAGGCGATTTTAATGAGCTAAAAATCTAATTTTAAGACATGCTAGCCGCCCGATGACCGCTGACCGTTTCATACTTCGTCACATCCAAAGCATTGATTGTAACTCAAAACTATTTCGCAGTTCACAACTAAGAAATAATGCTATTGATAAGAGTCCAACAACTACTATATCGTCAGTTGAAAGTGATTGTGTGTCTAATAATCCTTTTTTTATCATCTGATGATGATATAGAAAATTGGCGTGGTAAAGGTGAAGAACCAATTACAAGCTTAACATCGAAAGGTAATAATAAAAGACAAAAAATATGCCCCACTTCTAAGAATACTGCTACACAAATTGAGTATGAAGCAAACATAAACATAGCAAAACAATTATTTGATAATTTAAGTACATCTTCAATTTCAGACGATAATGAAGAAATTACATTCATTGATACATTTGCCAATTCCCAGATCATACATGAAAGTAAAACCAGTGAAATCCCTAACAACGACATACAAGGTGTTCTTAAAAAAAAGTCTAAAATCAAAAAGCAGACCCACAAAGTATATGCAACCAACACCTGAGATTGAACGAGTTGTATGTGATCGAAACATAAGGTCTAAGCATGAAAGTTTATTATTAAATGGTAATTTAAAAACCCCTCTATCGTTATAAAAAACGATATTTAATTAGTAACACATGTCCATTCGATTCAGTCGCATTTATTATAACTATAGCATACACAGACAGCAATTTATACAAGGAATTTGTTGAAGAACAAACAAATACTGTTTTACGTTTTTGCAAGAAATTGGCTTCAGGTGGTCCACGTCTTGATATATATAAAGAAAGAATAAATATTCTTAAGGAATTGTTTACAGAAGACAAAGGAGTTACTGATGTTGCTTTGATAAATAAAGAGTGTAATGTTCTTTTTATTTGTACGTCCTTACTAAAAGACGTCCCGTCGGCTACTGAATTTATTAATTGTCCTAACCAAGTGCATCAAAAAAATATGCATGTCCAACAATCATTTTAAAGTCCAGTAATAGATTTAAAGATCTAGAAAATGATTTGAAAAATTATACAAAAGAAAAAGTTAAAGAGTGTTCAAAATACAATGATGTTATGGCAATAAGTAAGCAAGAATTAGGCCAACATTTAATAATCGAAACTGATTCCTACTCAGAAAATCAAACATTTATTTTGACGAAGTTTCCCACTGAAGTCAACGTTGAAGGCAATCTGTGAGTATAGTTTAATACTTAATAAACTTAGATAATACTGTTTTATGATGATGGCCATAAGATATGAAAATGTATATTTTTCAATCATAATCAAAAGCATAAATTTGCTACAGTGATAGGACAGAAAACCCTGATTTTAGTAACTTTCAATTTATATTAATTTTGAAGATAAAAAAATGAATAGTCAGGAATGATAATAAAAATGAATAATTTTAAAAATGTTTTAATTGTTCACAGATATTAGCTATTTGGGGCCGTTGGTTATAGCGCTGTAAACTATGTATCTTATATACGAAGGTTCAGTGGAATATGGGAAATACATAACAATTTGGAAAAGAAATTTAAAAAGTGTTTAAATCCGGGAACAACAATTAAATATATGCTGCATAACTGCAGTCCACTACTTAGTGTACTTAGTGTACACTGCGTTATATCTTGGTGAATATCATCATAGACTATAATATCGTAAATAAAAATAATACTATCGTACTCCACAAAACCAATATTATTTGTAAACAATGATAATAATTTCGTGATCAGTAAAGTATGATATTTTTGCCAGTAACTTAGATTTATATTTGTCATGTTTACCATATTATTAGGAGTAAGCACGATATGTGATCATAGCAAGATATCACAGAATAATATTTATATTGATGATCATACAGCATGATACTCAAAATAATAATGAGTAATAATCATTAAAATATTTTTGAATGGCCTATCATTTTTGAATCATCTTAATTCTGGTACGTTTGAGACACAAATTGTAATATATATAATATATTATTTACAAAAAGTGACTGCTTCAAATATTGTGGTTACTGTTTACCCTCAATAAATACGATAACATCACACAAGTACATATTTCATAAAACACTAAAAAAAACACTTTATAAGGTACCTATATATTAAAAAAAACTTATAACGTCTATGAGTATTTAATTTTATGATAGGTAACATCAAAACTAAAAATAATATAATAACGTTGCTATAAAACAATAATAAAAAAAAAAACCACAACAACGTCAGGTAAAAAGCAATAGAAGTAAATACAAAAAAAGAATTAGCCAACCTCTCACTAAAATAACTTGGACTTATGGAATATCCTCAGGTTGATCCCTACCGTACACTTCCTGCCACATTACTAAGGCCAAATCTTCCGGAACAAAAAAGTCATGTACATCCCCTAGTATAGAATTCAAAAGATATATGAGAGTATCAAAAATATAGCAATTTAAATAATATATAAATGTTTTTATTTGCCTTACAGTCATGTTCTTCTGGCTCACGGTTTTCATCTAGTGCTTGGTTAGGCAGCTCTTGAAGTTGCAAATGTTTTGATTATTCTAAAGTGTACTCTCTATTACTAAGAGGACAACACATATCGAGTAGCTGGTTGACACATTCTTCACAAAGCACTTTGTGACACACAAGGTACAAGTGCATGTGTTCGTGTATTATCTCTACACACTACACAAACTGTATCATCATTAAAATTAACTTCCGGATGGTTACGATTAACTTGAACATATGGAATATCCGCAGGTTGACCCCTACCGTACACTTCCTGCCACATTACTAAAGCCAAATCTTCCGGAACAAAAAAGACATGTTAATCCCCTAGTATGGAATTCAAAAGTTGTAATAGAGTATCAAAAATATAGCAATTTAAATAATATATAAATGTTTTTATTTGCCTTACAGTCATGTTCTTCTGGCTCACGGTTTTCATCTAGTACTTGGTTAGGCAGCTCTTGAAGTTGTAAATGTATTGATTATTCTAAAGTGTACTCTGTATTACTAAGAGGACAACGCTTATCGAGTAGCTGGTTGACACATTCTTCACAAAGCACTTTGTGACACACAAGGTACAAGTGCATGTGTTCGTGTATTATCTCTACACACTACACAAACTGTATCATCATTCAAATTAACTTAGGGATGGTTACGATTAACTTGGACTAATGGAATATCCTCGGGTTGATCCCTACCGTACATTTCCTGCCACATTACTAAAGCCAAATCTTCCGGAACAAAAAAGACATGTTCATCCCCTATTATAGAATTCAAAAGATATATTAGAGTATCAAAAGTATAGCAATTTAAATGATATATAAATGTTATTATTTTCCTTACAGTCACGTTCTTCTGGCTCACGGTTTTCATCTAGTACTTGGTTAGGCAGCTCTTGAAGTTGTAAATGTATTGATTATTCTAAAGTGTACTATGTATTACTAAGAGGACAACGCTTATCGAGTAGCTGGTTGACACATTCTTCACAAAGCACTTTGTGACCACAAGGGACAAGTGCATGTGTTCGTGTATTATCTCTACACACTACACAAACTGTATCATCATTCAAATTAACTTCCGGATGGTTACGATTAACTTGGACTTATGGAATATCCGCAGGTTGACCCCTACCGTACACTTCCTGCCACATTACTAAAGCCAAATCTTCCGGAACAAAAAAGACATGTTAATCCCCTAGTATGGAATTCAAAAGTTGTAATAGAGTATCAAAAATATAGCAATTTAAATAATATATAAATGTTTTTATTTGCCTTACAGTCATGTTCTTCTGGCTCACGGTTTTCATCTAGTACTTGGTTAGGCAGCTCTTGAAGTTGTAAATGTATTGATTATTCTAAAGTGTACTCTGTATTACTAAGAGGACAACGCTTATCGAGTAGCTGGTTGACACATTCTTCACAAAGCACTTTGTGACCACAAGGTACAAGTGCATGTGTTCGTGTATTATCACTACACACTACACAAACTGTATCATCATTCAAATTAACTTCCGGATGGTTACGATTAACTTGAACTTATGGAATATCAGCAGGTTGACCCCTACCGTACACTTCCTGCCACATTACTAAAGCCAAATCTTCCGGAACAAAAAAGACATGTTCATCCCCTAGTATGGAATTCAAAAGTTGTAATAGAGTATCAAAAATATAGCAATTTAAATAATATATAAATGTTTTTATTTGCCGTACAGTCATGTTCTTCTGGCTCACGGTTTTCATCTAGTACTCAGTTGGGCAGCTCTTGAAGTTGTAAATGTATTGATTATTCTAAAGTGTACCCTGTATTACTAAGAGGACAACGGTTATCGAGTAGCTGGTTGACACATTCATCACAAAGCACATTGTGACCACAAGGTACAAGTGCATGTGTTCGTGTATTATCTCTACACACTACACAAACTGTATCATCATTCAAATTAACTTAGGGATGGTTACGATTAACTTGGACTTATGGAATATCCTCAGGTTGATCCCTACCGTACACTTCCTGCCACATTACTAAAGCCAAATCTTCCGGAACAAAAAAGTCATGTTCATCCCCTAGTATAGAATTCAAAAGATATATTAGAGTATCAAAAATATACCAATTTAAATAATATATAAATGTTTTTATTTTCCTTACAGTCACGTTCTTCTGGCTCACGGTTTTCATCTAGTGCTCGGTTAGGCAGCTCTTGAAGTTGTAAATGTATTGATTATTCTAATGTTTACTCTGTATTACTAAGAGGACAACGCTTATCGAGTAGCTGGTTGACACATTCTTCACAAAGCACTTTGTGACCACAAGGTACAAGTGCATGTGTTCGTGTATTATCTCTACACACTACACAAACTGTATCATCATTCAAATTAACTTAGGGATGGTTACGATTAACTTGGACTAATGGAATATCCTCAGGTTGATCCCTACCGTACACTTCCTGCCACATTACTAAGGCCAAATCTTCCGGAACAAAAAAGTCATGTTCATCCCCTATTATAGAATTCAAAAGATATATTAGAGTATCAAAAGTATAGCAATTTAAATGATATATAAATGTTATTATTTTCCTTACAGTCACGTTCTTCTGGCTCACGGTTTTCATCTAGTACTTGGTTAGGCAGCTCTTGAAGTTGTAAATGTATTGATTATTCTAAAGTGTACTATGTATTACTAAGAGGACAACGCTTATCGAGTAGCTGGTTGACACATTCTTCACAAAGCACTTTGTGACCACAAGGGACAAGTGCATGTGTTCGTGTATTATCTCTACACACTACACAAACTGTATCATCATTCAAATTAACTTAGGGATGGTTACGATTAACTTGGACTTATGGAATATCCTCAGGTTGATCCCTACCGTACACTTCCTGCCACATTACTAAAGCCAAATCTTCCGGAACAAAAAAGTCATGTTCATCCCCTAGTATAGAATTCAAAAGATATATTAGAGTATCAAAAATATACCAATTTAAATAATATATAAATGTTTTTATTTTCCTTACAGTCACGTTCTTCTGGCTCACGGTTTTCATCTAGTGCTCGGTTAGGCAGCTCTTGAAGTTGTAAATGTATTGATTATTCTAATGTTTACTCTGTATTACTAAGAGGACAACGCTTATCGAGTAGCTGGTTGACACATTCTTCACAAAGCATTTTGTGACCACAAGGTACAAGTGCATGTGTTCGTGTATTATCACTACACACTACACAAACTGTATCATCATTCAAATTAACTTCCGGATGGTTACGATTAACTTGGACTTATGGAATATCCTCAGGTTGATCCCTACCGTACACTTCCTGCCACATTACTAAAGCCAAATCTTCCGGAACAAAAAAGTCATGTTCATCCCCTAGTATAGAATTCAAAAGATATATTAGAGTATCAAAAATATACCAATTTAAATAATATATAAATGTTTTTATTTTCCTTACAGTCACGTTCTTCTGGCTCACGGTTTTCATCTAGTGCTCGGTTAGGCAGCTCTTGAAGTTGTAAATGTATTGATTATTCTAATGTTTACTCTGTATTACTAAGAGGACAACGCTTATCGAGTAGCTGGTTGACACATTCTTCACAAAGCACTTTATGACCACAAGGTACAAGTGCATGTGTTCATGTATTATCTCTACACACTACACAAACTGTATCATCATTCAAATTAACTTAGGGATGGTTACGATTAACTTGGACTAATGGAATATCCTCAGGTTGATCCCTACCGTACACTTCCTGCCACATTACTAAGGCCAAATCTTCCGGAACAAAAAAGTCATGTTCATCCCCTATTATAGAATTCAAAAGATATATTAGAGTATCAAAAGTATAGCAATTTAAATGATATATAAATGTTATTATTTTCCTTACAGTCACGTTCTTCTGGCTCACAGTTTTCATCTAGTACTTGGTTAGGCAGCTCTTGAAGTTGTAAATGTATTGATTATTCTAAAGTGTACTATGTATTACTAAGAGGACAACGCTTATCGAGTAGCTGATTGACACATTCTTCACAAAGCACTTTGTGACCACAAGGTACAAGTGCATGTGTTCGTGTATTATCTCTACACACTACACAAACTGTATCATCATTCAAATTAACTTAGGGATGGTTACGATTAACTTGGACTTATGGAATATCCTCAGGTTGATCCCTACCGTACACTTCCTGCCACATTACTAAAGCCAAATCTTCCGGAACAAAAAAGTCATGTTCATCCCCTAGTATAGAATTCAAAAGATATATTAGAGTATCAAAAATATACCAATTTAAATAATATATAAATGTTTTTATTTTCCTTACAGTCACGTTCTTCTGGCTCACGGTTTTCATCTAGTGCTCGGTTAGGCAGCTCTTGAAGTTGTAAATGTATTGATTATTCTAATGTTTACTCTGTATTACTAAGAGGACAACGCTTATCGAGTAGCTGGTTGACACATTCTTCACAAAGCACTTTGTGACCACAAGGTACAAGTGCATGTGTTCGTGTATTATCTCTACAAACTACACAAACTGTATCATCATTCAAATTAACTTCCGGATGGTTACGATTAACTTGAACATATGGAATATCTGCAGGTTGATCCCTACCGTACACTTCCTGCCACATTACTAGGGCCAAATCTTCTGGAACAAAAAAGTCATGTTCATCCCCTAGTATAGAATTCAAAAGATATATTAGTGTATCAAATATATAGCAATTTAAATGATATATAAATGTTATTATTTTCCTTACAGTCACGTTCTTCTGGCTCACGGTTTTCATCTAGTGCTCGGTTAGGCAGCTCTTGAAGTTGTAAATGTATTGATTATTCTAATGTTTACTCTGTATTACTAAGAGGACAACGCTTATCGAGTAGCTGATTGACACATTCTTCACAAAGCATTTTGTGACCACAAGGTACAAGTGCATGTGTTCGTGTATTATCACTACACACTACACAAACTGTATCATCATTCAAATTAACTTCCGGATGGTTACGATTAACTTGGACTTATGGAATATCCTCAGGTTGATCCCTACCGTACACTTCCTGCCACATTACTAAAGCCAAATCTTCCGGAACAAAAAAGTCATGTTCATCCCCTAGTATAGAATTCAAAAGATATATTAGAGTATCAAAAATATACCAATTTAAATAATATATAAATGTTTTTATTTTCCTTACAGTCACGTTCTTCTGGCTCACGGTTTTCATCTAGTGCTCGGTTAGGCAGCTCTTGAAGTTGTAAATGTATTGATTATTCTAATGTTTACTCTGTATTACTAAGAGGACAACGCTTATCGAGTAGCTGGTTGACACATTCTTCACAAAGCACTTTATGACCACAAGGTACAAGTGCATGTGTTCATGTATTATCTCTACACACTACACAAACTGTATCATCATTCAAATTAACTTAGGGATGGTTACGATTAACTTGGACTAATGGAATATCCTCAGGTTGATCCCTACCGTACACTTCCTGCCACATTACTAAGGCCAAATCTTCCGGAACAAAAAAGTCATGTTCATCCCCTATTATAGAATTCAAAAGATATATTAGAGTATCAAAAGTATAGCAATTTAAATGATATATAAATGTTATTATTTTCCTTACAGTCACGTTCTTCTGGCTCACAGTTTTCATCTAGTACTTGGTTAGGCAGCTCTTGAAGTTGTAAATGTATTGATTATTCTAAAGTGTACTATGTATTACTAAGAGGACAACGCTTATCGAGTAGCTGATTGACACATTCTTCACAAAGCACTTTGTGACCACAAGGTACAAGTGCATGTGTTCGTGTATTATCTCTACACACTACACAAACTGTATCATCATTCAAATTAACTTAGGGATGGTTACGATTAACTTGGACTTATGGAATATCCTCAGGTTGATCCCTACCGTACACTTCCTGCCACATTACTAAAGCCAAATCTTCCGGAACAAAAAAGTCATGTTCATCCCCTAGTATAGAATTCAAAAGATATATTAGAGTATCAAAAATATACCAATTTAAATAATATATAAATGTTTTTATTTTCCTTACAGTCACGTTCTTCTGGCTCACGGTTTTCATCTAGTGCTCGGTTAGGCAGCTCTTGAAGTTGTAAATGTATTGATTATTCTAATGTTTACTCTGTATTACTAAGAGGACAACGCTTATCGAGTAGCTGGTTGACACATTCTTCACAAAGCACTTTGTGACCACAAGGTACAAGTGCATGTGTTCGTGTATTATCTCTACAAACTACACAAACTGTATCATCATTCAAATTAACTTCCGGATGGTTACGATTAACTTGAACATATGGAATATCTGCAGGTTGATCCCTACCGTACACTTCCTGCCACATTACTAGGGCCAAATCTTCTGGAACAAAAAAGTCATGTTCATCCCCTAGTATAGAATTCAAAAGATATATTAGTGTATCAAATATATAGCAATTTAAATGATATATAAATGTTATTATTTTCCTTACAGTCACGTTCTTCTGGCTCACGGTTTTCATCTAGTGCTCGGTTAGGCAGCTCTTGAAGTTGTAAATGTATTGATTATTCTAATGTTTACTCTGTATTACTAAGAGGACAACGCTTATCGTGTAGCTGATTGACACATTCTTCACAAAGCACTTTGTGGCCACAAGGTACAAGTGCATGTGTTCGTGTATTATCTCTACACACTACACAAACTGTATCATCATTCAAATTAACTTAGGGATGGTTACGATTAACTTGGACATATGGAATATCCTCAGGTTGATCCCTACCGTACACTTCCTGCCACATTACTAAGGCCAAATCTTCCGGAACAAAAAAGTCATGTTTATCCCCTAGTATAGAATTCAAAAGTTTTATTAGAGTATCAAAAATATAGCAATTTAAATAATATATAAATGTTTTTATTTGCCTTACAGTCATGTTCTTCTGGCTCACGGTTTTCATCTAGTACTTGGTTAGGCAGCTCTTGAAGTTGTAAATGTATTGATTATTCTAAAGTGTACTATGTATTACTAAGAGGACAACGCTTATCGAGTAGCTGGTTGACACATTCTTCACAAAGCACTTTGTGACCACAAGGGACAAGTGCATGTGTTCGTGTATTATCTCTACACACTACACAAACTGTATCATCATTCAAATTAACTTCCGGATGGTTACGATTAACTTGGACTTATGGAATATCCTCAGGTTGATCCCTACCGTACACTTCCTGCCACATTACTAAGGCCAAATCTTCCGGAACAAAAAAGTATAAAAAATGTTATTATTTGCCTTACAGTCATGTTCTTCTGGCTCACGGTTTTCATCTAGTTCTTGGTTGGGCAGCTCTTGAAGTTGTAAATGTATTGATTATTCTAAAGTGTACCCTGTATTACTAAGAGGACAACGGTTATCGAGTAGCTGGTTGACACATTCATCACAAAGCACATTGTGACCACAAGGTACAAGTGCATGTGTTCGTGTATTATCTCTACACACTACACAAACTGTATCATCATTCAAATTAACTTAGGGATGGTTACGATTAACTTGGACTTATGGAATATCCTCAGGTTGATCCCTACCGTACACTTCCTGCCACATTACTAAAGCCAAATCTTCCGGAACAAAAAAGTCATGTTCATCCCCTAGTATAGAATTCAAAAGATATATTAGAGTATCAAAAATATACCAATTTAAATAATATATAAATGTTTTTATTTTCCTTACAGTCACGTTCTTCTGGCTCACGGTTTTCATCTAGTGCTCGGTTAGGCAGCTCTTGATGTTGTAAATGTATTGATTATTCTAATGTTTACTCTGTATTACTAAGAGGACAACGCTTTTCGAGTAGCTGGTTGACACATTCTTCACAAAGCACTTTGTGACCACAAGGTACAAGTGCATGTGTTCGTGTATTATCTCTACACACTACACAAACTGTATCATCATTCAAATTAACTTAGGGATGGTTACGATTAACTTGGACTGATGGAATATCCTCAGGTTGATCCCTACCGTACATTTCCTGCCACATTACTAAAGCCAAATCTTCCGGAACAAAAAAGTCATGTTCTTCCCCTAGTATAGAATTCAAAAGATATATGAGAGTATCAAAAATATAGCAATTTAAATAATATATAAATGTTTTTATTTTCCTTACAGTCACGTTCTTCTAGCTCACGGTTTTCATCTAGTGCTCGGTTAGGCAGCTCTTGAAGTTGTAAATGTATTGATTATTCTAATGTTTACTCTGTATTACTAAGAGGACAACGCTTATCGAGTAGCTGGTTGACACATTCTTCACAAAGCACTTTGTGACCACAAGGTACAAGTGCATGTGTTCGTGTATTATCTCTACACACTACACAAACTGTATCATCATTCAAATTAACTTAGGGATGGTTACGATTAACTTGGACTAATGGAATATCCTCAGGTTGATCCCTACCGTACACTTCCTGCCACATTACTAAGGCCAAATCTTCCGGAACAAAAAAGTCATGTTCATCCCCTATTATAGAATTCAAAATATATATTAGAGTATCAAAAGTATAGCAATTTAAATGATATATAAATGTTATTATTTTCCTTACAGTCACGTTCTTCTGGCTCACGGTTTTCATCTAGTACTTGGTTAGGCAGCTCTTGAAGTTGTAAATGTATTGATTATTCTAAAGTGTACTATGTAATACTAAGAGGACAACGCTTATCGAGTAGCTGGTTGACACATTCTTCACAAAGCACTTTGTGACCACAAGGGACAAGTGCATGTGTTCGTGTATTATCTCTACACACTACACAAACTGTATCATCATTCAAATTAACTTCCGGATGGTTACGATTAACTTGGACTTATGGAATATCCGCAGGTTGACCCCTACCGTACACTTCCTGCCACATTACTAAAGCCAAATCTTCCGGAACAAAAAAGACATGTTCATCCCCTAGCATAGAATTCAAAAGTTGTAATAGAGTATCAAAAATATAGCAATTTAAATAATATATAAATGTTTTTATTTGCCTTACAGTCATGTTCTTCTGGCTCACGGTTTTCATCTAGTACTTGGTTGGGCAGCTCTTGAAGTTGTAAATGTATTGATTATTCTAAAGTGTACTCTGTATTACTAAGAGGACAACGCTTATCGAGTAGCTGGTTGACACATTCTTCACAAAGCACTTTGTGACCACAAGGTACAAGTGCATGTGTTCGTGTATTATCTCTACACACTACACAAACTGTATCATCATTCAAATTAACTTCCGGATGGTTACGATTAACTTGAACATATGGAATATCAGCAGGTTGACCCCTACCGTACACTTCCTGCCACATTACTAAAGCCAAATCTTCCGGAACAAAAAAGTCATGTTCATCCCCTAGTATAGAATTCAAAAGATATATTAGAGTATCAAAAATATACCAATTTAAATAATATATAAATGTTTTTATTTTCCTTACAGTCACGTTCTTCTGGCTCACGGTTTTCATCTAGTGCTCGGTTAGGCAGCTCTTGAAGTTGTAAATGTATTGATTATTCTAATGTTTACTCTGTATTACTAAGAGGACAACGCTTATCGAGTAGCTGGTTGACACATTCTTCACAAAGCACTTTGTGACCACAAGGTACAAGTGCATGTGTTCGTGTATTATCTCTACACACTACACAAACTGTATCATCATTCAAATTAACTTAGGGATGGTTACGATTAACTTGGACTAATGGAATATCCTCAGGTTGATCCCTACCGTACACTTCCTGCCACATTACTAAGGCCAAATCTTCCGGAACAAAAAAGTCATGTTCATCCCCTATTATAGAATTCAAAAGATATATTAGAGTATCAAAAGTATAGCAATTTAAATGATATATAAATGTTATTATTTTCCTTACAGTCACGTTCTTCTGGCTCACGGTTTTCATCTAGTACTTGGTTAGGCAGCTCTTGAAGTTGTAAATGTATTGATTATTCTAAAGTGTACTATGTATTACTAAGAGGACAACGCTTATCGAGTAGCTGGTTGACACATTCTTCACAAAGCACTTTGTGACCACAAGGGACAAGTGCATGTGTTCGTGTATTATCTCTACACACTACACAAACTGTATCATCATTCAAATTAACTTCCGGATGGTTACGATTAACTTGGACTTATGGAATATCCGCAGGTTGACCCCTACCGTACACTTCCTGCCACATTACTAAAGCCAAATCTTCCGGAACAAAAAAGACATGTTAATCCCCTAGTATGGAATTCAAAAGTTGTAATAGAGTATCAAAAATATAGCAATTTAAATAATATATAAATGTTTTTATTTGCCTTACAGTCATGTTCTTCTGGCTCACGGTTTTCATCTAGTACTTGGTTAGGCAGCTCTTGAAGTTGTAAATGTATTGATTATTCTAAAGTGTACTCTGTATTACTAAGAGGACAACGCTTATCGAGTAGCTGGTTGACACATTCTTCACAAAGCACTTTGTGACCACAAGGTACAAGTGCATGTGTTCGTGTATTATCACTACACACTACACAAACTGTATCATCATTCAAATTAACTTCCGGATGGTTACGATTAACTTGAACATATGGAATATCAGCAGGTTGACCCCTACCGTACACTTCCTGCCACATTACTAAAGCCAAATCTTCCGGAACAAAAAAGTCATGTTCATCCCCTAGTATAGAATTCAAAAGATATATTAGAGTATCAAAAATATACCAATTTAAATAATATATAAATGTTTTTATTTTCCTTACAGTCACGTTCTTCTGGCTCACGGTTTTCATCTAGTGCTCGGTTAGGCAGCTCTTGAAGTTGTAAATGTATTGATTATTCTAATGTTTACTCTGTATTACTAAGAGGACAACGCTTATCGAGTAGCTGGTTGACACATTCTTCACAAAGCACTTTGTGACCACAAGGTACAAGTGCATGTGTTCGTGTATTATCACTACACACTACACAAACTGTATCATCATTCAAATTAACTTCCGGATGGTTACGATTAACTTGAACATATGGAATATCAGCAGGTTGACCCCTACCGTACACTTCCTGCCACATTACTAAAGCCAAATCTTCCGGAACAAAAAAGACATGTTCATCCCCTAGTATGGAATTCAAAAGTTGTAATAGAGTATCAAAAATATAGCAATTTAAATAATATATAAATGTTTTTATTTGCCTTACAGTCATGTTCTTCTGGCTCACGGTTTTCATCTAGTACTCGGTTGGGCAGCTCTTGAAGTTGTAAATGTATTGATTATTCTAAAGTGTACCCTGTATTACTAAGAGGACAACGGTTATCGAGTAGCTGGTTGACACATTCATCACAAAGCACATTGTGACCACAAGGTACAAGTGCATGAGTTCGTGTCTTATCTCTACACACTACACAAACTGTATCATCATTCAAATTAACTTAGGGATGGTTACGATTAACTTGGACTTATGGAATATCCTCAGGTTGATCCCTACCGTACACTTCCTGCCACATTACTAAAGCCAAATCTTCCGGAACAAAAAAGTCATGTTCATCCCCTAGTATAGAATTCAAAAGATATATTAGAGTATCAAAAATATACCAATTTAAATAATATATAAATGTTTTTATTTTCCTTACAGTCACGTTCTTCTGGCTCACGGTTTTCATCTAGTGCTCGGTTAGGCAGCTCTTGAAGTTGTAAATGTATTGATTATTCTAATGTTTACTCTGTATTACTAAGAGGACAACGCTTATCGAGTAGCTGGTTGACACATTCTTCACAAAGCACTTTGTGACCACAAGGTACAAGTGCATGTGTTCGTGTATTATCTCTACACACTACACAAACTGTATCATCATTCAAATTAACTTAGGGATGGTTACGATTAACTTGGACTAATGGAATATCCTCAGGTTGATCCCTACCGTACACTTCCTGCCACATTACTAAGGCCAAATCTTCCGGAACAAAAAAGTCATGTTCATCCCCTATTATAGAATTCAAAAGATATATTAGAGTATCAAAAGTATAGCAATTTAAATGATATATAAATGTTATTATTTTCCTTACAGTCACGTTCTTCTGGCTCACGGTTTTCATCTAGTACTTGGTTAGGCAGCTCTTGAAGTTGTAAATGTATTGATTATTCTAAAGTGTACTATGTATTACTAAGAGGACAACGCTTATCGAGTAGCTGGTTGACACATTCTTCACAAAGCACTTTGTGACCACAAGGGACAAGTGCATGTGTTCGTGTATTATCTCTACACACTACACAAACTGTATCATCATTCAAATTAACTTAGGGATGGTTACGATTAACTTGGACTTATGGAATATCCTCAGGTTGATCCCTACCGTACACTTCCTGCCACATTACTAAAGCCAAATCTTCCGGAACAAAAAAGTCATGTTCATCCCCTAGTATAGAATTCAAAAGATATATTAGAGTATCAAAAATATACCAATTTAAATAATATATAAATGTTTTTATTTTCCTTACAGTCACGTTCTTCTGGCTCACGGTTTTCATCTAGTGCTCGGTTAGGCAGCTCTTGAAGTTGTAAATGTATTGATTATTCTAATGTTTACTCTGTATTACTAAGAGGACAACGCTTATCGAGTAGCTGGTTGACACATTCTTCACAAAGCATTTTGTGACCACAAGGTACAAGTGCATGTGTTCGTGTATTATCACTACACACTACACAAACTGTATCATCATTCAAATTAACTTCCGGATGGTTACAATTAACTTGGACTTATGGAATATCCTCAGGTTGATCCCTACCGTACACTTCCTGCCACATTACTAAAGCCAAATCTTCCGGAACAAAAAAGTCATGTTCATCCCCTAGTATAGAATTCAAAAGATATATTAGAGTATCAAAAATATACCAATTTAAATAATATATAAATGTTTTTATTTTCCTTACAGTCACGTTCTTCTGGCTCACGGTTTTCATCTAGTGCTCGGTTAGGCAGCTCTTGAAGTTGTAAATGTATTGATTATTCTAATGTTTACTCTGTATTACTAAGAGGACAACGCTTATCGAGTAGCTGGTTGACACATTCTTCACAAAGCACTTTGTGACCACAAGGTACAAGTGCATGTGTTCATGTATTATCTCTACACACTACACAAACTGTATCATCATTCAAATTAACTTAGGGATGGTTACGATTAACTTGGACTAATGGAATATCCTCAGGTTGATCCCTACCGTACACTTCCTGCCACATTACTAAGGCCAAATCTTCCGGAACAAAAAAGTCATGTTCATCCCCTATTATAGAATTCAAAAGATATATTAGAGTATCAAAAGTATAGCAATTTAAATGATATATAAATGTTATTATTTTCCTTACAGTCACGTTCTTCTGGCTCACGGTTTTCATCTAGTACTTGGTTAGGCAGCTCTTGAAGTTGTAAATGTATTGATTATTCTAAAGTGTACTATGTATTACTAAGAGGACAACGCTTATCGAGTAGCTGATTGACACATTCTTCACAAAGCACTTTGTGACCACAAGGTACAAGTGCATGTGTTCGTGTATTATCTCTACACACTACACAAACTGTATCATCATTCAAATTAACTTAGGGATGGTTACGATTAACTTGGACTTATGGAATATCCTCAGGTTGATCCCTACCGTACACTTCCTGCCACATTACTAAAGCCAAATCTTCCGGAACAAAAAAGTCATGTTCATCCCCTAGTATAGAATTCAAAAGATATATTAGAGTATCAAAAATATACCAATTTAAATAATATATAAATGTTTTTATTTTCCTTACAGTCACGTTCTTCTGGCTCACGGTTTTCATCTAGTGCTCGGTTAGGCAGCTCTTGAAGTTGTAAATGTATTGATTATTCTAATGTTTACTCTGTATTACTAAGAGGACAACGCTTATCGAGTAGCTGGTTGACACATTCTTCACAAAGCACTTTGTGACCACAAGGTACAAGTGCATGTGTTCGTGTATTATCTCTACAAACTACACAAACTGTATCATCATTCAAATTAACTTCCGGATGGTTACGATTAACTTGAACATATGGAATATCTGCAGGTTGATCCCTACCGTACACTTCCTGCCACATTACTAGGGCCAAATCTTCTGGAACAAAAAAGTCATGTTCATCCCCTAGTATAGAATTCAAAAGATATATTAGTGTATCAAATATATAGCAATTTAAATGATATATAAATGTTATTATTTTCCTTACAGTCACGTTCTTCTGGCTCACGGTTTTCATCTAGTGCTCGGTTAGGCAGCTCTTGAAGTTGTAAATGTATTGATTATTCTAATGTTTACTCTGTATTACTAAGAGGACAACGCTTATCGTGTAGCTGATTGACACATTCTTCACAAAGCACTTTGTGGCCACAAGGTACAAGTGCATGTGTTCGTGTATTATCTCTACACACTACACAAACTGTATCATCATTCAAATTAACTTAGGGATGGTTACGATTAACTTGGACATATGGAATATCCTCAGGTTGATCCCTACCGTACACTTCCTGCCACATTACTAAGGCCAAATCTTCCGGAACAAAAAAGTCATGTTCATCCCCTAGTATAGAATTCAAAAGTTTTATTAGAGTATCAAAAATATAGCAATTTAAATAATATATAAATGTTTTTATTTGCCTTACAGTCATGTTCTTCTGGCTCACGGTTTTCATCTAGTACTTGGTTAGGCAGCTCTTGAAGTTGTAAATGTATTGATTATTCTAAAGTGTACTATGTATTACTAAGAGGACAACGCTTATCGAGTAGCTGGTTGACACATTCTTCACAAAGCACTTTGTGACCACAAGGGACAAGTGCATGTGTTCGTGTATTATCTCTACACACTACACAAACTGTATCATCATTCAAATTAACTTCCGGATGGTTACGATTAACTTGGACTTATGGAATATCCTCAGGTTGATCCCTACCGTACACTTCCTGCCACATTACTAAGGCCAAATCTTCCGGAACAAAAAAGTATAAAAAATGTTATTATTTGCCTTACAGTCATGTTCTTCTGGCTCACGGTTTTCATCTAGTTCTTGGTTGGGCAGCTCTTGAAGTTGTAAATGTATTGATTATTCTAAAGTGTACCCTGTATTACTAAGAGGACAACGGTTATCGAGTAGCTGGTTGACACATTCATCACAAAGCACATTGTGACCACAAGGTACAAGTGCATGTGTTCGTGTATTATCTCTACACACTACACAAACTGTATCATCATTCAAATTAACTTAGGGATGGTTACGATTAACTTGGACTTATGGAATATCCTCAGGTTGATCCCTACCGTACACTTCCTGCCACATTACTAAAGCCAAATCTTCCGGAACAAAAAAGTCATGTTCATCCCCTAGTATAGAATTCAAAAGATATATTAGAGTATCAAAAATATACCAATTTAAATAATATATAAATGTTTTTATTTTCCTTACAGTCACGTTCTTCTGGCTCACGGTTTTCATCTAGTGCTCGGTTAGGCAGCTCTTGATGTTGTAAATGTATTGATTATTCTAATGTTTACTCTGTATTACTAAGAGGACAACGCTTTTCGAGTAGCTGGTTGACACATTCTTCACAAAGCACTTTGTGACCACAAGGTACAAGTGCATGTGTTCGTGTATTATCTCTACACACTACACAAACTGTATCATCATTCAAATTAACTTAGGGATGGTTACGATTAACTTGGACTGATGGAATATCCTCAGGTTGATCCCTACCGTACATTTCCTGCCACATTACTAAAGCCAAATCTTCCGGAACAAAAAAGTCATGTTCTTCCCCTAGTATAGAATTCAAAAGATATATGAGAGTATCAAAAATATAGCAATTTAAATAATATATAAATGTTTTTATTTTCCTTACAGTCACGTTCTTCTAGCTCACGGTTTTCATCTAGTGCTCGGTTAGGCAGCTCTTGAAGTTGTAAATGTATTGATTATTCTAATGTTTACTCTGTATTACTAAGAGGACAACGCTTATCGAGTAGCTGGTTGACACATTCTTCACAAAGCACTTTGTGACCACAAGGTACAAGTGCATGTGTTCGTGTATTATCTCTACACACTACACAAACTGTATCATCATTCAAATTAACTTAGGGATGGTTACGATTAACTTGGACTAATGGAATATCCTCAGGTTGATCCCTACCGTACACTTCCTGCCACATTACTAAGGCCAAATCTTCCGGAACAAAAAAGTCATGTTCATCCCCTATTATAGAATTCAAAAGATATATTAGAGTATCAAAAGTATAGCAATTTAAATGATATATAAATGTTATTATTTTCCTTACAGTCACGTTCTTCTGGCTCACGGTTTTCATCTAGTACTTGGTTAGGCAGCTCTTGAAGTTGTAAATGTATTGATTATTCTAAAGTGTACTATGTAATACTAAGAGGACAACGCTTATCGAGTAGCTGGTTGACACATTCTTCACAAAGCACTTTGTGACCACAAGGGACAAGTGCATGTGTTCGTGTATTATCTCTACACACTACACAAACTGTATCATCATTCAAATTAACTTCCGGATGGTTACGATTAACTTGGACTTATGGAATATCCGCAGGTTGACCCCTACCGTACACTTCCTGCCACATTACTAAAGCCAAATCTTCCGGAACAAAAAAGACATGTTCATCCCCTAGCATAGAATTCAAAAGTTGTAATAGAGTATCAAAAATATAGCAATTTAAATAATATATAAATGTTTTTATTTGCCTTACAGTCATGTTCTTCTGGCTCACGGTTTTCATCTAGTACTTGGTTGGGCAGCTCTTGAAGTTGTAAATGTATTGATTATTCTAAAGTGTACTCTGTATTACTAAGAGGACAACGCTTATCGAGTAGCTGGTTGACACATTCTTCACAAAGCACTTTGTGACCACAAGGTACAAGTGCATGTGTTCGTGTATTATCTCTACACACTACACAAACTGTATCATCATTCAAATTAACTTCCGGATGGTTACGATTAACTTGAACATATGGAATATCAGCAGGTTGACCCCTACCGTACACTTCCTGCCACATTACTAAAGCCAAATCTTCCGGAACAAAAAAGACATGTTCATCCCCTAGTATGGAATTCAAAAGTTGTAATAGAGTATCAAAAATATAGCAATTTAAATAATATATAAATGTTTTTATTTGCCTTACAGTCATTTTCTTCTGGCTCACGGTTTTCATCTAGTGCTCGGTTAGGCAGCTCTTGAAGTTGTAAATGTATTGATTATTCTAATGTTTACTCTGTATTACTAAGAGGACAACGCTTATCGAGTAGCTGGTTGACACATTCTTCACAAAGCACTTTGTGACCACAAGGTACTAGTGCATGTGTTCGTGTATTATCACTACACACTACACAAACTGTATCATCATTCAAATTAACTTCCGGATGGTTACGATTAACTTGGACTTATGGAATATCCTCAGGTTGATCCCTACCGTACACTTCCTGCCACATTACTAAAGCCAAATCTTCCGGAACAAAAAAGTCATGTTCATCCCCTAGTATAGAATTCAAAAGATATATTAGAGTATCAAAAATATACCAATTTAAATAATATATAAATGTTATTATTTTCCTTACAGTCACGTTCTTCTGGCTCACGGTTTTCATCTAGTGCTCGGTTAGGCAGCTCTTGAAGTTGTAAATGTATTGATTATTCTAATGTTTACTCTGTATTACTAAGAGGACAACGCTTATCGAGTAGCTGATTGACACATTCTTCACAAAGCACTTTGTGACCACAAGGTACAAGTGCATGTGTTCGTGTATTATCTCTACACACTACACAAACTGTATCATCATTCAAATTAACTTAGGGATGGTTACGATTAACTTGGACTTATGGAATATCCTCAGGTTGATCCCTACCGTACACTTCCTGCCACATTACTAAAGCCAAATCTTCCGGAACAAAAAAGTCATGTTCATCCCCTAGTATAGAATTCAAAAGATATATTAGAGTATCAAAAATATACCAATTTAAATAATATATAAATGTTTTTATTTTCCTTACAGTCACGTTCTTCTGGCTCACGGTTTTCATCTAGTGCTCGGTTAGGCAGCTCTTGAAGTTGTAAATGTATTGATTATTCTAATGTTTACTCTGTATTACTAAGAGGACAACGCTTATCGAGTAGCTGGTTGACACATCCTTCACAAAGCACTTTGTGACCACAAGGTACAAGTGCATGTGTTCGTGTATTATCTCTACAAACTACACAAACTGTATCATCATTCAAATTAACTTCCGGATGGTTACGATTAACTTGAACATATGGAATATCTGCAGGTTGATCCCTACCGTACACTTCCTGCCACATTACTAGGGCCAAATCTTCTGGAACAAAAAAGTCATGTTCATCCCCTAGTATAGAATTCAAAAGATATATTAGTGTATCAAATATATAGCAATTTAAATGATATATAAATGTTATTATTTTCCTTACAGTCACGTTCTTCTGGCTCACGGTTTTCATCTAGTGCTCGGTTAGGCAGCTCTTGAAGTTGTAAATGTATTGATTATTCTAATGTTTACTCTGTATTACTAAGAGGACAACGCTTATCGTGTAGCTGATTGACACATTCTTCACAAAGCACTTTGTGGCCACAAGGTACAAGTGCATGTGTTCGTGTATTATCTCTACACACTACACAAACTGTATCATCATTCAAATTAACTTAGGGATGGTTACGATTAACTTGGACATATGGAATATCCTCAGGTTGATCCCTACCGTACACTTCCTGCCACATTACTAAGGCCAAATCTTCCGGAACAAAAAAGTCATGTTCATCCCCTAGTATAGAATTCAAAAGATATATTAGAGTATCAAAAATATACCAATTTAAATAATATATAAATGTTTTTATTTTCCTTACAGTCACGTTCTTCTGGCTCACGGTTTTCATCTAGTGCTCGGTTAGGCAGCTCTTGAAGTTGTAAATGTATTGATTATTCTAATGTTTACTCTGTATTACTAAGAGGACAACGCTTATCGAGTAGCTGGTTGACACATTCTTCACAAAGCACTTTGTGACCACAAGGTACAAGTGCATGTGTTCGTGTATTATCACTACACACTACACAAACTGTATCATCATTCAAATTAACTTCCGGATGGTTACGATTAACTTGGACTTATGGAATATCCTCAGGTTGATCCCTACCGTACACTTCCTGCCACATTACTAAAGCCAAATCTTCCGGAACAAAAAAGTCATGTTCATCCCCTAGTATAGAATTCAAAAGATATATTAGAGTATCAAAAATATACCAATTTAAATAATATATAAATGTTTTTATTTTCCTTACAGTCACGTTCTTCTGGCTCACGGTTTTCATCTAGTGCTCGGTTAGGCAGCTCTTGAAGTTGTAAATGTATTGATTATTCTAATGTTTACTCTGTATTACTAAGTGTACAACGCTTATCGAGTAGCTGGTTGACACATTCTTCACAAAGCACTTTGTGACCACAAGGTACAAGTGCATGTGTTCGTGTATTATCTCTACACACTACACAAACTGTATCATCATTCAAATTAACTTAGGGATGGTTACGATTAACTTGGACTAATGGAATATCCTCAGGTTGATCCCTACCGTACACTTCCTGCCACATTACTAAGGCCAAATCTTCCGGAACAAAAAAGTCATGTTCATCCCCTATTATAGAATTCAAAAGATATATTAGAGTATCAAAAGTATAGCAATTTAAATGATATATAAATGTTATTATTTTCCTTACAGTCACGTTCTTCTGGCTCACGGTTTTCATCTAGTACTTGGTTAGGCAGCTCTTGAAGTTGTAAATGTATTGATTATTCTAAAGTGTACTATGTATTACTAAGAGGACAACGCTTATCGAGTAGCTGGTTGACACATTCTTCACAAAGCACTTTGTGACCACAAGGGACAAGTGCATGTGTTCGTGTATTATCTCTACACACTACACAAACTGTATCATCATTCAAATTAACTTCCGGATGGTTACGATTAACTTGGACTTATGGAATATCCGCAGGTTGACCCCTACCGTACACTTCCTGCCACATTACTAAAGCCAAATCTTCCGGAACAAAAAAGACATGTTAATCCCCTAGTATGGAATTCAAAAGTTGTAATAGAGTATCAAAAATATAGCAATTTAAATAATATATAAATGTTTTTATTTGCCTTACAGTCATGTTCTTCTGGCTCACGGTTTTCATCTAGTACTTGGTTAGGCAGCTCTTGAAGTTGTAAATGTATTGATTATTCTAAAGTGTACTCTGTATTACTAAGAGGACAACGCTTATCGAGTAGCTGGTTGACACATTCTTCACAAAGCACTTTGTGACCACAAGGTACAAGTGCATGTGTTCGTGTATTATCTCTACACACTACACAAACTGTATCATCATTCAAATTAACTTCCGGATGGTTACGATTAACTTGAACATATGGAATATCAGCAGGTTGACCCCTACCGTACACTTCCTGCCACATTACAAAGGCCAAATCTTCCGGAACAAAAAAGTCATGTTCATCCCCTAGTATAGAATTCAAAAGATATATTAGAGTATCAAATATATAGCAATTTAAATGATATATAAATGTTATTATTTTCCTTACAGTCACGTTCTTCTGGCTCACGGTTTTCATCTAGTGCTCGGTTAGGCAGCTCTTGAAGTTGTAAATGTATTGATTATTCTAATGTTTACTCTGTATTACTAAGAGGACAACGCTTATCGAGTAGCTGATTGACACATTCTTCACAAAGCACTTTGTGACCACAAGGTACAAGTGCATGTGTTCGTGTATTATCTCTACACACTACACAAACTGTATCATCATTCAAATTAACTTAGGGATGGTTACGATTAACTTGGACTTATGGAATATCCTCAGGTTGATCCCTACCGTACACTTCCTGCCACATTACTAAAGCCAAATCTTCCGGAACAAAAAAGTCATGTTCATCCCCTAGTATAGAATTCAAAAGATATATTAGAGTATCAAAAATATACCAATTTAAATAATATATAAATGTTTTTATTTTCCTTACAGTCACGTTCTTCTGGCTCACGGTTTTCATCTAGTGCTCGGTTAGGCAGCTCTTGAAGTTGTAAATGTATTGATTATTCTAATGTTTACTCTGTATTACTAAGAGGACAACGCTTATCGAGTAGCTGGTTGACACATCCTTCACAAAGCACTTTGTGACCACAAGGTACAAGTGCATGTGTTCGTGTATTATCTCTACAAACTACACAAACTGTATCATCATTCAAATTAACTTCCGGATGGTTACGATTAACTTGAACATATGGAATATCTGCAGGTTGATCCCTACCGTACACTTCCTGCCACATTACTAGGGCCAAATCTTCTGGAACAAAAAAGTCATGTTCATCCCCTAGTATAGAATTCAAAAGATATATTAGTGTATCAAATATATAGCAATTTAAATGATATATAAATGTTATTATTTTCCTTACAGTCACGTTCTTCTGGCTCACGGTTTTCATCTAGTGCTCGGTTAGGCAGCTCTTGAAGTTGTAAATGTATTGATTATTCTAATGTTTACTCTGTATTACTAAGAGGACAACGCTTATCGTGTAGCTGATTGACACATTCTTCACAAAGCACTTTGTGGCCACAAGGTACAAGTGCATGTGTTCGTGTATTATCTCTACACACTACACAAACTGTATCATCATTCAAATTAACTTAGCGATGGTTACGATTAACTTGGACATATGGAATATCCTCAGGTTGATCCCTACCGTACACTTCCTGCCACATTACTAAGGCCAAATCTTCCTTAACAAAAAAGTCATGTTCATCCCCTAGTATAGAATTCAAAAGTTTTATTAGAGTATCAAAAATATAGCAATTTAAATAATATATAAATGTTTTTATTTGCCTTACAGTCATGTTCTTCTGGCTCACGGTTTTCATCTAGTACTTAGTTAGGCAGCTCTTGAAGTTGTAAATGTATTGATTATTCTAAAGTGTACTATGTATTACTAAGAGGACAACGCTTATCGAGTAGCTGGTTGACACATTCTTCACAAAGCACTTTGTGACCACAAGGGACAAGTGCATGTGTTCGTGTATTATCTCTACACACTACACAAACTGTATCATCATTCAAATTAACTTCCGGATGGTTACGATTAACTTGGACTTATGGAATATCCTCAGGTTGATCCCTACCGTACACTTCCTGCCACATTACTAAGGCCAAATCTTCCGGAACAAAAAAGTATAAAAAATGTTATTATTTGCCTTACAGTCATGTTCTTCTGGCTCACGGTTTTCATCTAGTTCTTGGTTGGGCAGCTCTTGAAGTTGTAAATGTATTGATTATTCTAAAGTGTACCCTGTATTACTAAGAGGACAACGGTTATCGAGTAGCTGGTTGACACATTCATCACAAAGCACATTGTGACCACAAGGTACAAGTGCATGTGTTCGTGTATTATCTCTACACACTACACAAACTGTATCATCATTCAAATTAACTTAGGGATGGTTACGATTAACTTGGACTTATGGAATATCCTCAGGTTGATCCCTACCGTACACTTCCTGCCACATTACTAAAGCCAAATCTTCCGGAACAAAAAAGTCATGTTCATCCCCTAGTATAGAATTCAAAAGATATATTAGAGTATCAAAAATATACCAATTTAAATAATATATAAATGTTTTTATTTTCCTTACAGTCACGTTCTTCTGGCTCACGGTTTTCATCTAGTGCTCGGTTAGGCAGCTCTTGATGTTGTAAATGTATTGATTATTCTAATGTTTACTCTGTATTACTAAGAGGACAACGCTTTTCGAGTAGCTGGTTGACACATTCTTCACAAAGCACTTTGTGACCACAAGGTACAAGTGCATGTGTTCGTGTATTATCTCTACACACTACACAAACTGTATCATCATTCAAATTAACTTAGGGATGGTTACGATTAACTTGGACTGATGGAATATCCTCAGGTTGATCCCTACCGTACATTTCCTGCCACATTACTAAAGCCAAATCTTCCGGAACAAAAAAGTCATGTTCTTCCCCTAGTATAGAATTCAAAAGATATATGAGAGTATCAAAAATATAGCAATTTAAATAATATATAAATGTTTTTATTTTCCTTACAGTCACGTTCTTCTAGCTCACGGTTTTCATCTAGTGCTCGGTTAGGCAGCTCTTGAAGTTGTAAATGTATTGATTATTCTAATGTTTACTCTGTATTACTAAGAGGACAACGCTTATCGAGTAGCTGGTTGACACATTCTTCACAAAGCACTTTGTGACCACAAGGTACAAGTGCATGTGTTCGTGTATTATCTCTACACACTACACAAACTGTATCATCATTCAAATTAACTTAGGGATGGTTACGATTAACTTGGACTAATGGAATATCCTCAGGTTGATCCCTACCGTACACTTCCTGCCACATTACTAAGGCCAAATCTTCCGGAACAAAAAAGTCATGTTCATCCCCTATTATAGAATTCAAAAGATATATTAGAGTATCAAAAGTATAGCAATTTAAATGATATATAAATGTTATTATTTTCCTTACAGTCACGTTCTTCTGGCTCACGGTTTTCATCTAGTACTTGGTTAGGCAGCTCTTGAAGTTGTAAATGTATTGATTATTCTAAAGTGTACTATGTATTACTAAGAGGACAACGCTTATCGAGTAGCTGGTTGACACATTCTTCACAAAGCACTTTGTGACCACAAGGGACAAGTGCATGTGTTCGTGTATTATCTCTACACACTACACAAACTGTATCATCATTCAAATTAACTTCCGGATGGTTACGATTAACTTGGACTTATGGAATATCCGCAGGTTGACCCCTACCGTACACTTCCTGCCACATTACTAAAGCCAAATCTTCCGGAACAAAAAAGACATGTTCATCCCCTAGTATAGAATTCAAAAGTTGTAATAGAGTATCAAAAATATAGCAATTTAAATAATATATAAATGTTTTTATTTGCCTTACAGTCATGTTCTTCTGGCTCACGGTTTTCATCTAGTACTTGGTTGGGCAGCTCTTGAAGTTGTAAATGTATTGATTATTCTAAAGTGTACTCTGTATTACTAAGAGGACAACGCTTATCGAGTAGCTGGTTGACACATTCTTCACAAAGCACTTTGTGACCACAAGGTACAAGTGCATGTGTTCGTGTATTATCTCTACACACTACACAAACTGTATCATCATTCAAATTAACTTCCGGATGGTTACGATTAACTTGAACATATGGAATATCAGCAGGTTGACCCCTACCATACACTTCCTGCCACATTACTAAAGCCAAATCTTCCGGAACAAAAAAGACATGTTCATCCCCTAGTATGGAATTCAAAAGTTGTAATAGAGTATCAAAAATATAGCAATTTAAATAATATATAAATGTTTTTATTTGCCTTACAGTCATGTTCTTCTGGCTCACGGTTTTCATCTAGTACTTGGTTGGGCAGCTCTTGAAGTTGTAAATGTATTGATTATTCTAAAGTGTACCCTGTATTACTAAGAGTACAACGGTTATCGAGTAGCTGGTTGACACATTCATCACAAAGCACATTGTGACCACAAGGTACAAGTGCATGTGTTCGTGTATTATCTCTATACACTACACAAACTGTATCATCATTCAAATTAACTTAGGGATGGTTACGATTAACTTGGACTTATGGAATATCCTCAGGTTGATCCCTACCGTACACTTCCTGCCACATTACTAAAGCCAAATCTTCCGGAACAAAAAAGTCATGTTCATCCCCTAGTATAGAATTCAAAAGATATATTAGAGTATCAAAAATATACCAATTTAAATAATATATAAATGTTTTTATTTTCCTTACAGTCACGATCTTCTGGCTCACGGTTTTCATCTAGTGCTCGGTTAGGCAGCTCTTGAAGTTGTAAATGTATTGATTATTCTAATGTTTACTCTGTATTACTAAGAGGACAACGCTTATCGAGTAGCTGGTTGACACATTCTTCACAAAGCACTTTGTGACCACAAGGTACAAGTGCATGTGTTCGTGTATTATCACTACACACTACACAAACTGTATCATCATTCAAATTAACTTCCGGATGGTTACGATTAACTTGAACATATGGAATATCCACAGGTTGATCCCTACCGTACACTTCCTGCCACATTACTAAAGCCAAATCTTCCGAAACAAAAAAGACATGTTCATCCCCTAGTATAGAATTCAAAAGTTGTAATAGAGTATCAAAAATATAGCAATTTAAATAATATATAAATGTTTTTATTTGCCTTACAGTCATGTTCTTCTGGCTCACGGTTTTCATCTAGTACTTGGTTGGGCAGCTCTTGAAGTTGTAAATGTATTGATTATTCTAATGTTTACTCTGTATTACTAAGAGGACAACGCTTATCGAGTAGCTGATTGACACATTCTTCACAAAGCACTTTGTGGCCACAAGGTACAAGTGCATGTGTTCGTGTATTATCTCTACACACTACACAAACTGTATCATCATTCAAATTAACTTAGGGATGGTTACGATTAACTTGGACTAATGGAATATCCTCAGGTTGATCCCTACCGTACACTTCCTGCCACATTACTCAGGCCAAATCTTCCGGAACAAAAAAGTCATGTTCATCCCCTATTATAGAATTCAAAAGATATATTAGAGTATCAAAAATATAGCAATTTAAATAATATATAAATGTTTTTATTTGCCTTACAGTCATGTTCTTCTGGCTCACGGTTTTCATCTCGTACTTGGTTGGGCAGCTCTTGAAGTTGTAAATGTATTGATTATTCTAAAGTGTACTCTGTATTACTAAGAGGACAACGCTTATCGAGTAGCTGGTTGACACATTCTTCACAAAGCACTTTGTGACCACAAGGTACAAGTGCATGTGTTCGTGTATTATCTCTACACAATACACAAACTGTATCATCATTCAAATTAACTTCCGGATGGTTACGATTAACTTGAACATATGGAATATCAGCAGGTTGACCCCTACCGTACACTTCCTGCCACATTACTAAGGCCAAATCTTCCGGAACAAAAAAGTATAAAAAATGTTATTATTTGCCTTACAGTCATGTTCTTCTGGCTCACGGTTTTCCTCTAGTACTTGGTTGGGCAGCTCTTGAAGTTGTAAATGTATTGATTATTCTAAAGTGTACCCTGTATTACTAAGAGGACAACGGTTATCGAGTAGCTGGTTGACACATTCATCACAAAGCACATTGTGACCACAAGGTACAAGTGCATGTGTTCGTGTATTATCTCTACACACTACACAAACTGTATCATCATTCAAATTAACTTAGGGATGGTTACGATTAACTTGGACTTATGGAATATCCTCAGGTTGATCCCTACCGTACACTTCCTGCCACATTACTAAAGCCAAATCTTCCGGAACAAAAAAGTCATGTTCATCCCCTAGTATAGAATTCAAAAGATATATTAGAGTATCAAAAATATACCAATTTAAATAATATATAAATGTTTTTATTTTCCTTACAGTCACGTTCTTCTGGCTCACGGTTTTCATCTAGTGCTCGGTTAGGCAGCTCTTGATGTTGTAAATGTATTGATTATTCTAATGTTTACTCTGTATTACTAAGAGGACAACGCTTATCGAGTAGCTGGTTGACACATTCTTCACAAAGCACTTTGTGACCACAAGGTACAAGTGCATGTGTTCGTGTATTATCTCTACACACTACACAAACTGTATCATCATTCAAATTAACTTCCGGATGGTTACGATTAACTTGGACTGATGGAATATCCTCAGGTTGATCCCTACCGTACATTTCCTGCCACATTACTAAAGCCAAATCTTCCGGAACAAAAAAGTCATGTTCATCCCCTAGTATAGAATTCAAAAGATATATGAGAGTATCAAAAATATAGCAATTTAAATAATATATAAATGTTTTTATTTTCCTTACAGTCACGTTCTTCTAGCTCACGGTTTTCATCTAGTGCTCGGTTAGGCAGCTCTTGAAGTTGTAAATGTATTGATTATTCTAATGTTTACTCTGTATTACTAAGAGGACAACGCTTATCGAGTAGCTGGTTGACACATTCTTCACAAAGCACTTTGTGACCACAAGGTACAAGTGCATGTGTTCGTGTATTGTCTCTACACACTACACAAACTGTATCATCATTCAAATTAACTTCCGGATGGTTACGATTAACTTGAACATATGGAATATCTGCAGGTTGATCCCTACCGTACACTTCCTGCCACATTACTAGGGCCAAATCTTCTGGAACAAAAAAGTCATGTTCATCCCCTAGTATAGAATTCAAAAGATATATTAGTGTATCAAATATATAGCAATTTAAATGATATATAAATGTTATTATTTTCCTTACAGTCACGTTCTTCTGGCTCACGGTTTTCATCTAGTGCTCGGTTAGGCAGCTCTTGAAGTTGTAAATGTATTGATTATTCTAATGTTTACTCTGTATTACTAAGAGGACAACGCTTATCGAGTAGCTGATTGACACATTCTTCACAAAGCACTTTGTGGCCACAAGGTACAAGTGCATGTGTTCGTGTATTATCTCTACACACTACACAAACTGTATCATCATTCAAATTAACTTAGGGATGGTTACGATTAACTTGGACTAATGGAATATCCTCAGGTTGATCCCTACCGTACACTTCCTGCCACATTACTAAGGCCAAATCTTCCGGAACAAAAAAGTCATGTTCATCCCCTATTATAGAATTCAAAAGATATATTAGAGTATCAAAAATATAGCAATTTAAATAATATATAAATGTTTTTATTTGCCTTACAGTCATGTTCTTCTGGCTCACGGTTTTCATCTAGTACTTGGTTAGGCAGCTCTTGAAGTTGTAAATGTATTGATTATTCTAAAGTGTACTATGTATTACTAAGAGGACAACGCTTATCGAGTAGCTGGTTGACACATTCTTCACAAAGCACTTTGTGACCACAAGGGACAAGTGCATGTGTTCGTGTATTATCTCTACACACTACACAAACTGTATCATCATTCAAATTAACTTCCGGATGGTTACGATTAACTTGGACTTATGGAATATCCTCAGGTTGATCCCTACTGTACACTTCCTGCCACATTACTAAGGCCAAATCTTCTGGAACAAAAAAGTCATGTTCATCCCCTAGTATAGAATTCAAAAGATATATTAGAGTATCAAATATATAGCAATTTAAATGATATATAAATGTTATTATTTTCCTTACAGTCACGTTCTTCTGGCTCACGGTTTTCATCTAGTGCTCGGTTAGGCAGCTCTTGAAGTTGTTAATGTATTGATTCTTCTTAATTGTACCCTTTATTACTAAGATTACAACGCTTATCGAGTAGCTTGTTGACACATTCTTCACAAAGCACTTTGTGAACACAAGGTACAAGTGCATGGGTTCGTGTATTATCTCTACACACTGCACAAACTGTATCATCATTCAAATTATCTTCCGGATGGTTACGATTAACTTGGACATATGGAATATCCTCAGGTTGATCCCTACCGTACACTTCCTGCCACATTACTAAGGCCAAATCTTCCGGAACAAAAAAGTCATGTTCATCCCCTAGTATAGAATTCAAAAGATTTATTAGAGTATCAAAAATATAGCAATTTAAATAATATATAAATGTTTTTATTTGCCTTACAGTCATGTTCTTCTGGCTCACGGTTTTCATCTAGTACTTGGTGAGGCAGCTTTTGAAGTTGTAAATGTATTGATTATTCTAAAGTGTACTATGTATTACTAAGAGGACAACGCTTATCGAGTAGCTGGTTGACACATTCTTCACAAAGCACTTTGTGACCACAAGGGACAAGTGCATGTGTTCGTGTATTATCTCTACACACTACACAAACTGTATCATCATTCAAATTAACTTCCGGATGGTTACGATTAACTTGGACTTATGGAATATCCTCAGGTTGATCCCTACCGTACACTTCCTGCCACATTACTAAGGCCAAATCTTCCGGAACAAAAAAGTATAAAAAATGTTATTATTTGCCTTACATTCATGTTCTTCTGGCTCACGGTTTTCATCTAGTTTTTGGTTAGGCAGCTCTTGAAGTTGTAAATGTATTGATTATTCTAAAGTGTACTCTGTATTGTACTTATAATGATGGGTGGAGGAGGTTTGACTTTTTGTTCGGCTTCGGTGTCCGAGTTGATATCAATGAGAATTTCATCGGCATTTTCGGTTTCATCATTTTCGTTTACAAGTACGGCGTATTTATTTGAAGATGCGAAAATAGGTTTATTTTTTTTTGGTTGTTTCCGTTTTTTCATTTGAGTTAGATGAGAGATTTCGTTTAGTTTTGTGCTGGACTGTTGTAAAATCGGTGTCCACTGGTAACCTACCACTGCAGAATCCGTGTAGGGGGGAAGCCGGGAGCTCCTCTCCGACGCTGATTTTTTTTTCGGTTAACTTTTTTATTTCTTTTTATTTTAATAACATTATTCTGTTATATTCTGTATATTAACCCTTCGTACCTGTACTTCCTCGGATATGACTTTGCACACCCGTCATCGGCGACCTGGAGGTCCGCGTCCCAAACTGACTACGGATTATTGTATTGTCATCCAAGACCAAGGTCTATACCAATTTTCAGATAAGTGCCTATAAGTCAATAAGTGTCAATAAGTGCCTCAAATTGAGCGCGCAAGATTTGATTACAGACAAACAGACAAACAGACGTGAAAGTGAACTTAAAAAAAGTGTGTAAAAATGGGAAAATTTCAAAAAAACTGTTAAATCAAAAGTATGCAACGAAAAAAAATATGTCCGGTAAATAAGATACTGGTGGAGGTCCACCTATTCCAGCAACATCTTTTTCTGCGACAGAAAACTAAATACTTTCCCTTATAATCATACAAGCTACGGGAGATGATGCCTTATTTGATTGCGATGCTGTTTCAGGTATATATTTACTTTTTATACAATTTTTATAATTATAGTAATAATTATCTTTTGAATTTATTTTTAGATTTAGAGGCTTCAACATGGATTGATACAGTTCCAAGGAAAAGCAGTTCTCCAGATGATGACACTGTATTGAAAACTGTACCCGTTTCTCAGCCATTATTGATTACTATACTATCAGATATTTATTCCGTGAGTCTACTGAATAAATATTATTGTAGAAAAATTTACGAGTTTAGATTTGTATAGGTATAATAGTATATAATTAGGTACTTTTTATTATTAGGCTTATGGTGGAAATGAAACGTTATCAAAAGAAATAATAATAGATTTAACTATGAGATCAGACATTACACGTAAATATATTATTGATATTATATTTATTATAATATTTAAAAAATAAAAATCTTTATTTAAATATAATAAGCTATTTATTCAAATATTTGATTGGGATGTAATTTTATTATGTGTATATAAACTCTCAGAAAAATATTATAGATAGGAATGTGAAACATTAGCAAAACTTATAAAATAAAAATTATTTTGATAACAATTGATTTGTTATTTAAAATTTTTTGTCATAGCTCTCCAAAAAAAAGTGAAAACATCTGGCACAATAACCAACAATGAATTAGCTGATGAGAAAAAAAAACAAGTTTATTAAAAAATTAAAAGTTGAAGATTGAAATGCTGCATTTACAGGAAGAGCACGATTTGAAAATTCAAATTTTACAATGTGAATTAGCTATTAAAAAAAAAAACAACTCGAGATGCTATACTTTAAATTTTACTAGTCAATTTTTTTTACTAATTTTTACTAATACTTCTTAATAAAAACTATATGTATATAAATTTAACTAGTTACTAAAATAAATTAAATTAAATTTTGAAAGTACTGAATGTAAGGGTTTCTTATATTATTATTTTGTGGTCTATTTACTACTCCGTCATCAGCTACATTATTTACATAATTAACAGCCGCCTCTAAATCAGCTGACAAATTTAGTAGTACAATATCTTTTTCAATTACAGCTATTTTATGTAAAATAGCTGTTGCTACAATGAGTGCTTGTGTTTTCCACACTTGTAATCTAATACAAACAGCTAAAATTGGAAAACGACGTTTCCATACACCAAATGTCCTTTCTATAGGATTTCTTGTTCGTATTTGTGACTCGTTAAACAAATTTTCTGCCGGTGTTTGAACAGTCAATATTGGTGTGATGCAATATTTTGTCAGCGCATATCCATTATCAGCTAGTAGTATACCGTTTCCAAAATTACCACGTTCAAACATCGCACAAATTTTCGAATTTTTGAAAATTCGAGATTCGTGAGCAGAACCTTGCCAATAACTAAAATAACAATATCCAAAAACTTCAAATCTGAGCAACATATAGCTTGAACATTAATAGAAAAAAGTTGTTTCCTATTTCTGTAAGTTTCAGCATTATTTCCCCCTGTAATAAATATAACAAAATAATTAAGAGTTACTAACTTTCAATAATTTTACTTTCACTTTTTATATGTTTTGATAGACGAAATCGATTATAAAATTCAATCTCATCCCAAGTACTGAAATGATCTAATCGGTTTCTATAAATTCGCTTTTTTCTTGGGCGATTCAATCGTTCAATAAAGTTAACAATGTCTTCATCGTCACTTGACAGTGCTGAATCCAATATGTAAAGTATAATTTCATTCATTTTGAAAATTAAAACATACAAGTACAACACAATTACTTAATTTAACTTGAATAGTTGAATAGTTAAAAAATATAGATTTGAAACAATTTTTACTTATAAAATCACACAACACAATGATTATCATTGAGAAAATAAAACATAATGACAGATAAACTCCACATTAGGTATGGTTAGTTTAAGTAAGCTTTAGCAAGTTAAGTATTACTTAAGGTGTTAAAGTATAATGACATTCGAATATATTAATTTAAGTTTAGCTTATGGTTAAGTTATAGCTTAAGTGGAATATGAAATACCGTTCCTAAGCCGCTCATCAAACTAAGTTCCACTTATGTGCTCTCCGCCTCACCAAAGTTATCCTCCAAAATTAAGAGGACGGTACACCCACATGTGTTGTCTGCGCCTTACAAACGGACAACATGAAATATTGTATGTTCACAATACATAACAGTTATAACTCATTTTATTCTGTTATTTTTAAAAATAGAGTGAATGACCTCTTCATAAAAACTAAATGTAAGATTTTAATAATTATTAGAATCAAAAATTATGATTAATATAAACATTTAAAATTTTTAAGTGTACATTTTGTAGAACTACTGAAGTGCTGTATGTATGTAATAGTGCTTTGTTACGTTATTGTCAGATAGATTACAAACATCCCACGCAGTACCTACCTAGAGTTTAGAATTTTTCGGTCGGATTTGGAGAAGTTATTATAGTATAATTATTATTTGTTACTATTAGGTAGCGACTTATATAGATGTGTTTATCAAGTAATATCTCTAATTATTTTAGTGCAATGAGGCTATAGATTTCATTAGACGACTATATTATCGATGTCTTTTTCAAGAAATATTAATTTTTACTTTTTATATGTTCACTATTTCCTAAATAAATAAAAAATTATTAATACATTTTACAATTTGCCTTGATTATTTTTTAATCACGGGTGCTGCGAGAGTATGAGAAAGGGCACTCGGATAGATTTTTATACTCAACAATACTATACCATTCACATGTATTGAAAGTTTTTTATGTGTGAGAAGAATTTAAACTGTAAAAAAAGGTGGGTTAAGAGGGCATTGAAAAAAATACCATCCAGATCAGCAAAATCCCAAAGGTGCCATTGGTACTGAGAGGCGCTTATTAAATGATATAAACCAACATTTGTTTTTTTGACATGACCAAATTACGCCACTGAATAATAAATAGGTAAAGAGTTTTTACAATGAACTAAGATAGTATAGGTATTTTTGACAGGGTTATCAACTATCATAAAAAAATCATTAAATTGAATATTAATATGTTATTGAATAGGTACAACTTTATGAAATAATAATTACAAAGTTACAATATTATTTCAATAAAATAAAACGCTACATCCACCCTCTAATTATTATTTATTTTCATTAGAAACGGTATTTTCAAAATAGAAAACTTTCATTGCACAATCCCACCAAATTCCTTCACTGAATAATAGATAATAATTGTACTTTTACTGTTATTAATAATATTATATTATAATATATGCAGTTTTTGACTTTGGTGCACTAATCAGAATACTAGTATTTATTTAAGTATTGTTAACATAATAAATATAATATTTACCTATATGATATGTTGCTTGTTGTCTTAATTTAACAGTATTGTCTCTGTAGAGTCCCTAAAATCACTAGGTACCTAACTAGTCATGGTATACAATGTCATATACATTGAGTTAAGACATTTATACATTATTCAAATGGAATAATTACAGCTGGTGCTTGGTAAACCTGATATCATAGGCACCTACTTAAATAAATAAATGGTATCTACGTGTTGTAAAATATTCTTTATAATTTTTACAATCAAGTTTCTTATTTAACGGAAACTAGTAGGTGGGAAACGCAACAAAAAACTCCCGTTTTGTTATTCTTCTTAAAACAAAATTTTTACAACAGCTTATTTATAAGTTATTAAATTGAGTTCAATATATTTTGTTTCAAGAAATAGTGTAATTTTATCATTTGAACGTCTGAAGGTTAACAAATTTATTTCTGATATTTTTTATTACTGAGCCTTTGTTTAAAGTCGATACTGATTCCGTCAGCATTTGTTTAGACGGAGAAATATCTTTAGTAGTATTGTCCTTTAAACATATGATATAATGTGTATTTTGTTTTCGATTTCCATGTAGGATATTTTCAGGTTCTGGGATGATCAGAGATTTTTTTATATTGGTCTTTGAACATGATATTTTATGCAAATTTGACTTCCTTTTATCCAATTTAGGTTGTTCAATTTTCTGACTTATGTCTACAGATAATCTATTAGATTTTTCAGCATTTACCGAACGTGTCTGCACATTTTGTATACGATCTCCACCGGGACCTTGCTTTTTAATTATTGAAGACTGCCAGTTTATTGTTGTGTTCGACTAAATTGTAGAAGTAAATAAATATTATTAATATTATATTATTTGAAATAAATAATTGTTTACAGTTTACACAAGAAATATAGTTAGTTAATGTTTTACCGATATTTGTAAAACGAGGCGGGGTGATTATCCTTATCAGTTATCAGTACCTACTACCAACAATGATACAATATGAGTTATAAACCTATATATTACTAAAGACTATAACGATTTTCTATGGCTACTGTAATTAGGTATATGTTTTAAATTTGGAATTATAGGTAGGTTCTACATAAATTATACAATACACGATCAGTCTACGTTTAATTGGTATTTAAAATCACGATTCACGAATTATTTCAAGTAGCTAATAAATAAGTATAAAAGGTTTAATTTTAAAATACAATTTAAGTATTTTAGTTAATAAACATATTAAAAAAAGTCTTCACCTACTTATACTATTAAAAAAAAAAATATTTTTACTCATCTACATACTATTAAACACTGTCTGTTTATAACTTACTTTTTGCTCTCTCTTGGATAAGTTAATTATTGATTTATTTCTCAGCGATTTTTCAAAATCTCTCATTTTATATTGATACTCCGTATATTTCATCACATAAAAGTATGACTTTCGTAGTAATCTATTCGCCGAATACCTCTTGGATGGATCATAAACTATCATATCTATGATTAACTCATATGCCGGGTGGTATGGTTGGTACACTGAATTCAGTCCAACTCCAGTGATTCTGTCATTTCGTTTATTAGTTTCGTATCGTGCAACGAACACATCAGATTTATATTTTTTAAATTTATCAATTAATCTTTGGTCTGGAGAGCCTAATACCCGGTCAATCTTTTCAATTTGGTCATTTTCGTCTCGACCATCGAACAACGGATGACCAGTAGCTATTTCATAAAGTACACATCCCGTTGCCCAAATATCCATCTTTGAATTGTACCAACCTTTTGTTAACAAGCATTCAGGTGAGCGGTACCATCTAGTTGCCACGTATTGTTCGTATCGATGGTCATAAATGGGAATGGCTTGACATGTGGTATATATAAGCAGTATGGTAAAGATAAGCGAGCAAATACGGGTTACGGTGTTTTTTATTACGGAACCTTTGTTTAACGTTGATACTGATTCCATCAACATATGTTTTGACCGAGAAATATCTTTTGTAGTATTGTCCTTTGAACATATTATATTATTTGTAATTCTCAGCAATTTTTCAGAATCTCTCGTTTTATATTCATACACCGTATATTTCATCTCATAAAAGAATGCCTTTCGTAGTAATTGATTCACCGAATAAATCTTGGATGGATCATAAACTATCATATCTATGATTAACTCATATGCCGGGTGGTATGGTTGGTACACTGAATGCACTCCAACTCCTTTGATTCTGTCATTTCGTTTATTATTTTTGAATCGTGCAACGAACACATCACATTTATAACATTTAAATTTATCAATTAATTTTTGGTCTGGAGAGCCTAATACCCGGGCAATCTTTTCAATTTGATCATTTTCGTCTCGACCATTGAACAACGGATAACCGGTAGCTATTTCCTTAAGGAAACGTCCCGTTGCCCAAATATCCATCTTTAAATCGTACCAACCTTTTGTTAACAAGCATTTGGGTGAGCGGTACCATCTATTTTCCACAAATTGTATGTACTGATATCCATAAATAGGAATGGCTTGACATGTGGTATAGATAAGCAGTATTATGGTATAGATAACCGAGCAAATACGGGTTACGGTTTTTTTTATAACGGAGCCTTTGTTTAACGTCGATACTGATTCCGTCAACATTTGTTTTGACGGAAAAATATCGTTTGTATTGTCCTTTGAACATATGACATAATGTGTATTTTGTTTTTGATTTCCATGAAGGATATTTTCAGGTTCTGGGATGATTATAGATTTTTTTATATTGGTCTTTAAACATGATGTTTTATGCAAATTTGACTTCCTTTTATCCAATTTAGGTTGTTCAATTTTCTGACTTATGTCTACAGATAATCTATTAGATTTTTCAGCATTTACCGAACGTGTCTGCACATTTTGCATAAGATCTCCACCGGGACCTTGCTTTTTAATTATTGAAGACTGACTGTTTATTGTTGTGTTCGACTAAATTGTAGAAGTAAATACATATTATTGATATTATATTATTTGAAATAAATAATTGTTTACAGTTCACACAAGAAACATAGTTAGTTAATTTTTTACCGATATTTGTAAAACGAGGCGGGGTGATTATCCTTATCAGTTATCAGTACCTACTACCTACAATGATACAATATGAGTTATAAACCTATATATTACTAAAGACTATAACGATTTTCTATGGCTACTGTAATTAGGTATATGTTTTAAATTTGGAATTATAGGTAGGTTCTACATAAATTATACAATACACGATCAGTCTACGTTTGATAGGTATTTAAAATCACGATTCACGAAATATTTCAAGTAGCTAATAAATAAGTATAAAAGGTTTAATTTTAAAATACAATTTAAGTATTTTAGTTAATAAACATATTAAAAAAAGTCGTCACCTACTTATACTATTAAAAAAAATATATTTTTACTCATCTACATACTATTAAACACTGTCTGTTTATAACTTACTTTTTGCTCTCTCTTGGATAAGTTGATTATTGATTTATTTCTCAGCGATTTTTCAAAATCTCTCATTTTATATTGATACTCCGTATATTTCATCTCATAAAAGTATGATTTTCGTAGTAATCTATTCGCCGAATACCTCTTGGATGGATCATAAACTATCATATCTATGATTAACTCATATGCCGGGTGGTATGGTTGGTACACTGAATTCAGTCCAACTCCAGTGATTCTGTCATTTCGTTTATTAGTTTCGTATCGTGCAACGAACACATCAGATTTATATTTTTTAAATTTATCAATTAATCTTTGGTCTGGAGAGCCTAATACCCGGTCAATCTTTTCAATTTGGTCATTTTCGTCTCGACCATCGAACAACGGATGACCAGTAGCTATTTCATAAAGTACACATCCCGTTGCCCAAATATCCATCTTTGAATTGTACCAACCTTTTGTTAACAAGCATTCAGGTGAGCGGTACCATCTAGTTGCAACGTATTGTTCGTACTGATGGCCATAAATGGGAATGGCTTGACATGTGATTCCAAAATCACCAATCTTTAAAATCTTGTCCCTCGAAGTGAGCAAAATATTTTCTGGCTTGATATCCCTGTGGATAAAGCCATTCTCGTGCAAATACCTTAAGCCTTTACAAAACGTTCTATTGAATAATAATTATTATTATAATTTGTTACAACAATTATACCTTCTAACATTTGATACATATAAGTTTTAATTCTATATTCCGATAGTGGACATTCTCCGGTTTTTATAATATCTTTAAGTGATTTTTTCATTAATTCTGTTACTATAATAATTTGTCTTCTTTCTTTATCGTGGTATGCGCTTTTTAGCAAAAGTAAGAACGGATGTTTTCCCACCGAGTTCGATACATTAACTTCGGATATAGCGTTCCATGTACCAGCGTCTACTGTATGTCCATAATCTTTTTTCAATACTTTTGCCGCATATTCTCGTCGGTTGTTTCGTTGCACACATAACCATATATCAGAAAATGAGCCTTCGCCAATTTTTTCCTTTAGATCAAATTCAGAATAAAAATTATTGAAATTGTCTCTACTGGATAGTAGATTAGGTGTATTATTTGACATTAGGTCGAATAAAACTAAAAATGTAAAGTAAGTATATAGTCTAAATTAAATATTGTATTAAATATGTACAATATTTCTACTTTATGGACATATAATTAAAACGTTTTGGTTTCCATACAAACACTGAAAATATATTTTCATTATTTTATTTCTTAAAGGTTTATTAGGCCAGATGTTACATTAAATTTGTATTTATTTTAATTTTAAAACGTGTGTGTTATAATGTACCTATAATCTATATATATAAAAATGGAGCGTGAAAATGTCGTTATACCTCATCAATCAAAAATGGCTTGTCCGATTTGGCTCAAATTTTTTTAAGATGTTCGTAATTGCCAGGAGAAGGTTTTTATGAAAGGAAATTTTAGGAAAATCCACCGTAAAAGTAGGAAATCTGGATGCAAAACATACAACAGTGGCTCAACAGTGTATTATACTGGGTATTATATTGGGTGCTATTTGTTAATCGGGCATGTTTGTTGATTTGTATTATTATTTTTGTCAATATACAATAATATAATATATCCTATTAATATTATAAACGCGAAAGTTTGTGGCTTTGTTACTCTTTCACGTAAAAGCTACTGGACCGATCTTTATGAAATTTTTACACCGTGTGTATTTTGGTCCAACTTAAAACTAGGCTAATTTAAAAAGGGAGAGGACCAACCCCGGGAGGTTCTCAAGCGGGAATTTTGAGATTTCAGATGGAAATTTTTGTTTATAAATGGTTGCCATGGGTTTTTAAGCTATTATAATAATAATAATAATGATAAAAAAAATAAATATATTTGCTTTACTTTTTAAATACAAATTATATTTAATAGGATTAAATAAATTGATTATTTTAATCAACCGTAGGTGGAATTAAGTAAAAACGACAAACTTGGTATAATTTTGATATTTTAGAGTAAAATCTTACACTTCCGTACAAATAGCACGGGGTCCGCGATCTACCGCAGGATCTGCTGCGATTCAGAATTTTTATTCCGGGCAACGGAAATGATAAGATAAATTTTGAACACCGTACACCGAATATTAAATAACGAATTGAACAAAGGTTGAGTCATATAGAGTTCATACATTTAAAGGGGCAACGAAGTGCACGGGATCAGCTAGTATTATATATATATATTAATGAATGTTTGTGTGTATATTATATTTAGACCTCTGGGAAGAAGACAGGCTCTCACGCCTTATAGAATTTTCGGATTTCGTTTATTTTTTTTTGCCCGATTTAGCCCGATTTTGAAAATTATAATTATAGAAGCTGGAATATGCATTTGAAAAATGCACAATATTTGTCCTTTTTCAAACGTATTTTTCTACTACTATTTAAACTTTAAATTTTAAAGTAAAATAAAAATTCGAGCATTGATCCGACCTGCTAAAACTTCTCATCTTTCAGATAAAAAAAAATTGACCAAAATCCGACATATCTACGAGGTATGAGAATTTTTCCTATGAAACCAATTTTGTTCATCAAAATAGTGCTTCGGTACAAGTAATCGAAGTCTAGCACTGACTTGTGCATGCGTGTGCGTACATATCTTTATCAGCGAGTGTAATTATAGCTCACTCATACTAATATCGATTTACATTGAATTAATTGCCTAAATTTTACTCCTTAATAAATGACCGACACCCTTAAGATACATTTTGAACACCATACACCGAATATTAAATAACGAATTGAACAAAGTTTAAGTCGTATAGAGTTGGTACATTTAACGAGCAACGAAGTACACGGGATCAGATCGTATATTATTATATTATAATTATAAATTGGTATATTTAATTTTCTAATGGAATTAGAAATGCATTAAAAATTATGAAACTAGAAACATTTTCTCTATTTTACACACGTCAAAACGTATATTTACATTTGACATGATACATTCATACATCCTACGATTCCTACGTAATATTTTACCATGTATGTACTTACTAATTATAATCAATAGTAGAACGTAATAAAACACACGTGTATACAATCCTACAATACCCTCCCTTAGTTAAAAACCACCCAATGCCCTAAGTAGCAGCGGGTTAATTAATGGCAAAAAAAAACAATGTAATGAAAACTTCCACTTTTTGTGATTACATTATTTTCATTATTAAAATTAAGGTACCTACCACCTTACTTATTAAAACCATTTAATAAAATAATATTATCTGGTTTCTTAGAATATTTTTATTTTATTATTTTGGTTTTTAAGAAAGTTATAAGTATTTAATTTATTAATTTTTTTTAATTACCTATTACAAATTAATAATAATTTTTTTTTAAATAAAAATATTTCGTCACACAGATATGATGTTAATTGTTATTCTTTATAATCGTTATAATAGCCAATAGACAATAGGAAGTAGGTTCCTTAATTTAAATTTTAAACAATGATTGAATACGGAGAGAGATTTCAACATTTATATTAAACGTGTGTAAAGTGCGGGTCACATTATGCTGGTTGCCAGCTGCTGCTTACCAGCGGCTGGCAATCTGGTCACACTACTGTTGCTGCTACTCGCACTCACCAGTTAGTTATTCACTATTAAGCAACCATGTCGTTTGTCGTTTCACGTAAAAAGCTAATTAAGCAGTTGTTAAGAGAGGGTGCCGGGGAACTTATACTCTGTTCAGGTTAAGAGTGCCCAAAATCGCGCATGCATACTGAGCCGCCGACAGCTGTCAGACCTCCCAGGCGACACTGTGATAGGTCAGCATTGTCGACCGCCTTCGTCGACTGTCGGATTGGACTATCTGCCTCCGTCTATATACAGATGGTTGTGCGTCGGCACACCAGAGCGCTCCCCATGCATGCGCGAACAGAACCAGTTTTCGTCTGAGCGACTGGGCACTCTTAACCTGAACAGAGTATAGTTTAGAAATGCTTAACTAGCTTCACCAAAAACAGAGACGATGGTGGGTCAGGCCATAGACACAAAGAAGGGAAGAATTAGAGCAGGGTTTCCCAACCGGTGTGCCGCGAGGCCCATCTGGGTGTGCCGCGAAATTTCACGACTATTAATAAACGTTTACGTAAAATGTCGATAACAATTGGTTAAAATAGTTTTAACGATTCTTTTATCGGGGATATTGTTCACTATTTCTTATTAAATAATTTAAAAGTCAGTTAGGTAGTCGTTTGTCGTCTGCTGTGAAGTACATAATATGTAATAAATATGTAATTATAATATATATGTAATTATTATAATTTTCTTATTACCGTATTTTATTTTATTTTCGCTCTACGATTATCATTCGTACTACTTGTGGCGCACGATGGATCGTTTTTTAATTAAGAAACGTAAATTAAGCGAAGAATTGCCTGGTCCAAATAATGCTCATAGAGTTGATGTTGAGGAATTGCCTGGCCCGAGTTTCAATCCTCCTAATGTTAAGGTGAGTGCGAGTAAAAATTCTAACATACGATCAAAAAATATTATTCGACAATATCAAGAAAGCTATTTATCATTTGGTTTCACGTCGAGTGGTGGAGAAATACCTATACCTCAATGCCTTATGTGTAGTGAAAAATTATCTAATGAAAGTATGGTACCAAGTAAGCTGAAAAGGCACCTGCTTACAAAACATGGTTTTGCGTCTGAAAAGCCTCTAGAATTTTTCAAAAGGTTAGCCTCAGATCAAAACAGTCAGGCTTCAAAGTTTATAAAACAGTCAACTGTATCAGATAAGGCACAGAAAGCTAGCTATGCTGTCGCGGAACTGATAGCAAAAAAAATGAAATCTCACACAACAGCCTAGTCAACCATTTTAACAGCATGCTGTTAAAATTTTGTTTGGTGAAGATTTTGAAAAAGAAGTTAGAAAAATTCCGCTATCTAATAACACTGTCCAAAGACGTATTGAAGACATGTCTAAATGTGTTGAATTCCATGTAAATGAAAAACTTAAAGCAGCTGAATTGTTTGCCCTTCAATTAGATGAGTCTACAGATGTAACCGGAAAACCTCAGGTCATGACATTCGTAAGATTTATATGCGATAATGAGTTGATAGAACAATTTTTATTTTGTAAAGACCTTCCTGAAACTACAAGAGGACAAGACATTTTTAATTTGGTTAACAATTATTTTACCACTGCCAATATATCATGGAAGTTTTATTTGAGTATTTGTACAGATGGGTGCCCTTCAATGATTGGTCATTTAACTGGTTTTTTGGCATTAGTTAAGAAAGAAAACCCAGATACTATTTTCACTCACTGCTTCATACACAGAGAAGCTCTCGTTGCTAAATCTTTGGTGCCTGAGCTCAATGAAGTATTGCAAACTGTTGTTAAAATGGTAAACTTCATTAAAAGTAAACCTTTGAAATCAAGATTATTAAATTATTTGTGTTCTGCTATGGATAGTGAGCACACCCAGCTTTTGTTTCACACAGAATGGCTATCTCGTGGACGTGTCCTACAAAGATTTTATGAACTTAGAGATGAGTTGTTATTGTTTTTTACTTGTGAAGAATCACAATATGCTGATTTTCTCAGTGATGATTCCTGGTGTGCCAAAGTAGCCTTTCTAGCAGATATATTTGAAAAACTGAATTACTTAAACAAGTGCATGCAAGGAAAGCAAGAGAATATTCTCACATCTACAGATAAGATTAGTTCTTTTCAACCTAACCACTGATTGATAACATTTTAGAAGATTTGAAAACAAGGTTTCTTAGTGAAGAAACTACAGCTATTTTTCAGTTAATGAAACTTATACCTTGTAATACAATAAACATGTCTACACTAAAATCAAATGACTTAATCAATGCAATTATTATACATTACTCATTTTTGGAAATAAATGCATCCATATTAAAAGGAGAAGTGGAGTTATGGAGATCAAAATGGATTTCAAATAAAAATGAAGGTAAATTACTATAGAATAATAATTATGACAAATCTAAGTATTTTTCATGAAAACCAAAATTCTATTTAAATAATATTCAGGTGGTAAAGTACCAAATGATATAATGATAACTATTGATGAATGTCACCCAGTATTATTTCCTACAATAAGACAAATTCTTTTTTCTTCTTGCTACCTTGCCAGTAAGCATTGCTTCAGCTGAACGTAGCTTTTCTACTCTACGCAGGTATGCTTTTTGTTGGCTTAGCCATAGTTTGTTTGGCTTTAACACTATATTTGTCTATATAGAGTATATAGAGTATAATATAGTTTATCTAAAGATATATAAAGTTATTACTTATTACATTAAGTTTATTCAAATACCAATATAAGTTAACAGTTAAAATTCATAAACGAACCAATAAAACTTAAATTTTATTTTATGCATGCTGCACTTTTTTAAATGGATGATCTATACTATTTTAACTGCTTATATTTTATTATAGCTTAATCTACTTGAACATTAATAATAAATAGTTTATATTTTGAGCAACAAACTTTTATATTGATAATTGCCTGTAACAATGCTTTATAACTTATGAATCGCCGGATATCCCCTACTGTTTTTATTTATTTTTTGAGTACCCCTGCTAATTTTTTTATATGGGGGAACGGTACAAGCTAATGTCCGAAAAATGTTTTATTAAAATAATAAAATGTGAATTTCATTTGATGTTTTACAACGAGTTTTACTATTTAATATCAAAATTATTTTTGATATTAGTTTAATAAATAATAATTAACTAAGTATAATATCACTGTGTGTTTTGAACAACTAAAAAAAAGGAAGAGGAAGTTTTAGATACATATGAGTGACAGAAAAAAAAAGACACAACCCAGTATGTTTAATAGGTTCCTATGTATCCGCCGACCCTATTAAGAGCATAAAAAGATATTCTAAAGAAAAGAAAAGTCGAGTTGATGTACCAATGCCAAAATTTGTTGAAGAATATAACACCCTCATGGGTGGTGTTGACTTATCAAAATGTTGGTGGCGTTGTATAGAACCAGGCTAAAAACACATACGTGGTATATGGATATATTTCCCAATTACTTGACATATATATCAATAATGCTTGGTTGGCATATCCAAGGGATTGTAACCAATTAAAAGAAAAAAGATTATGAGTTTAAAAGAGTTTCGTATACATGTGGCCATAGCACTATCTGGAAAAGAAAATACTAAAGTGGGTAGAAAACCTAACAAAAATAATCAAATGGAACATGACGTACAAAAGATCAGGCGAACTGTGATTCTTAGACCTATTAGTGACATCAAATTTGAAGAATTTGATCCAACGCGTGTATCAAAAGGTCGATGCCACCGTTGTAAAAAAGATCAGACAGACTACATCTATACAAAATGTGATACACGTTTATACACACTGAAAAAAGAGACTTTTTCAACCAAAAAATAAATTTGTATTCCTATATAATATATAAGACTGAATGATAAAAGTTGTCATTAATTTTTAATATTTATTTGATTTTTATTGTTAATAAATTGGTATTTATTTTAATTTCCTGAAATGTTAAATAATAAAAGTTACTTTTATGTTAAAATTTCATAATTTTATACTGATTTTTTTTATAAATACGTGATTTCTGGCAATATATCTTTTTCGATACCTACATGAATACTAGTAGGTATTGGATTATGGCAATGTATATTTTAAGATACAATTCATAACTTTGAACTTTCAAGTCCAATATTTCTGAATTCAGTGATCTTAAATTAGTTTGAAATATCTACTTTAAAATTTCCATTCAAATATTTTTATGCTTGCCAAGTTAAGGGTTAAGGAAAATTACACCAAAAATACCTTTTTTTATTTTGCGACTGGCGACGATTTTGATACCCACAGTTGGGTGGAATATCTCTCACATACCTACTTCAAACCTATTGTAATTAAAAAAAATACTCCGGACAATCGGCATGGCACAGTAGGTAGCTGTTATGGATGTGTTAAATTTGAATTCAATGATAAACCATTTAATACGATGCAAAACGGTTATGAACGGATTTGGTATGTCAGCCAATCATACTTTATTTTATTTCTTTTTGGTACCGTAATTTTTGAAATGAATAAAACATATGGAGACAATAAATTATTTACTACGTTTACATGCACAATTAAAGGCGGTTTTATCATGTATCATAATTTAAAGCGAAATTAACATAAACCGTTTTTCTTTTAAGGACGCTCGAATATGTAGTTTAACCAAATTAACTCATATCATGTAAATTTAGTAATTGTGTAGGTTATCCTTCGTTATTATTTGTGAATACCATAGACGTATAATATAATAGACTAGGAATCACGGTTAAAGATAGTATGGTTACCCAACGAATCTAGAAAAGTGTCTACCGAAATGAATCTTCATTATCAGTATTAAACAGCTGAAGACTTACGCACTAACTCTTATTACTTGTAGTGACTATAAATGCAATTACCTTTCAAATGTAAATTGTAGTTCCGTGATGGCCACCATGACATATAAGTGCTTAAGTCTCCAGCTGTTTAATTTAACTTCCTAAAAAAAAACAATTTTTACCCTTTTTAAATTAGCCTATCTCTTCCCAGAGGTCTAATATACAGACAAATATTCATTTATACATATAGTTGAACAACAAAAAAAATTGTGATTAATTTACTCCTTTTGGGTGTAATTCGCTCTGCATAGGTATGGAAGCAAAATCATACTAAATTTTAATTTTTAGCCATCTCGCGTGAGTTTCTCATATGGTAATGCGAACAGTATATTATCAGGTAGGCAATCTATCTGCTGTAGATTGCGGACACATTGAGGAGAGAGATAAAATATAGATAGCCTATATTAGTAGTATTAGTACAGCTTTGTAGTTAAAAAAAAATTTGTATACAATGTACCTAAAATAGTATTGGAGTCGTAGTTGATCATCCCGAATTTTTAGGAATATTTAATATTTATATATTAATATATTTTGGTGGGTTATTTTATTTATTTTAATGGACAAAACGGCTAATTTTTGTAATTAGCTTTGTGAAAGGTGTATGTTATCGGTGTGCATTTTATTTTTTTAAATATAATTGGAGTATTGGTGTACGCGCGATGAATGAGATTATTTTGGACGTATCCTAGTTGGGTCCAAGATAACATTTATGATAAATTTAAACAACTAATTGGGTCCGTCCATAAAAACGATAACATACTAATTGGGTCCGATTGTAAAAACGATAACATACAAATATTGTAATCTGTAATTTACAAGTATTGATATACAAGGCTGGTACCGAATTCCGTCCCGGGCCCCCTATGGTTCCATAACTGAAGACCGAATTCCGTCCCGGAGGCGGATAAACTATGTCCGAATTCCGTCCCGACTAATTTTAGACAGTATTAATATGACTGCATACGAATTGCGTCCCAGAATACGAAAATATAAATCGCGATATCCGAGTTGCGTCCGTTGTTTTTGCACAACACATCCGAATTGCGACCGCGATTTCCTCCGGACATGTAGGAGTTGCGTCCCGGTTAATAATTGATTAGTTGGTTAATATTATACATATTTCCCTTCCCACTTTTACAGACTGAGGACTGTCATTTGTATAAATGGTGTGGTTAAAAATTTATATTATAAATTATTTATTGTTTTAAAATGTGTTTAAAATTTGTATAAATGGTGTATTGGTGTGGTTAAAAATTGTATATTATAAATTATTTATTGTTTTAAAATGTGTATAAAAAATGTGTTTAAAATTTGTATAAATGGTGTGGTTAAAAAAAGTATATTATAAATTATTTATTGTTTTAAAATGTAATGTTGATTTTGGAATCAATCGATCAATACCATCTATCCTAGTTTGTTATTGAGTTTTTGACGATTTAAAACGTTTTCGTCGTCTTTGTCGTGTTCGTGATTTAAAGCACTGAAAATTATTTCTTCATTTTATTTCATTTTAAAATAACACTTGCATAAACGTTTTGAACAAGACCACCTCTGAATATTATCATTTAAATATTTTTGAAAAGAGAATTTGTATCCATTAATACAATATAATAGTTTATTTTTTTCACTGAACATTTTAATTATTTCAAGATTTTCCATTGCAAAGTTAAATAAGTATAAATAAAAATATATAAAAATATGATGATTAATTGTCGAACATGGAATGTCGAAGTGTGACTGTCGACTGATGCTAACGCGAACAAAATTAATTTATAGATAAGATATCCATAATCGAGATTCGAGATTATCTACCAGTTTATCATCAAACATTATTCTTAGTCGTTGAAAAATTCGTGGACACAATTCGCACATGTCGCGAGAATACCGCGGACGCAACTCAGATGTGCCGTGATAAAACCACGGACGCAACTCGGACAATATATATATATTAGGGACGCAATTCGAATGCGCCGATTAATATATCGTTTTTATTGCAATTATTCGCAATAAAAACGTAAACGATTTAATGATCGAAGTTCCCTCAGTTTCATATCTTTATCGCCTAATCGGCATTTTAAAAATAGCTTAATAGTAGATATTCCGCATTACAAAATCGTATTAAACCGTTTTAATATCGAAACTATATATGAAGAGGCGTCAGTTATTCGCCAGAAATTCACGAGAGTGCATCGATTGTTATTTTTTACGTTTTTGTTCGTCCGTTCTTTTATTTATTGCAGTATGGCTGGTACGAAACAGTGGTAGGTGAGAAAGGCAAACCTATAATAATCGTTGAAGGTGCGAAATTCCGTCGACAGAAACAGTTAGCAAATAATGTAGTTAGGTGGACATGCAGTACTCATAAAACATGTAAGTGTTTTTTAAAAATTGACGAAAATGGCACGTGTTTAAGCGATTGTTTATTGATCCATAACCATAAAAAAGATAATATCCAGAAATTAGATCGACAAAAAATAAGCAATTCAATAAAACGAAAAGCCGTCGATGATCGTTCGACCCTCAAAACTTCTCCAGACTGAGTTGCAAAAATCTGGTTCTCTTAACCTCAAAATACAAGATGTTACATTGATAAGAAAAAACGTTGGATACACTAGACTTACCCATTTACCAAAACTACCGAAAACTTTTTCAGAATTTCATAATGCACTGAACGATATGACATTACAGACAAACGAGAATGAGACGTTTTTACTTCATAAAGATGCCGATACAAATACAAAAAAATTGACCCAATGCTCAAAAGTCACGGCTGATGGAACATTTTACAGTGGCCCTAACCCTTTTCTACAAGTTTTTTGCATTCATGGGCTTGCTAATAATGTTTTTATACCGTTGATGTTCTTTTTGTTGTCAAATAAGCTACTAACATCTTATGAACGAGCTTTTTCCTTTCTTTTAGAAAAAATAAAATCACTTAATTTGAATTTTGCTCCCGATAGCATACGTGTTGACTTCGAACCTGCGATTCATGCAGCAATTAAGAAAATGTTTCCTCATATTCCTGTATTTGGCTGTCGTTTTCATCTGGGCCAAAGCTGGTGGAGAAAAATACAGAGTTTGGGTTTGAGCACTGAATACCGAAAATTTGACTCATCGATTAGTATCTTTCTGAGATCGTTATTTGGATTGCCATTTTTACCTCCTAACGCAGTTAGTGATTCGTTCGTATTCGATTTTGTTTCGATTAAACCTGATGATGCCAGAGTAACTAAGTTCTGTGATTATTTGCTGGATACATATATTTCAGAGAGTGCTCTTTTTCCACCATCTATTTGGGCTGAATATTCACCTTGTGTATCCCGTACCACAAACAATTGCGAGTCATTTCATTCGAAATTCAACAGTTATTTTTATACTTCAAAACCAAACATATTTCAATTCACAGAAGCTGTAAAAGCAGTGCAAACTGAAATTTATATCAAAATGGGGAGTACATTGCCAAAATCAAAAATAACATTGGAGAGAGAACATTTTTTAAAATGATAAAATGATGCTTTGGAAAAGTCGAAACATAGATCGATACGAGTTTGTGTGTCAGGTGTCGTCTAAATTTTTACCAGCCTATTTCAAATCTAAAAAATAATAATATAAAAAAAAAAAAAAAATTAAAATAATAAATAATTTAAATACTAATTACAGATAACATGTATTATACTTATACTCTTAAATTTATTAAAATACTTATATGACTGTCATATTTATACATAAATGGAATATACTGTAATATAAATAAATAAGGCTGTATTGAAGGATTTTACATTTTTGTTTTCATTATTTTTGTTACTGCCACCTATATCATAGTTACATGTAGTAGGACGGAATTCAGACATAGTTTATCTGTTTATCCACCCCCGGGACGGCACTCGGACATAGTTGCTCCGCCCCCGGGACGGAATTCGGTCATTTTCAGCAACCCGGGACGGAATTCGGCAATTGCCATATACAATATTGTTAAAAGCAATACAATTAAACCATATATGTATCAAAATATATAGCCAATATTCACTCAATAGCAGTATTCCAGATGTTAAACGTTATACAATGCCAGTATAACTTAACAATCCAATCCAGTTGTCCACTTGTACCTACTTTCTGTCTGAAATGGAAAACTTTAAGTTAATGTTTAGTGAAAAAGGAAAACGCGTGTACGTTACGCCCGACGGATTTAAATTTTCATTTCACAAGACTCTATCAAACGATGTTGAACGATGGCGCTGCGTCCAAAGATCTTGTAAGTATTTTTTTTAAATGTAAAAATAATGTATTGATTAACGAGTCATCATCACACAATCACGCATGTAATGAAGAAAGTATACTACTTAGACAAGCGGTTAGTAATAGTGCCAAAAGAAAAGGCTTAGAAGATATTTGTGAAAGGCCTTCTAAAATATTGCATCGTGAATTAAAAAATGATGTTAATTTAACGCATAATGATTGTATTATAATTCGAAAAAATATTTATAATGCTAGAAAATCTATACAGCCAAAAATTCCGAAAACTATTAACGATATTAATAGTGTACTAAATGATTTAAAACTAACAACAAATCGAGACGAAAATTTTATACGCATAATACGTATTCGTAAAATTATGAGGAAAACACTCAATCTGGTAATGCCAATAATGAAACAGTAATTGAGAATGATGGGGAGATTATTGAAACTGAAAATGAGAATATGGGTAATACTAAGGTAAAGAGAACAAAAAGGGGTAGAGTAATAAAACCTAATAGATATTGCTGATCTTTAGGTATATAATAATTAGTAATATTAATTTGTTTTATATAATTATTTGAAGTATAACTAATCAAAGATTTGTATTTGCATATTAAAGGTGATTGTATTCTGTTAATTTAATATTGTTCTAAAATTAATTCTGTTAATTTAATATTGTACTAAAACTAATTCAATTGTTTATTTTTTTAAATTTGTGTGTTACTTGTCTGAATTACTAATTGTAAATCAATCTGAACAGGGGGGATGTGATATGTTATCATTATTATTATTAATGTTGTATTTTGTTAAATTATATTTTTTTTTGTACTTAACCTAAAAACACTCTCTCTGATTGACTATTTCTATTAAGAAAGTTAATTAGTTGTAATGTTATGCACTGATATAGTTCATAACCATGTGTTTTAAAATAAAGTCTTGTAATGAAATTAATTAAAAGTCTATAAATCAATATCAATCAATAAGGTAATGTCCAAAAGAATATAACAGTCGGTGTATTAACTGTACTCATGTGACGTATTTAACTGTGTATACACAGTGCATTATTAGTTACATTTCGGTTTAACGGTTATATATGGCAAAATGCTTTTATTATTGTTTAGGTAATTATATGTTATTTTATAACCCACTTGCGCTCATACATACTGAGCCGCCGGGTAGACGACCGGTGGTCTGTGATTGATCGGTGGTGTTCGGCGATCGGCAGTGTTCGTTGTAGTAGAGTAGCTGCTATTAGCGAAGATCACCGCTAGCGCTCCTTGGAGCAAAGACGGCCTGCGCGACCGAGACCAGTTTTCGTCGAGCGAGTGGGCAACTCTCACTGAATAGAGTATAGCTATTATAATTAAATCAAAAATAAAACACCGATACACTTATATTACTGTTCTACAATCTCTTAGAAGCAGTAGAAATTACTATATTAATCAACAATGTAATTACAACTCTAATTAGCATAATATATCAATCACCAAGTTTTAAAATGTGAACGAATGATTTCGAAAAAATTCTATGCAGCTTTCAAAAGATGATGATATATATTGATGACCTATACTCCAAACATATTACTTGTAGCTGCAAAACGACTATCCATAATGGTCGTAAAGTACATAAATATCTTTCAAATACTTCAACAATTATCTCATCACCTGACTCGCCCACATATTAATCATACATAATAATCCATACGACCAAAATATAAATCCGGACATACTATACTCTGTACCAAATAAGAGCGCACCCGGCGAAGCACGAAAACCAGTCGAAACTCGAGCATGACAGAGAGCGCTACCTCAGCGTGTGACAGTGTCGGCAGCGAATACGGCCGACTAACGGCGGCTAAAGGCGCGTTCTCATGAGTCAAGTTTAGTTGACCGATTATAGTTGATAAACAAAAATTGAATATAAAATAAATCAGCTTTTGTTCATACATTTCAACCGAGCAGCATAAAAGAAGAATTAAAAACGATTTTAATTAATATGTGTAAAAATCGCAAAAAACGTCGTTTTTGGGTGAGACAATGGATATTAAGAAGATAACAAAATAACAAAGAGAAATCCATGAGAAATGGAATATCCAATCTTGTAAAAATATAAACTTCAAACGCTCATAAAAATTTAATTTAATTTGCTTGTAGAAATTTTAGATTCTGAGTGGAACGATGAATGTATTGATCTTACAATGATGTGGGTTTTTTTTATTTTTTTTTTTGTGTCTGTCATCACATTTTAGGACAGTAAAAGTGCTTGGATTTTTATCAACAGTATCTTTTCTGATAGGAAAGTGAATCTAGTTGGTACTTTGGAGGGTCAAAAGTAAAATTTTTCCAGTAGTTTTCAAAAGCGCCGTGAAAAACAAAAGAAAAATTGAGGAAAAACGGGAATTTGTACGCAAAGATTTCGAAAAATCGATTTTGGTTTTTGGTGCAACTCTTAAATAAATGACCGTAGGTACATGCAATTTTGACTGAACGTTTATATTACCATTTTCTATGAAAAATACAATTTTGAAAATTGTCGACTCTTTTTCAGCTGTTTGCGGACAATCTCAGTTCTCAATTTTTTTAGTTTTTTTTTTCTATAAATATCAATAACATTTTATTTGTAGGGTAAAAAAGCTTAGAAATTTAATTTAAGGATTCTCATTAATAACTCATACTGTGTGAGAGTTCGTGATTTTTACATCACCAAAACCACCCATGAGGAAAGGGGGACACTTTCCTCATAACCTGTGAGCCGCACCGCGTGAGACCCGAGGGTCAAGTCGGTGGAACTCACAGGCTTTGATACACGCATTGGCGATTGAACGCCAAAGATTTATGTTGGGAGAGGGAAAAAATAAGTTTATTAAAATAAATAATAAGAGTAGTATTAGGGTAATCACGTGGATGCATTTTACAGGTTTTTCTAATGTAAATAATTTAAATAAAGATTTTAACATTTTTTTTTAACAAAATAATATATAAATTGGCGCATGGCAAGCGCATGAAAACAACATATTTTTATATAAAGTGGCACATGGCAAATACAAAAATATGATAGGGAATAAGGAAGCTTAATAAAATTTAAGAGCATGTCGCAAACAATTGTTTGAGTATTTTACTGTTAAACTCGGCGGCATGTGTTTTTTCCGGCCCACGGGAGGCGACACATCATATTTCTCATGATGTGTCCTCGCAGGGTTACCGGGAAAAATAACGCGCTTCGCACACAGTGTGAGGCACAAGGTGTTCAGGTGAGCGGCTTGCGGCAGCTAAGCGAAATGAGGGGAAAGAAAAAAAAGAGGATCCGCGTCTTGCGACGCCTATAAATCGTGCTTTTACAAAGGGGGGACAGAGGGGAAAGAATAATTACGACGTTTGAGCTGCACATGGTTGTTGATCGACGTGGTGTTGGCTCCGCCCGCCTCGGGCCCGTAGTGGTTAGCTTAGCCTATCATTTTGACTGGTGACCGGGTTGACAACGTAGAAAAACAAAATACACCGGGTTCCAACGTGGTATTGTGTGCGGTGACTCGGCTCACGAGTTATCCGGCAGACAGTCGGCAGCTCTTGGCAAAAGTGCGGATGGAGACGTCTGCTGTTGTAGCTAGGGACGTTGCGATACTATCGATATGATTAAGTATCGATACTTTTCTTTCGATATTTGAGTATTGTTTATTCGATATTTTCATTTCGATATTTACTCAGTATCGGTGGAAAATACTTAGTATCGAATCGGCTTTTTCTAAAATAAAATTTTTTTTTAGCCTTACCAAATTTTTTTTCTGCGTATTGAGTATTTTAATATTTTCGGTTTAGACCCTTCTAAAACGTGCTCCCGGAATCAGGGGTCCTCGAACCCCCTAAATAGTAGAATAATATAGAATAGAACCTCGATCAGCTGATAGCCGATAGGGTTTACGACGTTTACGTTCATCTATGATCTGATCTGTCAACTTAGGAAACGAGCCCGTCAACCAACATGATGTTAGATCCTTGTTGACCCGTACTACCGTACCTATTCTGTATTCGTATAGTAGTAGTCATGGTTAATTAATATATAGGTATGATCGCAACTTTGTGATACGCAGGTATCATGATTCATGGGCCATGGCCGCAACTGGCACTGAATATTATCACTTCGATTTATTTGTTAACAAAACATACAAATTATTAATTTCATGGGTAAATAAATCTAAAAATCACTGCCAGCTGAGATTCTTTTCCATGCTAAAATGAGCAATAATTGTACGTGCGCAACCCATAACGAAAATGCGTCTCAATGCAATCATACCTAAATATTTTTAGCCATGATAGTAGCAATGTTGTTATATTATATTATTTATTTTTAGATTTATATTATGTCATATTATTATGTGATTCGTAAGGCCTACGGGTTTTCCATGATATTGTCTATGTTATCATTGAACACTGTTATTCATTTTTGTACTCAACACTTTTTCTGGCTTCTGCCGACCGTCATGAACTCATAAATGCATAATACTCTTATACTCATAAGTTCGTAAATTGTAATCTGTAGAGAATTGACTGACGACCGTACCTGCTGGCTGCTACAGTGTACTAAATTTTACTAACCATCAGGTAAGTTCTAATTAGTAATTATTTATCTTACTATTTAAAACTTAATTTTATACTTTTATACTCATTATTTTATATATTGCTTATTCTTTAATAAATAAAGTAAAAAAAAATCCTTTTTACAGTATTCAGTATGTCACCACCTAGGAGTAAAGCGTGGAATTGCTTCAAAAAGATAAATGGTTCAGAAGCAATTTGTAAAGTTTGCTCGAATATTGTTAAATACTCAGGAAATACGTCTAATCTTTTTAAACATCTAAAGAAACATTCTAATCTACCATTAACAGCTACAACTGTAGATAATGTGACTGTTGAAATCGATTCATCACAGGCAATACTTAATCGCCATCTATCTGAACTGATTGAACCTTCAACATCAAAATCCAGGTAGTTTATAAAGATGAATACTTGAGGACCATATAACGTACTACATAATTGTAAATATTTATGTTATTTATTATAGTGATACTTCTACTAATTTATCGAGTGAGATCGCATCAAGTCACACACTTGAGGTACCTATTTTAAAATTTTAAACACACTACAAAAACTAATTAAATTATAGAACAATAGCTAGAGTACTTATATATTATTACTTTTGTTTATTTATTTAGGAAGAAATGGTTGATTCTCCTTTGCCAGCCAGACTTGTGGTGAAACGACCAATAGTGGAATCATTTAATAGAGCCAGTCATTTCCAAGGTAAATTAAAAAAAAAAGAATAATGACTAATAATATTGTTATTAATGAATAGTTTTATATTGCTAGAACCTTGAATTATTAAATGTATGATAATAAATAATATGTCGTTGGCCATAATTTATGGAAAATTAGTTTTACAAATAGATTAGGCTCTTTGCAATGGGGTAGCCCATTTGCAAACTACTTATTATTTTCCAAATGACCTGCTGTTTTTTAGGCTTATTGCGTACAGACTAACAGCAGTTTGACCTTTTAAGAACTACAATTATTGAATTATTATTATTCAGTAATAACCGTTTTACTTATTTTATTTTAAGCGTAATTTATTACTTGTACAATAAAAAAGATTAATAGAATTATTATAACATGTAAACTGAACAAGTATTGTACCTATTGTATTTATTTTGTGAAGTTTAGATTATTTTAAAATTTTTGACTATTGTAACTAAAATACATAAAATATTTACTTATTGTTACATGTGGTATTTTTCGTGGAATTTTGAGCTACATAGTACATTATTTTTAAAATAATTAAATAGTAATCAATTTTATTTTTTTAGAAGGAGGGTATCGTCATTCAAAGATTACAATGTCTTTGTTGTATTTTATTTGTAAGGACAAAAGACCATTTCACGTAATAGATGGAAAAGGATTCCAACATCTCCTTAAAGAGTTATCTCCATCATACAAAATTCCTTGCGCTACAACATTAAAACAACTTTTGGACAATAAGTATGATGTGATGAAGCAATCTCTCAAAGTAAGACTATCAGTTGTTTTGCATGTATCATTAACATTCGATGTATGGACCGAAACCATGGCAGAAAAGAGTTTTTTAGGAATAACTATTCATTTTTTGGAGAAAACTCTTTTGAATTCATTTTGTCTATCGGTTATTGAGTTAAAAGAACAACACACAGGTGATTACATTTCAAAAATACTTAATCGAACATTAGAAGACTGGGAAATAGAGAAGGATAATGTGGTAACCATAGTAACAGACAATGGTTCCAATATGATCTCAGCAGTAAACAAGACTTTTACAAAAATTGATGGTAAAAGTCGACACATACCATGTTTTGCACATACGATTAACTTAGTGGTAGAAGTAGCAGTTAATCATTCAAGTGTGAATAATTTGATATCTATGGTACGTGAAATAGTCAAGTGGGTGAAGAGAAGTGTAAAAAATAGTGATTGTTTAAGAAAGTCTCAAATGGACACTGGAATACCAGGTTCTGTTATAAAATTAATACTCGATGTTAAGACACGTTGGAATTCAACTTTCTACATGATTGAGAGGTTTCTTAAAATTGTAGATTGGATTAGTCCTATGTTGTTAAGAGATTGTTCTGGACCTAGCATGTTGTCTGCTTATGATATCGAGGCTCTTCAACAATTAGTTAGACTCTTGAAACCGTTAGAACATGTAACAACAGAGTCTTCAGGTGAAAAGTATGTGACCATTTCAAAAATTATACCAATGATAAATTGTCTTGTCGCACAACTAAATAAAATTAAACCAAGTACTGATAGTATATCTGATGTACAAGTAACTTTGCTACGAGAAATTAATAAACGTTTTGGATCAATTGAGTTGGTCACTTCAATTGCAATTTCTACTCTACTAGACCCTAGATTTAAAAATTTACATTTTCATGATGCAAATGCGTGCTCAAAAGCAATGTCAACTCTAAGAAAAATGATGAATAATGATCTAGTTGATACTACAACAACCGATACATTGAGAGAATGTGACGCTCCTACAACGGAAACATATAATTTTTGGAATCACCACGAGTCATTAGCACTCGGTCAAAAAACCAATAGACCCGATGGAAATATAAATGATGAGTTATCACTTTATTTAACAAATCCAGTGGTTCCATTGATAACCAATCCCTTGGAAAAATGGGAAGAACTAAAGAATATTTTTCCTTTACTGTATAAGCAAGCAAGAATTCATTTTGCAATGGTTGCTACTTCTGTCCCTTGCGAACGGTTATTTTCCAAAGCAGGCGCTACTATAACAAAAACTAGAAACCGTTTAACAGGAAAACGTCTAGAAAAGTTACTTTTCCTAGGTTGTTTCAATGAAGAAGACTGGTTTTAAAAATGTATTAATTAGTTTTTCATTATTAACTTGTCATTTCAAGGAGACATTATTATTTTTTTGTTATTTTTTTTTAATTAAATAAGTATATAAAGTTGTAGGTATTTATTTTGAAATTTGCAATAAACTTTGTTATATTTACTATATGTACCTATTTATTATTATTTTAATAAATGTTGAACTGTATAATGAAAAGAAGAAAAATAATTTTTTAAACTACATATTAAGTATACATATAGTATGAGTATATGTTATAAAATAATGAATATGAATGATTCTGTACATATTTTATTTTATTTTACAGTATTATATAGCACCTATTACTTATAATATATACCATTTACAAAAACTGTATATTGGGTTAATCTAAAATAAATTTATCTACCTCAAAACTTGCTTTGAATAGAATACTGCTAATTATTTAGTAAGTACTATAGTCTACAATGAACATAAAATGTGCATAGTTTATAGAGAAAATCAAAATCTGACTTATATGACTAAAAAACATAAATATAACTTATATTATTATCTGTATTTTGCATTTAAATATAATAATATTGTATTTATAAAAATTGATTTATAGTTTTATATTTTTATATTTTATAATAATAATTATGTTAAACCAGACTATAACGCACAATTTCTAACCCAAAAGTAGGTAATCATTTATTTTGGCTGTGGTCACTAACAGAACTGGTTTTTCAGAAAAATTACTTATCCACAATAGATAAATATTAGGTACAAATAGAAGTATTTAGAAAAAAAAAATTAATTATAAATGAATATTGTCACATCTTGCCCAAATAAATTTTTTTCAAAATAATATTTGCCCCTTTAATTTATAACAAGATCACAAACTGAGGTCACATAAACTTTTGAAATTATGACTGAGAAAAACCGAAAAAAATATATGTTTGTATGAAAAAATTAAATTCATTCGATATTTACTCATATCGATATTTGTTATCGATAAAATGATCGATATCGATATGAACAATCGATTAATGTAATGAGTACAAGTATCGATACTATCTTTCGATATGACATCCCTAGTTGTAGCCTTTGAAAAAAAGAAGTGTCGAGCGGTCGGCGACGGTGGTGTGCCGTAGGCCGTCGACGGAACTTGGTGCTTCATTTGTGTAGTGGGGCAGCCGGGCAGGTCAGTGTCGTACTTTTGCGGGATTATTACAATTAAATTGTGGGAGTACAGTATTGCTTGCGGGCCGTGCCGGCGGACGCGACGAAAGCGCTGGAGGCGACGGTGGCGGGCAACCGCGGCACGTCGACGACGAACACTGCATGATGAAGGGGGGAACGGGGAACATTTATTGCATAACACTGCGGCCATTTGTGCATTATCTACGCGCGATATCTACGTTTTATTACTAATGGTTATAGGACTAAAGGTGCGTTGACTTGTCAACAACGTTAGCAATAGGTGTGTTCGGGGAATGTTATTATGATTTATAAGGCTGAAAATTCCGTGACGTTACAACTGTAAGCAAAAAATCTAAAAAGTATATAAACACAGATATTTTTACAGTCATTTTAAATTGAAATTTAGATGTATTTACATATTAAAACCAAGAATAACGATTTTAGTTAAGTATTTGTTGTAATCTAAAGATATTATTCGTGAATATATGAAACTTTAGAGTATATTATTATATTTTATATACACAATGACATTTTAAAATGTAATTTTTTTGACAAAAATGTTTTTACCTACTGTAGTACCCTAACGCATAATAATAAAATATTCTTACATCAAACGATTTAATCTATCATTTTAATAGTAGGTACCTAAATTTAAAAGATTTTTATAATTTTGTCATTAGTCGATCAGTTTATTACCATAAAGATTTATTACTACATTTACGTACATCTATAATGAATTAAAACGATTAATATTTAATAACATATTATTTTAACTAGGTACCTACCTATGAAATATTTAAATTCACAGTTCGACCTCCAACGTTACTCCAACTCAAGTACTTCGCAGTTTTACTCCAGAGCTTGACAGTTTTACTCTAGAACATGACACTTCTAATCAAGACCTTGGTACTACTCATCTTGTGGAAGATAAACTGCCCATGTGAAAAACAGTTTTCTCGCAAATCTATTAATGCAAATTTAAGAGTTTGGCCTTGAGACTTGTTTATAGTGATTGCAAAACAGACTTTGAAGGGAAACTGTAATCGTTTAAATTCGAACGGATGATCACTCGGAATTAAAGGGATTCGTGGTACAAACACAGTTTCCCCTTTAGCACATACAGTTAAAATTGTGGCTTCTACTATATTGCGATGTAAAGCTTTACTTTAAGCCTGGTCCCATTGCACAGTTTAGGTGGTTTCAAATTTCGCAACAACATAATAGGTGTGTGGTGTGCCCACACGCAGAATAAGCCTATGATATGGCATACCCGGTGGTTTCAATGAATTTAAAATTTCAACCGGATAATTAGTTGCATCGTCCATGTTGACCACCGTATCTATCAAAGTTTATACTTTTTCTTCCCCTTCAAAAGACATCAGCAGTGTATCATTGATAGCCGCCGCTTGGTAATTTTTTGGAGTGAGTATAGCACGTTCACACAACCATTCCATAGGCTTATCATGAATATGAGCAATATCTGGATAAATTTTTGATATTAAACCCTGAACCGTAGTTACAACTGTGCACAAATTTTCTGAGATAGTTATCATTTCACCAAACGATTGATAATCACCATTTCCAACAGGGTTCGCAGTTTTAAACATTTTGTTTAAAAACATTTGTTTTAAACAATTGAAATTAAACATTGTGTGTTTAAAACAAGATATTTAAAACATGTTTTTTATGTTGTATGTTTAAAAATGTTTTTTATAAATTCTTTTAAAACTTAAAAAAAAATAGGTACAACATGTCATGATTTAAATTATTTTTTTTTTCCATCTAATTATGTTAAATAATAAATTATAATTCAATTTTATTTTTGTTCAATTGATAATTTAACAGTCCGATTTCTATATTATTATTGTAGTTTTATTTAAATGGTTAGTAGTACTTTATACAAATTATTAATTACCCAATTATTTATTTATTTTAAAAATGCAATATTCATTCACGTATAGTATATTAGTAATTTATATAGAAGTATAGGCATATAGTATATGCTATACCAATGTCCAATAGTGAAATAAATGACATTTCATATGATATATTTTTAAGCAAAACAATAATCACATTATCGACTGTTTTTTTATTATGAGTACCCAGAGTACCTACTACTTAGTACTTACTACCAATTTATTGAAAAAAAACTTACAACTAATATTAATTAATAATTAATTACTTTATAAAATATTATAATACAAATAAACAATATTCAATTTATTTCAGTCTTCTTTAATTTCTTTATTAATTCTAGACAAGATTATAAATAGGTAGATACATTAAATTTTTTAATAAAAAGTAAAACAATACAATACATTTTTAAGTAATAAGTTCAGTAACGAACTAATAACTAATAAGGCTAAAAACATTAAGTAATAAAATTATAATAATAACAACTTTTGTCAAATAACAATTTCAATTTCAAAAAATAACCTTTAACTCTTTAAGATAAAAAAAAAATAAATAATAATAATAACTTTTGTCAGATAACAATAACAATTTTAAAAAATAACTTTTAACTCTTTAAGTTTTTAAAAAAAAAATAATAACTTTTATCTGATAAAAATAACAATTAAAAAAAATAACTTTTAAGTTTAAAAAAATAATAATAACAACTTTTGTCAGATACCTAGTACATAATCTGATGACTATAAACAATAAACATTTTTAAAAACTATTAACTAATACAATATATAGAATTATAAATCTGTAATAATATACAAACAACTATTAAGTATTCTGTATTAATAATTAATTATTTGTTTAAATGTTTAAATATGGTAACCATTTTTCCTGCTTTTTGTATTCCCAATCGATTTCGAACTTTTGAATGAACGAACCCAAATGTCGAGAACACTCGTTCAACTCCTGCACTAAATGCAACAGCCGAACGCAGTTGCATATTTAAGGGTAGCATTTTTTCAGAAATATTATTTCTTAATGCTAACCACCATGTTATACTATAGCTTTATTTAAAGCATTATTGGAAAAGAGATAGTCTTTGAGCGGGGTTGTCTGAGCTTTAAATTTAAAAATTGCACACATAATTTCAGGATGGTACTCTAATACATAATTAATTCCTTGGTCCATTTCTTCCTCATTTAGATGTTGTCCTTTATACTTTGGATCAAGTATATTGGCCAAATAATGATATGGTGTCATAGCCGTTTCGTAAAATGTTGAAATGTTGATTGATCAATTTTAGTCTTCAAGCAATATTTCAAATTGATTTTTAAAATCAATCCACACTTCACTTACTTCACTAAGAGTACATTTATTGAGTTCTTTGAGTTTTATCAAGAGCAACAGATATTTTTTCAATATTTACAAGTGTTCTTCTGCATATAGCTGACCTATTATCTCGACATACGTTAACTAATATTGGCCAATTAACAATATATGGTTCTAGAGTCTAGACAATCACAATATGTGTTTCATCTTACATCTAATGGTAGAACGAGTGACTTTCCAGGTCCGTTTCACCAGCCCCCCGAATATTGAACTCTCGGATTTTTTTTCACTTAAAATTAGCATGAATTGGCAAGACTATTATCATACTTTGCATGACACTATTTAATGAGAAATAATCAATAAACTTTGGGTTAGCTGTTGAAACGTTTCGCCAGCCCCCCACCCCCCATCCTTGAAAAAAAGATTTTCCCGAATTTTTTTCAACCAATAATTATCACGCGATTAGCATGAATTGGCATGCTTACGCACGGAATTCGCACACCAATATTTACCGAGCAATCCCTCTTTCTTTAATTTTACCGTTTCGGCAGCCCCCCCCCCACCATCATTGAAAAAAAAAGATTTTCCATATTTGAATTCTGTTGAACCTATATTGTTTTTTAATAAATCTGTTAATATAAATTCAAAAACATCTGCCATTGAACAATACTTTGTAAATAATTGTTCAATTGTACAGACAAAATTAAAAAAATTTAAATGTGGATGAATAAGTCCACCTCTGGAAGTTAAGTTAGTTAGTCGTGCAACAGGTTCAACAGAATTCAAATATGGTTGCTTAATTGCAGCTTGGCAAGTAGTACATTTGAAAAAACGGATTATTTGTTTAGACAAATAACCAGTGACATAATATAAAATGCAGTCTATTAAAGGGGATAAATAATAATCATGATCGCTGACTTCTACAGTATCATCCAAACTCCAGTCTTCCTGTTCAATAGCAAAATCCAGTCTATCACGAATAATTTGTAATGATGATTTGTTCTTGTCACAACTATTGTAAATTTGTTTGATACTATCAAGAGTAATTAAATTCTCGGAAGGTTTATTGTTTTCAACAGAGCAATTTCCAGATTTGGGTGGTTTTAAGACACTGTAAACCGACAACAACTTATATAATTGCAAAAAAGTTGGTGTTGCAGGGTGATCATTTGCACCACCTGCCTGCCGAACTGTACCAAAAAAGCGCTGAAATTTTTAAATAAAATTATAGATGTAAAACAATTACAATGGACGTTTAACAATAAATATCATAGTTTTACTTCTACACGGTCTTGATTAATTTTTCCCGTAGGTATGTAAGCCATATTATAATGTTTTTGTAAGTATTTACATCCTGGTACGATGCATCTGTGTCCCGGCATAATAAATATTAAATTAATATAAAAAAATTTAACAATAAAGTATAAACTAAATACTATAATAGTAAAAAGTAAATTTTCACATATTTTAACGTTGATATCGGTTGTTGCGATTTTGTTGGGCGAACGCATATGTGGCGCTCATAGCGGAATTTTAACATTACTCCAACCATCGATTGACATACATACAGTTTTACCTTTCAAATCTCTTTCTATTGAATTCAAAGTGTTTTAGTAAACAGTATCTAGTAGTTCATTGCATACTGCTTTATCTGTTGGTAATTTGTTTCCTAGGTGTAATAATTCTACAAGTTTTTTAAATTCGTGATGGTTTACGGTATTGAATGCAGTATAGGATGAAAATAAGAATTTTCTCAACTTGAATATCGAACTTTTCTTTATCTTGTTTGCTAGTCTTGCAAACAAAAAAGTCGATGTTTGAGTTGCACCGTTTAATAGTTGAACGGCCTGGTACTTCTTCGTTTACTATAATAATGAAGAGTGACATAGTCAATTCTGAAAACATAGAAGTTTAAATTAGTTATAATTACCTGATTGATCTAATTCTGAGACCACTGTCGTTATACCTAGCGAAACCACAGCTGCCTGAGTTTCGCGACCGTGGACGCACGGTATAGATCGCGTCCCCAGGTTGCGGATAGGGGGAAGCCCGGTTCCCTCGGTTCGCCGAGTCGGGTAGCCGGCGAATAACTAATACCCGGCCGCGGACAGCTTCGATCAAATGACCTGTGGTTCCGGACAGTATGTCCTCTGGGCCGGTTCACGGTCGCCGGTTGGGCCACCGACCCAGCCGGTGGTGCTCTTAATACGAGTTGAGAGCACGGGCGCCGGAGTTCGCTCCGTCCAGCAGCCGGGCGTCTCAGTGTAAGTCGGGTTCGGGCATGTCTCGGGACACAGCGGTGAGTGTTGCGGGCTCGCGGCTGATGGCTCGTCTGCTTAGAGCCCCTAAGTCGGTAGGCGAGGGTGGTCGTCGCAAAATAGTCCCACCTTTGACCGAAAGGTAGGGCTGTCGTCAGTTTGGGCAGGGCGCCTCGCCTCGGCAAGCACCGGGTCGGGACGTTCGGCCAGACTGGCCCAAAGAACGGGTCCTTGCTGATGACGGCTCGAAAGGGTGGTGGCCAAGATTAATTTCGCACCTCGCGGACGCTCGTTAAGGCAAACCAATGCCCGTCTTGCCGGACAGAACTGGTAGCTCTCGAGGGGGTGACATTCTGACTGAAGACGCTTCAGTGTGAGTGGGGCCCCGTCGGCAACGACGCCGCTCACCGCGGGCGTCCAGTGATGGTTCACGCCCCTAGACGTCCGTTGCCGGTAGGAATCGTGGTGGCGGTTTTCTTACGAATACTTTGTGGTTAAGTCAATAGATGCTTATTTTAAGTTCTCGCTGACAGGCGAAAACCTCTGATGAACGGCCGCCACGACCCGGGGGCGCGAGTCTCCGGTTCGTTGTCGGTTCCTCTCGGGTGTCTAGCCGCTATACCGGTGTAGTATCATCGGAGGTTGGGTGTTACCAGAAACACTCGGTGTGGAGATAGCACACAGCCAGACCAGGCGAATTCAGGCGGCACTTGGCCTGTCTTCTTGGTACGGGACCTTGGTCCCGGTGCTCGTGGTCCCTAGACGACGCGCGGCCGGCGGACTGGGCCACCGTACGTCGACCGTGAACCTCCGCGGCTCTCGACTAGCGCACAGCGCTAATGTGAGGTCCGCGGTTGTAGCCGCAAGGCACCAAAACCCGGGAGTCTTCATGTCGTTATACCTATGCATGTTTTCAGATTCATTTAAATTGACCGTATCATCTTTGTCTGTTCTGGGTTGACACTTGTTTAAATGTTCTTTCATTCTTGCCACAAAAGCAACAATATATTTTTTGCAATACTTGCATATGGCTCTGTTACATTTTAAATTAGACGTCGAAACTAATCAATCTGATCTTTTACGAATAAAATGTTCCCACACACTATCCAAACTCCGACCTCCACTCATGTTCGTTTAATTTTAGTAACAAACCGTATGCAAATTGCAGATTATCGACATAGACTGTCACTGTTTGTGACTAGTAAGGTACTGACTACTGATTCTTAGACCATATACTTGTATAATATGATCAACCATCTAAGAACTGATAAGTGAAAACTGAGTATATTGTACGTTCGAGTCACGTTGGATGGAGCTGTAAGCTAGCATGGCGCAGTTCTTCAAGGAACAGCCAACAGCGTACAAAAGCCACACAATTTAGACTCGAGCCCCGCACGTTAATACTGGCCTATCCAAATCGGAGTAGGTAGGTGTTATCGTCCAGCGAACGCGCGACACTTTCCGTACCTAGGTACACATATCCGGCAACATATAACATTTACGTTCAGCGTGCTTCGACGCATAGCAGGCGTTTTGACTTCGTGTCGAAAAATATCTCCACCCACCTCTCGTCACCCATCATCACATATTTTCGGTAGTACGGACGGAGAAAAATTATGCCATCATCACGCACGTAGTTCGGTAATTCGTAACGACGAAAAACCAACTACGAATTTTTCCGTCACCACACCACCTATTGGCACCCACTCTTAATCCCAAACCTACACCACCCCCACCACACTCACCTCACCATGTCCCTGGCCTGCTGCGCCTCCGTCCTTACCTTAGTTACTAGTGTTGGGTTCTCCTCTACCACCCTGGGTACCGGTGCCGGTTCCCTGGGTGGCACGGTAACGGATGCCCTAGCTGCCCCTGTGGTGACCCGGTGTGTGTGGTCCGGCTGGGTAAGGACGGTGTTGCCTGGTGAGCGAGTTGGTACGGCTTTCGTTTGGGGTTGCTGGCTGTTGTGGACGTAACCGCCGCTCTACGCCCGCAGTCCGGTCGTCCCATCCGCGGTTGCAAATTGCCGCCCGCACCGGGTACTGCAGTAGCTGGCGGAGTGGCATTCGTCGCACCTGCGCGGCTGTTGTCGGCATATTGTCCGCGTTGATCAATCCCAGCTGGTTGATCAGGGCCGCTACCTGCTCCCATCTGTCACACCAATTTTTCTGGTTGCTTTTGTATGCCCTCTGAGTCTACAATGTGCCCCAAAAATGAAATTTCGGGCAGGCCGTTCTTAAGTTTTTTTGTGTTGCACGTTAGTCCGAATCTTTTTAGACGCTCGAGAACTTTGTCTAGGTGGGCCTGATGTTTGTGCTCGTTTTTTTAAAATACTACAATATCGTCTAGGTAAGACGATAGACGTGTACCATGTACTCGCCGTTCCTTTTAGTTGTGGCTCGACTGCCGTACACCAATCCGTGGGGTGTATACGTGCCTGCACTAATATCGATTCGGTATTAGCTATATACCTCACGGGGTCCTCGGCCCTTGTTCCTGTGTACTCGGGTAATGAGGACCTTGCGGCGCGCAAATCGTCGTATGGTATTAGTACCGATCGCTCTTGTGCGTGCGTGTGTGTGTGTATGGCGCGTACTGTGTTCATAGTGTTGATTACATAAATTTCCTTGATATCCCAAATAGTTTGACTAACTTCGGAAATAAACATTGCGACATAATAACAACATACATTATTTGTGTTCTATCATGATTGTAACCACACGAGTTCTATGCGCAATTTTCCATTCTCCTTTCAAAGTGAATTATAAAATATTTTTTCTTGTTTTAAAACAGGTTTAAAACATGCTTTAAACATGTTCAAAACAATTGAAAAAAAGGTGCTCTGATGTACAGTAGGTTACAAATGGGTCCCTGTATAATGGATAGTATTAAATTTCAATTCAATGACATATAATCATTGTACAAGAAAAACCATTCTGAGCGGAGACGGTATGTCAGTCTAGGTATAAAAGACATATTCTATACTTACCTATGGTTTAAAAAAAAATTTTAACTTAAAATGACTTTAAAAATAAACTATGCTTATGTATTTTTTAGATATTTTCGTAACAGAATTCACTACTTACGTGGAATCTTGTTTTAAATTTTCAATCCTTAAATATAAAAGTTGAACATTTTATACATTTTTAACTACAAAATAATTATTCAATTTTAAATTTGATAAATGTTGTCAAAATTCGACGTTTAAATGCTTATAAAAAAAAATTGTGCCTATGTATTTTTAATATTTTTCAACTGATATTGTAACAATATATCAGGAGCCTTGTATTAAATTTTTTACACTTTTTGGCCCAACAGATAAAACTTTATTGATATTTATAGAATAAAAAACTAAAAAAATTGGAAACTGAAAATGTCCGTTAATTTATTCAGTGAAATTTTCTCGTATCTACAGTTATTCGTTTTTGAATCACTACATAAGAAATCGAGTGAATATCCAATGTTGTAAAAATTTAAATTTCAATCGTTCATAAAAATTTAATTTGACTTTCTTATAGACATTTTAGATTCTGAGTGAAACGATGAATGTATTGATTTTACAATGATGTGTGTTTTTTTTTTTATTTTTTTTGTGTCTGTGTACACGATAAGTAGTCGAAATGATGCTTCGATTTTCGAGTTCAGTCTATTGTTCGATTGGAAAGTGAATATCGTTGGTGCATTGGGGAGGTCAAAATTTAAAATTCCTAGTACTTTTCAAAAGCGCCAAGAAAAACGAAAGAAAAATTAAGGAAAAACGGGAATTTTTACGCAAAATCGATTTTTCAGAAAATTGAATTTGGTTTTTGGTGTAACTTTAAAACAAATGACCGTAGATACATGAAATTTTCACTGGTTGTTTATATTTGCATTTTCTATGCACGATAACATTTTCAAAATATTTTGATTTATTTTGAACTGTTTAGGGACATTTTCATTTTCTATTTTTTTTTAGTTTTTTTTTTAAAATATCAATAAAATTTTATTTGTTGGTTAAAAAAGCTTGAAAATTTAATACAAGGATCCTAGTATATTGTTACAATGGCATTTGAAAAATATTAAAAATCCTTAGTCACAGTTTTTTTTATAAGCATTTAAAGTTCAAAAATTGAGAAAATATGAAAAAATCACGAAAATTAGCAAATTATTTTGAGTTAAGAATTCGTGAAAATTTTTCTTTTTAAATCTAAGATTTGAAAATGTAATAGAAGATTCCTCATAAGTTTGTACACCTTTATCAATAAAAAAATCTCTACCGGACAGTCAAATTCAATTTTTATGAGCGTTTGAAATTCAAATTTTTACAACATTGGATGTTCACTCGATTTCTCATGTAGCGATTTCCTTATTTTGTTGTTATTCATAAACGAATAACTATAGATACATGAAAATTTCACTGAATATCAATAAAGTTTTATCTGTTGTTACAAAAAGTTTAAAAATGTAATACAAGGCTCCTGATATATTGTTACAATATCAGTTGAAAAATATTAAAAATACATAGGCACAATTTTTTTTTGTAAGCATTTAAACATCGAATTTTGACAGAATTTTTCAAAATCTCGAAAATTATTAATCATCGTAATTAATAAATTATTAAATGTTCAGTTTTTATAGCTAAGGATTGAAAATTTAAAACAAGATTCCACGTAAGTAGTTAATTCTCTTAAAAATTATACAATCACAGTTTATTTTTATAGTCATTTTATGTTCAAATTTGGACGAAATTACATATTAAAAAACCTAGTTATTTTGTTGTGATTATATAATACTATTCGTGGGAACCTACTTGAAACTTCTAAAGTGTACTAATATATATCTATGATAGTATCAGGGTTTGTTATTGATGTTGATGGATAACATGTTATAAGTACCTAATGGATATTGTGATAATGTGATATGATTAATTTGGAATTTATTATAGGTACATTTTTTTTTTAATACCATATATATTATATAATTTGTCTTAAACCTAGACTGACATTCCGTCTTCGCTCAGAATCGTTTTTCTTATACAATGATATTGTATCATTGAATTCAAATTTAACAACATCCATTATACAGTGACCCACTTGTAACCTACTGTACAGCAGATCGACATCCACTTACCCCCCTTTTTTTTTTATAAAGGTAGATAATCATATAAAGAATCTTTTATTACATTTTAAAGTAATTCCCGTTTTTCCTTAATTTTTATGTTGTTTTTCAAGGCGCTTGTAAAAACTATCGGGAAATTTTTATTTTTGACACCCAAAAGTACCAACTTGATTCACTTTCCTATCAGAAAAGATACTGTTAAAGAAAATCGAAGCACTTTTACTGTCCTAAAACGTGATGACAGACACAAATATAAAAAAAAAACACACTTCATTGTAAAATCAATACATTTATCGTTCCACTCAGAATCTAAAAACAAAAAAAAATATCAGAAATGAATAAAAAAAACTGTTTTTTTGTTTAAAATGAAAAAACTGTTTTTTTCCGAACACTCATTGCCAATTTCGAGTAAAAGATCTACAAATCTACCAGCAAACTTTTCCTCTCCCAAATATACCCTCATATTCTTTGACAGTTTTAGTATATTAATCTGAGGCCATAAAGTAAACCTTTTAAGACATGACTTGACTTCATCAGTTCTGATCCCTTTTGGTACTACTGGTAGAGTCTGCCTAAAGTCTCCAGCTAGTAAAACCGTCACACCACCCATTAACCTTTTATTTCCCCTTATATCCTTTAGAGATCTATTGAAAGCCTCAACACCACCCTTATGTGCCATTGTAATTTTGTCCCACACTATTAATTTTGTATCTTTTAAAACTTTCGCAAAATTACTTTGTTTTGATATACCTATTACAAAAGGGAGTGACCGAAGTTGTTAGATTGAGTTATAATTTGAAGGTAGCATGGGCCGTTCGACCACCCTCGAGCAGTGTAGCTGCGATTCTAGAAGATGCTACAGCTAAGGCAATGTCGCGAGTATTTCTAACTTTCGCCAAAATCAAATTGATTAAGAAAGTTTTTCCAGTTCCACCTGGAGCATCTAAAAAGAATATTCGACCCTCATTATTATTAACACTTGTAATAATTTGATTGTAAGCAAACTTTTGTTCGTCATTCAGAGATTCTTCATTGTTTCTTACGGCGTCTTCTAAGGTTTCCTTGAGATACTCTCTATTATCAAATTGTTCAGATTTGCTTGGCTGAGGTAAGCCATATTCTTTAAGAGGCTGACCACCTAATGCTAACACGGCATCTTCTATTACCGATAGGCATTTGTTCAACACTACGTCCGCTAAGTGTTCTGCATCCACGGAATCCTGTCGTCCTAATCGTATTTTAAAATCTTCTGATAGGTATTCTTTGAATTTGTCCCAAAGACATAAAGGATCTGTTACTTGGCAGAACACTAATATAATCGTAAATTGATCCCGTATCATATGTGGAGATTGGAAAAGTGCTGCCTCTGCTATTGCTGCATACAAATGCTCATTATCTTCAAATAACCCTAGAGCCTTACACGTGGATTTAAAAGTGGGATGTACTTGACCGTTTACAGTTTTCAAAGCTTCAAACGAAGTCGGGCCCTGGATTTCATGGAGAAGCATACGAAGGTGATAACATTCTGTATTGTTCGGATGAACCGTATAAACTCTACCCAGAGCTTGCTCTCTTTTGATATCTGGCCAGCCAACAACGTTTACTCCTCTCTTCCTTCTTTGGAACTTTTTTTTGTCCCAAACGTAATATGCAGGTACTTCTGGGTAAAGCAATTTTTTTGCAAAGTCATCCACTTTACACAAATCAAAAAATGAGAGAAGTGTAGTTGTAGGAGGACTATTCACTCTGTCATGTAGGTTTTGTTCATTAAAGTAAACCCTTTGTCCTTTTTCTAAATGGACAGCAAGGTGGACAACGGTAGGGAAACGCTCGTGAATTGGAATACGGCTTCTGATGAACTTATATGTCGTCCACTTTTGTAAGTTTTTATTTCGTCTTTCTCATTTTCTAAGGCAAATGAAGCCTGGTCCGAGCCCTTGTTTACGTATTTGAACACATATTTTATGGACTTCACCGAACTGCAATATTCCACATTGACTTGAGCGTTACATGTTCTTAACAGTACTGTATTATAAGGAACTACCCAACGATTATCTATATCTACGCCTTTGATATTGAAGGAGAATCCACCGTCATCGGTTGAACGTCTCTTGTACTTCGGATAACCGTCATCACCAGTTCCTTAATGATTTTTGGGGTAATGTTTACTGCACGCGTTATCTTTCATACATGGTGAATTTCAATTAAAACAGCCACAAGGGCCATGAATCGAATTACATTTAACGATTTCGTGGAGCTGAGGGTCACGTATGGGATCGGGTATTTCAGCACAAATAACATTGTCGATTTGATCCGGAGTAATGTAACACTCTTGCAATTATATCATGTCGATCATATGATCTTTGACCGGGAAGTAAGAGCTCTTTTATATCGTCCCAGCGAGGATTACATGTATAAAAGTAATAAAAAGGTCAGGACGACCGTAATGTCTAACGTAGGCCATAGAATCTCGTGTTCTTTCGTACATGTACCTTGGCCCACCAGTAAAAATTGAAGGGAGTATAACCATTTGGCCTAACTGAATAGATTCTGTGTCTCGTCGTCCAATCCCATCTTTTAAATGAATATAACTATCTGCACGCAATTTGGCTTGATTGTTTTTAATGTAATTTAGTCTTTCGGTTTCAATTTTGGCGTATTCATCTACCAAATATTGACTGAAAAGAGAACGATAATTAACTAAATAGTTGTTTTCCCCTTCTATGACCATTATTCTATATGAGTAAAAACTTGATGCAGAGACAGTTTTTTTAAGCTGTAACTTGATTTTTGGATCGTGTTGTGGTATGCTGATTGCATACCCATCATCCCCCCAACAAAACATTAAAGGATACTGCAGTGCGCTCGATGTATCTCATTGATACGGTGAAGTGAGTTACTTCGGTTTTCGAGAACTATGTCTCTTCGATCAAACTGCTGATCTACTAACACTAAAGCAACTTAATTTGCCGTCGGTGCATTATACCTGCCTCTATGTTCTTCTGGTGGTTTTTTATCTGCATGTATTACAACTTTAAATGACTGAAAGAGATATTTTATCGATGTCACTTTTCAGATCTTTTATATATAGGTTCACTTGATGTAGCATATCCTGCAGTTGTTTGATTAAATTGGGTTTTAAGTTAGGATATTTAGAACACCGAATATTTGCTTCTCGTTCGTGTTCACCGACAAAATAGATTTGAAGGTACTGTGCGCCCTGTCCGGGTTCGGGTAATATACTTCCAATTAAATGGTAGACCGTAGACCCGTCCTTTGACTTTAAAAGTCGGTAAGAAACCGACTGCTATTACCTATTTATCATCAAATGACGTCATCTGAAAACAGGCGTTATATTTTCGAATATTGTTCATGGATTGCCCATGATCTGGGTGCAGAGCGTTAACCAAACTGTAGAGAGGTTCAGGTAGTTGTTTTAACCTCTCAAGTTGTACTTTTCCAGCGCTACAACACATACCAAGTGTCTCATCTTTCCACTTCAAAGCGTTGCACCACTGACACTTATAGCCTATAGGTCATAGAACCTATTATGTAAGTAGCAATGCTCATTCACTATCTATATCTATTTGCAATTTTGAATTTTTGATATGCTTAAAAATATTAACAAAGTGTTTAGCCATAACACTTCCACTTTCTATTTAACTACAAAGTATTAATATTGACTATGGTAAAGCGATAGACATGATAGAAGATGTTAAACATGTAGGTATTGAATACAATAAGAAATAATTCAATAACCGAATTTAAAATGATTTTTGACCAAACTAAAATTAAAGCTGAAAAAATGGATGTTGAAATACGGATTCCCAAAATAACAAACATACAACGACATCGAGCAAATACTAAACATAATGATCTAGCGGAATATTATCGAATAAATATATTTTTACCTTATTTAGATTACCTTATATCAGAATTGAATTTACGATTTCCTAAAGATAATAATGTTATAATTTTTAACTTAAGAAAAATTATTCCAAAATATTATTTCGAATATGATACACCTGATGAAGAAATATTGTATGCGGCTCAAAAATATGAAGCTGATTTACCATCTATCATTGAAGTACTTCGTGGAGAACTAGTTGTGTTATGGAAAGAGTTATGGAAGACAAAATCTGAGAAAGCTGATACACCTATGGAAGCTTATAAATCTGCATATATGTTTCCTAATATTGAGTGCCTGTTAAAAATATTATGTATTATACCCGTTACAACAGCGACTTCAGAACGATCATTCAGTTCGTTGAAACGCATAAAAACATATGTTAGGTCTACAATGAACCAGAATAGACTCAACGGCTTAGCAATGCTTAATATTAATAAAGATATTAAAATAACCCCAGAAGAAGTGTTCGACATATTTTCTACAAAACATAATAGAAAACTTCAATTAGATATTTAAGAATTAAGTTTGTAATATACTAATATATAAGTTAATATAAGTTGTTATGTAAGTAGATAGTAATATATATTAGATTATTTTATTTTATTATATTTTTAAATAAATTTTACAAGAATGATTATTGTACCCTCCCTGTCAAAATATTCTGGATCCGCCGCTGCGAATACTTACCGGTATACATAATTTTAAAGTTTTAACATGTTCTGCTAAAAAACATTGTCATGATCCTGAAGTGGCTTGAATAGAAGCAAACACAGCTTTAACGAGCTATTTTAACATCGGAACACGCGTCTTGTGTAATTGACGAATGTGTTAATGGGTTATCAGATGTGGCAAAGGTATACGCATTACATTTATTTTTCTATTAAGCTATTGCATAGCTTATGTATAGCCGTGGTGACTGAAAAAAAATTTTTCGTAACGAAAAACCGTGACCGTAAGATGTTAATATTGACATTTTATGTCTTTGCTTTGGCACATAGAATCGAAAAACGTTACGTTACGTTATTTATTTATGTTTATAAATGGTTGACATGGGTTTTAAAACTATTATAATAATAATTATTATGTCTTTGCTTTGACACATAGAATCGAAATCGAAAAACGTTACGTTACGAAAAAAATTGCAAAATATAATTTTTCTAATCCGAGATTCGAACTCAATATACGCGCTTATCACACGATAGTTAGGTGATAGATATATGATAGCAAGGACACCAAAGACATAAAGTGTGGTACTTCATTACAGACTTGTATGCAATATGAAATAAAATTTATTTTATAATTAACGCCTGTGTGTATTGTTAGAAAACCCGATGGATACAAACACTCGAGTATAAAGTTCATTTAAATTGTGGTTAAAAATATGAATGAACAGATAAATGAAGAACAATTTTTTTGATAAAGGTAGACAAATGTATGAGGAATTTTGTATTTCATTTTCAAATCTTCGATTTAAAAAGAAAATTTTTAAGACATTTTTTTAGAAAATTCAAATAATACATTTTGGGCTAAAATAATATGATTATAATATTAAGAATAACTGTGACATATCGTTTAATTCATATCTGTTAATTAATTTCAATTTTATTATTTTTAAGAGGAAGTATTTTTAAGGAACTTGTTCATCATCTAACGATCTAACATCTTGTTATTTTTGTTATTTACAGACTAACCAGTTGCTAAGCAAAAAATAGTCTCAAATAAAATATTTCCGTACGGTGTTTATCTACCATTATCAACAAAAAAACTTATTTTGTCATTTTCTTTTCGTCGAAATCAAAAAGTGTAACTAAAATTAATATCGTACAAAAATAAATAGTTATAATTACATGATGCATGGCTACAAAATTGCTATGCAATAGCTTTGCGCGGCAGTCCCCGAGTGCCTCAGACTTTTTTATTATTAGTTCACGGCCTATTATACTCTCTGAGTTCTCTCTATCTGGTCCGTACAGTTGTTATGAACGCATTAGCTATTAGTATATAGTATTAGCCTGTTGTATTAAAATATAAGAGTATATTATTGTAGTCTGCGGGTAACGCCTAATGTGTGGACGACTCCAGGAATATTGTAGCTACACGTATAAACGGTAGCCGCTAGGGAACCGTAGAGTCAGTCGTCTTAGCTCTTTTAAACCTGTACGTCGTTCTGACAGTCAATAATAAATATTACAGTGAATTATATATTTCGACTCACAATAAAATTATATTAGTATATAAATCTTTAAAACTGTTTTGTTGTACTCTCTCCAAAAATTGAACCCTCACACTACCGAAAAAACAACGTTCAAACGGAACAACCCGTACGAGCACAACAACTATTATTGTAGTATTAACAACTATAGTAGGTACCTATTGTTAAGATGTCAAAATATCTTGTATTTTCTAAAATATTTTCAACTGTTTCACAGGCGAACTGTCGACACGTTTTTAAATAATAACGCGTTGAAAGTGGTGAATGGTCTGAAGGAACATATTGGTGAAAACCTATTGATCATATTCCAACAGATAATGAACTGAAATTGAGACTAACCAGATTAGCGTTGGACAATACTATTAGTCGTTTTTCGTATACAAGTTAGATTATCATCAATTAGCGATAACGTTTTTATACAGGTATTTCATATAATATTTATAATATAACTATGTAAGTAAAATAAAACTGAAATGTTCGGGAAGATTATTTTTTCCCTGGCGGAATCGATAGGTCATTTTTAGACTACCTGCACTGGCGGAATCGATTCTGGCGGAATCGATTAACCTTATACCCAAGTATAAAAAGGTCTGGCGGAATCGATGAAACCCCGCAGGTTATACATAATGACCATAGAATTTAATCTAACACCAGGTAAATCTATAAATGTTTCAGCTCGCTGACGCTGAATAATTTGCCAGTTGACCTTTTACAAAAATAATATAAATAATACATATAAAATATATTAATATATTAAAATAATATATATTCTTATAAATAAATCTTTATCAAATGTTTTTATCATTTAATTGTAATCTTATGTATCTAAACTGTCTCCAAGAATATAACTCATTGCCAAATTGTTGTTCAGTATGCTTGTACTTGCATTTATATTATTTTATAAAATCCCACACAACTAACAACATAATATTCTATAAATCATATAAAATACCATCGTTATCCTCGAAATTCGCTCGTTTTATGCATTATCGCCCGTCCCTCGTCGCAGTGCGATTTCACCACCTAGAGTTAAAGTGCGAGTAACCGGTAACTCGGAGTTAGCGAGAAAAACGTATTTCACGACCTCGAGTTAGATGGTAACTCCAAGTTAATGAAAATCTTTACTCCCAGATTTTAACCCCCAATATTTCTGAGTGTTAAGAGCTAACTCTTAGTTACAATCACGATTTACCGTGATACAAACAACCATTGATAGTGTGTGTTGTATAAACACGTTTTCTTTTCATTTTTCTTTTGCCTTCTGTGCTTTGATGAAAATTGAAAAGTCTTTTCGTTTTTGTTTGAATTTATTGTGAAGTTTTTGACGTTTTAATTATGTACCGTAGAATATTATTTGATAACGAAAACGCGATTGATGACGAAGTTATTGCAATGCAACGGCGACCTAAAACTTTTTACGAGAGGGTCAACTATCTTGAACTGTACGATGACCATGATTTTATTAATCGATTTCGCCTTTTAAAAGCAACGTTTAATACAATATTGAGATCAATAGAAAATTAAATATCTCCTCCTTCTACAAGGTAAGTAGACTTTAATTCCATATAAAATAATTTTGTTTTCTTTACCTACCTAATATTTATTTTTTTGTTTCAGGAACAGAGCAATATTACCTCCAAGTAAATTGTATATGATGCTGAGGTACCTCGCTACAGGTTCGTTTTTGTTGTGTGTTGCTGACTTCACTGGAGTCAGTGAATCCTCAGCGTGTCGATACGTACACCAAGTCTGCAGAGCCATAGCGAGACAAAGGCCAAATTTCATTTCATTCCCATCTAATGAGATTGATAGAAATAGGGTAGTCAATGGATTTTACAGCCACAGTAGATTTCCTAGAGTGATAGGAGCTGTGGATTGCACCCACATAAAAATGCAGTCACCAGGTATTCATAACATATAAATACTATTGCCATCTTATATGTTATGTTTGATTCAAACATGGTTCGTCGTAATTTGTATAGGTGGAGATAATGCAGAAGTATTTAGAAACCGGAAAGGTTGGTTTTCTATCAATACCCAATGCATTTGCAATCCATGGCTCAAAATTATGGATATAGTGGCGCGATGGCCAGGATCAAGCCACGATCAAATCATTTTTGACAACTCTAATATCAAACACAAATTTGAAACAGGAGTCATAAAAGGCTACCTTTTAGGTTACGGTGGCTATGAAGTTACGCCCTACCTTATGACTCCTCTGCTCAACCCTACCACACGAAGCCAGCAATTATATAATGAGAGCCATATTAGGACAAGAAATGTAATAGAAAGGTAAATATTAAAAAAAATACTCAAAAATGCTCTATGCTAAATTTGGAAAATACGTTTATTCATTGTGATTTTGTAGATGTTTTGGTGTTATGAAACGGAGATTCCCTGTACTCAGTAAAGGGTTAACAGTAAACTTGAATAACACACAAGCCATTATAGTTGCATGTGCTGTTCTCCATAACATATGTGTTGATATGCATGATGAACTTCCAGACGATGAGCTGATGGAAAACAATTTTATTAATGATGTTAATGAAAATCACATTGATAATTTGGTAGGAACAAGAGGAAGGCAAGAGAGAGATAGGCTGATCAATGATCACTTTGCAAATTTACTATAAGAATAAACTTAAACTTTAAACTTTATTTAAACTTATTTAACTTTATTTAAAACTTATTAAACTTTTAACTTATTTAACTTTTTTTTTTTAGTATTATAGTATTTAATTTTATGATTAACAAAATAAATTCAAATTCATATTGTAAAAAACGTGAAAAAATTTAAAAAATTTACATTTGTAATTTTTGTTTTAGAAGTTCTATTTCTAGTTTTAATTTTTGCTCTTCCAAAATAACAGTCCTCTTTTTCACTTCATTAATTTCAAACTCTTGCTGTAAACATTTAATCTGCCATTCGGTAAGCTGATCTTTATGTTGTAATAATTTTGTTGCCTCGACAGTACGACTTTTTTTTTCCTGAAAAAAAAAATGCAAGTCGTCAACATCACTTAATTCTAGTTATCAATATTATGGAAATTATATGTTATGTTAACTCACTGTGAGGAGTTCTGAGTGGAGTACTCAATTTTGATTTTAAGTTTTGAGGAGTCACCACATCCCATTGACTGATAGTTGTACCTGAAATAAATACATGTTAATAAACATTGATGCTATCGAAGTAGATACATCTTTGATCTTTACTATTATAATGGATACCTGTTACGATTTAGTAGTTGCTAATTGTTAAATATGGGTAAATTAATCTATGGGTAGAATAGTAAGCTTTAGTAAACATACCTGGTTTAGTAATGATGTTTGTGGAAGTCAATGATGAAGACTTGTCACATTGAAATTCATTAGGCATAACTGAAAACAATTTATTTATATTATATTTTAAAAAAAATACTAAACTAATTAAACTGTTACTATTATATTATATATATTTATTAGCAGTGTTGTGCAATACCTAAATTTATCTAGGTAAAAATTATACCCATTTAGATAAATGTATCTAGATAGATAACTATTCTAGAATATTGTCATTCAATATAAAAATTTAATTTAAAAAAACGTTATCTATGGGTAGAATAGTAAGCTTTAGTAAACATACCTGGTTTAGTTATGATGTTTGTGGAAGTCAATGATGAAGACTTGTCACATTGAAATTCATTAGGCATAACTAGAAACAATTTATTTATATTATAAGTATTTAAAAGAAAATAGTAAACTAATTAAATTGTTACTAATTACTATTATATTATATAAGTATGTAACATGATCTTACCAGTCACAAAGTATGAATTGTCATCGTTGTCATCGTCAAACATTACAAAATTGTCTGAAAAATAAATATAGGTACCTATATTTGAGGTTGGAGGCAAATTCAGGACAAGCTTAATATAAAAATAAAAATAATTTAAGATAAACATTATTCAAAAAGTTCAACAAATGTTGTGTTTTCTATACAAAATACATATTTTTATAAATATTAAAATATTTGTTTGTACAACTGTCAATTGATTATCAGCTGATTCCATGTTTAGAATATGACAGAAATGAGTATTGTGCTTTAAAACATCAATGATGAATACAGGCAGCTGTGGTTCTTGGGCTTATTTAAATTTTTTTACATGCTGGTGGGCATACTGGTTATATTGTTTCTGTAACATCAACAATTAAATTAGTTACATAATAATTTATTAACTATTAAAATAATACCTAAGTATATCCATATTAAAATAAAATCATGATTTAAAATTATGAAACAAGTGTAAATTTTCTAAAACAGATATTATAGCATACATAGATGTTATACTCAGGGCCGGGTCTTAGGGAACTATGCGCCCTTGGCAAGGAGAATTAATGCGCCCTCTAGTTGAGGTTAAGTATTTTCTACTCAGAAGTCAGAATAAAAAACAAACTTTTTTATTAATTTTTATAACTGAAATAAATTTAAAGTAAAGTCATTTTTATAATAATAATATTAATAAGTATATTATATTATTTAATGGATAGGTTTGATTATATTCAAATAATCTTCATATTTTTAGTGGAACTTAATTTACCAATATTCAATCGAAAAAATTAATTATTAAAAAATTAATAGCTGAACTCTGAAGGCACCCATGATGCATTGGCACCCAGCTCTCCCACCTATAAAACTTGCCCTGGTTATACTGCAAGTATAGAAACGCCTTATTAGTTACAACATGTATTAGCATAAATAAGAAAAACACATAATTTATGTGTAATAACTGATAAGGTGGAAAGTTGTTTTAAATAAATGCCTAAGACATGTGTATTGTCAAAAGTTAGTTTTTAATACCTATGTAATAATACCCTAAAAATAAGAGAAATATATTTTTTTAATTTTGTCTTAATTTCTTATTCAAGCTAAACAAGTTGAAAATAATTTGAAAGACAAGGTTAATAAAAAAAATATTTACCTTGAAAGTTAATTGTAACTTCGGCATTCCATAATTTATTCATCGCTCTGCAAGTGTAATTGCCATATAGTCGGTACAGAATGTTAGTAATACTTAATATAGATTTGGTAAATTCTGTAGAATATGCTAATTCCCATATTCTAAATGTAAAGCAAAAACCAAGTTCATAAGAATAAAATTAACAATCATAAACTCTCAACAATTAAGTAGGTGGTTACCAACCTGTAATGTTGATTGTTGGAGAGTTGTACATTATTATTTATCCAAATAATTGCTGGTGATGGATATGCTTCGACATTACAAGAAATATCCATATCATTGTGTAAAGATTGTCCTAAATTGCGTTTAGGTACAGTAATGATTGGAGCAAATTCTACCTGTATGGCAATTCTACGCCGAGAAGGTTTGCCATAACCGTTTGCTGCTATACAAGTATAAGACCCACGGTCTTCCTTTCTGATAGCTGGAATTTTCCAAATATTACCCCTGTAAGATTAAATTTATGTCAAAATATATCAATCTTGAATCGGTAAATACTCAAATGCATTTATATAAACATTTTTTTTTAACCTAAACCAGCGATCTATACAATATGATATAATATGATACATAATTGAAAGTTATGATAAAGATTTGATCCAACTACCTAAGACATCATAATATGATACCATTGGAACAAAATATGTGTACAAATAATCAAGAAGTCTAAGTTAAAATTAGTGTATTAAATAGGTTAACAATTAAGATATATCTTAAAATGTGATATAGATATGTTAACACTGAGTATAGGTCATATGTGTATTGTACAATATAATGTACTCAACGGTATTAGTATAGGTTCATTTGACTGGAAAAACGTTACAGAACATTCTATACAGTATGATAATTAATTGGAAGGTAGTACCTCTAGCTCTAATTCAAAATATAATGCAGATATTCTAGTGCAGTTTTTAATATAATATATGACTGATAGTCTCTATGATATATAAAAAAAAAACTTTTAAAAATTCAGAAATATCCATTTTGTAGTTATTTATTTATAATATGGAGAAAAAACTATTTTGAAATCAGTTGAATTTTGACTGAAAGAAAGCAACTTTTATTTTAAAAAATGGAGCATCATATTATTGTAAAAAAAATAAATTGAATCGGTCTAATTTCTCTTGAGAAAAATGGTCACGACTCACGATTATCCCGCCACTTAATTTTATTATATAGATATAATATTAATTAAATTACTTATACTAATAGGTATTAATTGTATATTAACCTATTTGTTTTTATTAAATTTAAATATTTTTGATATTTTAAATTACTAATAAGTTATATTATAATTAGGGAACTGACTTTATTGTAAATACATATTTTTATTGGAATGAGATATTTTAGATAGTTCAGTTATTGTCGCTCTTGGTAATGCCAGATGATATAAATATAAAATAAGGAAGTGTTACCTACATTGTCGAGTATGTAGCATTTAGGTACTCGACAATCGTTTTTGTAGCATTTGTAGTGTAACAACGTAATTTTGTGTACTAGTTGACGTCTAGTTTCTATAGTTTCTAATTTTTAAAATGCCAAAAGTTATGAAATCGGAATCAAAAGCAAATTTGTATTTATAAGAGTCTCCTAACGAGGCATTTAAAAGTGATGGAGAAATCTTATTCTGTTCATGCTGTGAAAAGGCAGTATTAATAAATCAGCGTTTTTCAGTTACTCAGCATATATCTACATCTAAGCACTAACAAAATAGAGTTCGTAAAAAATATGTCAACAAAATTTCTTGAATTCAGACCCATCTACGTCTTAAAATAATTTGTTAGCTTTTAATAGCGATTTGTGTCGTATGTTAATTTTCACCTATATTCCTATTTAGTACCTATTTACAAACTAATAAATCGAGAATTCACAGATTTTTTAGATAAATATACCTTACAACAAATTCCAGATGAAAGTACCATCCGAAAGAATTATGTTAATATAATTTACGAGGAAACACTAACATCAATTAGACAGTGTATTCAAGATGGACCAATAGATATGGGTTTCAATTGATGAATCAGATGCAGAAGACAGGTATATTCAATATTGGTAATCTAATCATCGACAAACTATGTTCTGAGCCTACAAAATCATTTCTTTTAAATTGTGTGCAATTAGAAAAATGCAATAATAAAACTATTGCTAAATTATTTAATGATTCTATGAACTTATTATGGCCAAATGGTGTAAAATATGAAAACGTATTTTTATTTTTATATATATTGCACCTTATATGGTTAAAGCCGGTAGTATTTTGACAGCATTTCCCCCTAAACTAGCTCATTTGACATGTTTAGTACATGGCTTTCATCGTGTCTCAGAAACAATAAATAATTCCGAGGTTGATCAATTAATAGCGACCATTAAAAAAATATTCTTAAAAGCGCCAAGTCGTGTTTCAAAATTTAAAGAAATTTATCCAGATCTTAATTTACCTCCTGAACCTATTTTAACAAGATGGGGTACGTGGCTTAAAGCCATCCAATTCTATTGTGATCATTTTGACAAAATAAAAAATGTTATTTCAAATTTCGATACTGAATCGGGCACAGCTATTGAAAAAGCCAATTCACTGATGCAAGACATCAATTTAAAAAACAACTCGACATACATTTCTGCAAATTTTTGTTTTTTGATTCAGACATTTAAACAATTGGGAACTTAAAACATGTCTTTGGTAGAAAGTATTAGCATTGTAGAAAAATCTGCAGATAAATTAGAAAAAACTCAAGGGCACATGGGAGAAATAGTCAAAAACAAATTTGACAATATCATTAAAAAAAAATCTGGATTTCAAACTATTAAAATCATCAGTGATATTTTAATTGGTAAAAATCAACAAGGTCTCTGGACATTGAATACTCTCCTCCTGATATAGGGAACATGAATTACGCCCCTATCACATGTTGACGTAGAACGGTCTTTTAGTCAATACAAGAGTATTCTCCGACCAAACCGCAATTTTTCATTTGCAAACCTTCAACAATAATATGTTGTTTCTCATTGCTTTGTTCCGTAATAATACTAGTTTTATATACTTACATTGTTTGTATTTATAAAATATTTTTTTTTGTAATTATCAATACCTACTAATACATTATTCACCTTAGTACACGTACATTTAGCCAGCCCCCCCAAATACAATTTTTGATATTTTTTTTTTTTTTACCAAACATTTGACACGGTACGCAGCGGCAACCAGTACAAAGTACAGGTACCGCAGCGACCGGTCTGCGCTTTTGACAACCACAACCACGGGCTACGAGCGCGACATTGCCAACTCTCCCACCACGCCACAGAGGCAAGGCGGGACGGGAAGGCGAGTCGCGCAAGACGAGTACCGGCCGCCGTCTCTCGACCACCAACGGTTAACCTTAACCAGGACGCACGTAAACTAACCCACGCACCGAATACCGAAAACTCCGGTCCGACCACGCCGTGCGGTTCTGTAATTTTCGATCTTGTTGTATTCTTATTTTTCCGTTGTATTGTTTAAATAAACGTCACCAGCGGACACTATTATCCACTTCGGACGTGTTGTATCTTAATATCACGATTGTGAATATATCCCCCACATCAACTCCATACCACACCGAGATGGGCATACCGCGGACACCAGATCGCCACCGCCGTAGCCGCGTAGTCACATTAGTGCGCCATTAGTGTGAATTTGTGTGACTATTTTCAGAATTTGTTCGATACTGGTTTAACCGCAAATTAAAAAAATTATATGGGGGCTGGAGAAATGTTCCCCAGCACCCCCTCTTGGAAAAAATTACATTTTTAAAATTTTTCTTTTGCCAAACTTTAGTGCGCCATTAGTGTGCATTATTACACAACCAGAATTTGTGCGACACCCGTTGTACTCGTAAAAATCATTTTTCCTTTTTTGGCATTTCCCCAGCCCCCCCTCATGGAAAAAATTACAGTTTTTCATTTTTTCGTTGGCCACCATACATTTTTGCGCCGTCTTCCAGGTAAGTCAAAATATTCAATTTTAACATTGGATTAAAATCAAAAATTTTTATATTTAGTAATCACCAATATTACTTAATGTATTCAGATATAAAATAAGACTTTTTGCGAAAGGCACAATAGTACATCGATTTTTTTTTTTTCCTATCAGAATGGTTAAATTGTAACGTTCAGCCTCCGAAAGAGATAGTTACTGATATGTCATTAGGTTCAAGAACATATGAACTTAGAGGCTTTGTAAATTTTAAAAGAGGTCGGACTTCTCTAAGAAATTCGAAAGGACACTAGATACTACGCGTATGCCAAAAGAGGAAATAAAAATTTGCAGTTATTTGACTATCCAAACAAAAAACCGATTCCAATAAATGAATCGAAAACGGTACCTTGTGAGTTTTTAGTTTATACAATATAATTAAAGTTGTGAGTTGTGTCACATATTATCAATAATAAAAAGGTGCTCTGCTGTACATTAATTTACAAGTGGGTCACTGTATAATGGATGGTATTACATTTGAATTCAATGATAATATATCATTGTATAAGAAAAACGATTCTGAGCGGAGACGGTATGGCCTTCTAGGTATAAAACATATTATATACTTATCTATGGTATTAAAAAAAGTTGACCTATAATGAATTCCAAATTAATCATATCACAATATCCATTAGGTACACCAACAACAATCCCTGATACTATCATAGATATATATATTAGTATACTTTAGAAGTTTTAAGTAGGTACCCACGAATAATATTATACAATCACAACAAAATAACTAAAATAGTTATTTTAGGTTTTTTATTATGTAATTTCGTCCAAATTTGAACTTAAAATGACTATAAAGTTGAACATTTTATACATTTTTAACTAAAAAATAATTATTCAATTTTAAATTCGATAAATTTTGTCATAATTCGATTATGATATTACGATTAGATTCGATTATTTAGATTCGATTACGATTTTAAGTGCTTATAAAAAAAAATGTTGACTATGTATTTTTAATATTTTTCAACTGATATTGTAACATTTGTAACAATATATCAGGAGCCTTGTATTAAATTTTTACACTTTTTGGCCCAACAGATAAAACTTTATTGATAGGTATTTATAGAAAAAAAAAACTAAAAAAATTTTAAAATGTAATTGTCCGTAAACAGCTCAAAAAGAGTCAAAATATTTTCAAAAGTGTATGGTGTATAGGAAATGCTAATATAAATATTCAGTGAAATTATCATGTATCTACATTTATTCGTTTTTGAATTACAACAAAATAAAGAAATCGCTACATGAGAAATCAAGTGAATATCCTATGTTGTAAAAATTTTAATTTCAAACGCTCATAAAAATTTAATTTGACTTTCTTATTGAAATTTTTTTGTTTGATAAAGGTACATAATCTTATAAGGAATCTTCTATTACATTTTAAAATCTTAGATTTAAAAAAAAAAAGTTTTATGAATTCTTAACTCAAAATAATTTGCTAATTTTCGTGATTTTTCCATATTTTGTCAATTTTTGAACTTTAAATACTTATAAAAAAAGTGGGTCACTGTATAATGGATGGTATTAAATTTGAATTCAATGATATAATATCATTGTATAAGAAAAACGATTCTGAGCGGTGACGGTATGTCAGTCTATGTATAAGACATATTATATACATATCTATGGTATTAAACAAAAAATTGACCTATAATAAATTCCAAATTAAACATATCACAATATCCATTAGATACTTATAACAGTTATAACGCGTTATACATCAACAAAAACCGTGATACTGTCATAGATATATAATAGTACACTTTAGAAGTTTCAAGTACCCACGAATAATATTATTCAATCACAACAAAATAACTAAAATCGTAATTCTTGGTTTAAATATGAAATTTTGTCTAAATTTGAAATTAAAATGTCTGTAAAAATAAGTGTGTTTATATATTTTTTAGATTTTTTGGTTACAGTATGAATTATTCAAGAGAATCTTTGTTTTAAATTTTCAACTCTTAGTTATAAAAACTGAACATTTTATAATTTTTTAATTCCAACGATTGATAATTTTTGAGATTTTGATAAATTTTATCAAAATTCCAACTTTAAATGCTTATAAAAAAAATCGTGCCTATGTATTTTTAATATTTTTCAACTGATATTATAACAATATATCAGGAGCCTTGTATTAAATTTTTACACTTTTTGGCCCAACAGATAAAACTTAATTGATATTTATAGAAAAAAAAACTAAAAAATTGAAAACTGAAAATGTCCGTAAACGGCTCAAAAAGTGTCAAAATATTTTCAAAATTGTAGGGTGTATAGGAAATGCTAATATAAACATTCAGTGAAATTTTCATGTATCTACAGTAATTCGTTTTTGAATTGCAACAAAATAAGGAAATCGCTACATGAGTAATCGAGTGAAAATCCAATGTTGTAAAAATTTGAATTTCAAACGCTCATAAAAATTTAATTTGACTGTCCGGTAGAGATTTTTTTATTGATAAAGGTAGATAATCTTATAAGGAATCTTGTGTTTCATTTTCAAATCTTAGATTTAAAAAGAAAAATTTTTACGAATTCTTAACTCAAAATAATTTGCTAATTTTCGTGATTTTTCCATATTTTGTCAATTTTTGAACTTTAAATGCTTATAAAAAAAAATTGTGACTAAGGATTTTTAATATTTTTCATCTGCCTTTGAAACAACATATTAGGAGCCTTCTATTAAATTTTCAAGCTTTCGCAACCAACAAATAAAATTTTATTGATATTTCTAGAAAAAAAACTAAAAAAAAATGAAAAATGAAAATGTCCCTAAACAGTTCAAAATAAATCAAAATATTTTGAAAATGTTATCGTGTATAGAAAATGCAAATATAAACAACCAGTGAAAATTTCATGTATCTACGGTCATTTGTTTTAAAGTTACACCAAAAACCAAATTCGATTTTTTGGAAAATCGATTTTGCGTAAAAATTCCCGTTTTTCCTTAATTTTTATGTTGTTTTTACCGGCGCTTGTGAAAACTACTGGAAAATGTTTACTTTTGACCCCCCAAAGTACCAACTAGATTCACTTTCCTATCAGAAAAGGTACTATTGAAGAAAATCGAAGCACTTTTACTGTCCCAAAACGTGATGACAGACACAAAAATATAAAAATATAAAAATATAAAAATATAAAAATATAAAAAAAACATACATCATTGTAAAACCAATACATTCATCGCTCCGCTCAGAATCTAAAAAACTGTGGGTAAGGATTTTTAATATTTTTCATCTGCCTTTTAAAAAATATACTAGGAGCCTTCTATTAAATTTTCAAGCTTTTTAACCAACAAATAAAATTTTATTGATATTTTTAGAAAAAAACTTAAAAAAAAAACGAAAATGAAAATGTCCCTAAACAGTTCAAAATAAATTAAAATATTTTGAAAATTTTACCTTGTATAGAAAATGTAAATATAAACAATCAGTGAAAATTTCACGTATCTACGGTCATTTGTTTTAATGTTACACCAAAAACCAAATACAATCTTGTGAAACATCGATTTTGCTTAAAAATTCCCGTTTTTCCTTAATTTTGCTTTTGTTTTTCTTGGCGCATTTGAAAATTACTGGGAATTTTAAATTTTGACCTCCCCAATGCATCAATGATATTCACTTTTCAATCGAACAAGATATTAAAGTTGAAAATCGAAGCATTATTTCGACTACTTATCGTGTACACAGACACAAAAAAAAAAATTTTAAATTTAAAAAAAAACACATTGTAAAATCAATACATTCATCGTTCCACTCAGAATCTAAACATTTGTTTTCATTATAAAAGGAAAAATATAGAGAATACAAATATTACATTAATATTATGTTTAATAAATTCAACTAGCCACACTATACCAATCCATACAGCTTCAATATAACACTATATTTACCTATGTGTTCTGAAAATATTAGACATATCCAGGATGAATAAACCTACAAACAAAATAATAAATTCGTTTTCTAAAGTTGTTTGGTGATTATCTGCCTGTAATAATTTTAAATATAGGTAATCAATTATTAACAAAAGAAAATACAACTAGAAAAAAGTGTTCTGCTACTTCACTGACAAAATTAGATAAATTTTATCAACCAACTAAAACATTTTAAGTACCTAAGTATCAAGAAAGTATTTATGAAATCGTTATTTTATTATAAATAACAAAATTAATTTAGCTTAAATTAAAACGATTAATTACATAGGTACATAATTTTAGAAACCTTATTTTGATTCATTGATATAATATTGTGTTGTCTATAGTTTGTACATATACATATTTAAATTTAATAAGACCTACCACAACGATTTGTAAAGAAAAAAGAAAAAAATCATATTTAAAATTATACCGAAAGTACAATAATGTGATATTTTTTTCTAAACACGCATGCAATCTATAAAAGTCTTATTTTATATCTGAATACATTAAGTAATATTGGTGATTACTAGGAACATTTCTCCAGACCCCATTTAATTTTTTTAATTTGCGTTTAAAACAGTATCGCACAAATTCTGAAAATAGTCACACAAATTCACACTAATGGCACACTAATGTTTGGTAAAAAAAAAATTTCAAAAATTGTATTTGGGGGGGCTAGCGAAATGTACGTCCTTAGTACCTATCATCAAATATACTTCGTAATATCATAGGCCGACTAACCGTTTTCGCTCAGAATCGTTTATTAAAAATGAATGACTGTAGATACTTTAAAATTTCACTGAATATTTATATTAGAATTTCCTATACACCATACAATTTTGAAAATATTTTGACTCTTTTTGAGCTGTTTACGGACATTTTCAGTTTTTAATTTTTTTTCGTTTTTTTTGTTTATAAATATTAATAAAATTTTAATTGTTGAGTAAAAAGCGTGAAGATGTGATGCAAAGCTCCTGATATATTTTTACAATAGTAGTTGAAAAATATTAAAAATACATGGGCACAATTTTTTTTATAAGCATTTAATGTTCAAATTTTGACAAAATGTATCACATTTAAAATGTAGTAATAATTTTGTAGTTAAGAATTTATAAAATGTTCAACTTCTCTAGCTAAGGATTGAAAATTTAAAACAAGATTCCAAGTAAATATGTTATATATAAATTACTTTGTTCACCTTAGTACCTACCATCAAATATACTTTGTAATATCATAGGCTGACTAACCGTTTTCCCTCAGAATCGTTTTTCTTATACAATGCTATTATATCATTGAATTCAAATTTAATACCATCCATTATGCAGTGACCCACTTGTAATCTACTTATCTACTGTACAGCAGAGCACCTTCTTTTCTTTATAGTTCTTAAGCCAGGGCACTAATTATGTAATATTAAAAACATTGATTTGAGAATTTAATCTTTTGTCAGTATCAATACTTCACTACTAATAATTATATTCTTATTTTTATTTTGATATTCTACGTTAATTGTAGAAAATCATATAAACCTTTCACATAATTTAAAATGTACCAAAATAAAGAAAATATAATTTCCAATGTCATCTTAAGGAAATACAAAAATATGATAAGGACTTACTTTTTGTTTTTAAACACAGCATGTTTTAAATCCATATTTAGCAGCTACCTATATAATAAATAATAATAATAATTTTTTTTAACTCAATACATACAATATAAGACTATATAAAATGTATTAAGTTCTATTATAAGTTGTATATAAACTTTCAATAGGTAACCAAATTTCTGCACAATGTAGTACAATATTATATTATATTCCTCTGATATTTTATATTTTTTTTAATATAGAAATATTTTATGTCTTATCACAAACATCAAATTGAATAGTTACCTTTCACATTTCTAACGCACAAAACATACTTCTACATGTTATTATATAATATATTATATTAATTTAATAAACATACATTTAAAAGAAAAAAAAAATGATTTATAACACAACCTAAAATACTTTCAAAGCGTATGGATTGTCATTGTTTCACACCATTATAGTATTTACATTGTATTTTAATAATATACACAGATGTCATCTTTCAGTTTTTTTTATTATTACGAAGTCCTACTATATAGGTATAACTAACTATGTTTGATAACTTAACAAAATTTAAAATAATAATTTTTTAGTCTCGTTTCATTGCTTACTCTATATATTCCTACCAGGTCAACGGTAAAGTAAAATGTAGTTTGTACAACTAAGTGTCTATTCTAATATTATTAAAATCAAAATATTCTCATTATTCCTTGTTTGGTATTAATCTGTCACTGATAAACCGTACCAGAGATAGATAACATTATAATTATTAACTGGGACAAATTGTTTTCCTATAAATATAAAACTGAAAATCAAAATAAGTGTATTTTTTTTAATTTGTTCTTGGATTCTGGGTGTATACATTTTTAAATATGTTTATTTCACATTAACTTCCATTAATGCATAGCTAGACATTTTATTCTCTTTACAATATCTTTAGCACATTGAAACCAAAAATAATTTAACATTTTTTTAATTGTATGAAATTAAAATTGAACTACTCCTGCTCATACATGACATTTTTTTTAGCTCACGAAAAAAGAATATATTTTTTGTTTATTTATAGGATTTCCATTGGTTACATATTATACTACTAGGTATTATAATATAATTATCTCAAAATATGTTGTGTACATTTTTTACAAATATATTTAAATAAAAAAAAAAAACAAATCTTTGGCACACATAATGACGGACAAAACTGCTGGTTTAAGATAAATGTCGGTCAAACAAATTCAAGAAGTCTTATATAAAAATGTCTATAAACATTTGTACATTTGTGAATTGATGATTCCAAATTTTAAATTATGTGATAGAGCTTTTGAAAACATCAAGAATGAACAGAGGCAACAGTGATTCTTGGGTTCATTCAAGGTTTTTTACAAGCCGGTGGGCATACAGGTCGTAATGTTTCTAAAAAATAAACAAATAATAATGGTTAATAAGAATCTTCAAATTACAATAAAATCAAATTTTCATTTGATGCTAGAAATTATGAATCAAGTGTAAATTGACTAAACTCATACAACAGCATACATAAATGTTATACAGGAAATATAGGCTTATTATTTATTAATGAAAAAATGAAGCTGGGTAATTCTTACAGATATTTATAAAGCCGGGCTCAGTAACCCATGATGCATGTGGCCTCATTGTAGTTTTATGTGGTTATGTGGCTTGAGAGAAAAATGTATATAAGTCATAAATTATGATAGTATGGACAAGGAACTGCGAATTAAAGCATTGTTTGTTTGTAGATACCTTGTTAAATTAATAAAAGTAACAATTATGAACTTAATTAAACTAAATTTGACATGATTATACAACTATTGTAGTCAGTGAACAATTTTACATTAATTTTTTTGTTCTTAAAGACTAAAAATGTTGCCGAAAATTACTGTAAAGCTATCATGGGAGATTAAAATTATCCAAGTATTAACATGATCAAAAAGTATTTTTCATCAGAATTGGTTCGGTGTGGGCCCAAGACAAATTAAAATTCTACAGTAAATGCGTTTAAAGCACAATAGAATCAGAATAAGAAGAGTGAAATAATTTGATTTTTACTACATACTTCATGATCTACATGTAAATTTTTCTTTAGCATATAAAAAAAAATTATATTTTCTTGTTCTTAGATCACATTCATTTCTGTTTTGTTCATTATATATGAAATTGAGAATAGTGTTTAGAAAAAAGTGCTAGCAAAGAATCAGAATATTTTATCTACTCTTGTTTATTTTCTACATTTTTTTTTTTAATAACCTAAAATATGCACATTAAATACAATATAATAAGTAATGTTAATGAAAATTATATTTACCGAAAAGGTTAATTCTAGCTTCGGCACTTCCCAATTTGTTCGTTGCTTTGCAGGTGTAATATCCATAGAATTGATTTAGGATTTTTAATACACGTAATGTTGCCTTTGTGAATTCATCTGTAGACGCCAATGCCAATATTCTAAATGTAAAGGAAAAACCAAGTTCATTAGAACAAAATCAATGTCACACTCAACATTGAAGTAGGTGGGTGAACTTACTTGAAATGTTTATTGTTGTAGATTTGTACTTGATTATCGTAGAGTTGTACTTCATTAGTTGTCCAAATAATTGCAGGTGACGGATATGATTCAACGTCACAAGAAATATCTATATTATTGAATAGAGATTGTCCTACATCACGTTTAGGAACAGTGATTATTGGAGCGAATTCTACATGTATGGCAATTCTATGTTTGGAAGCTTTGCCAAAGCCATTTTCCGCTATACAAGTATAAGACCCACGGTCATATTTTGTGATAGCTGGAATTTTCCAAATGTTACCGCTGTAAGAAAACATTTCTATTATATTTATGCCTATGTAAAATTTAATTGAAAATGGTAAATACTTAAATGCATTTAAATATATTTTTTCTTCAAAGTGTACATTTTTGTTACTGATTGATAATCAAAATTAAAAGGTACTTCCTGCATAGGTAGAAACGGGAAATTTGGTACAAAGGTAGGAGATTATAGTGCAAATGAATGAACAAACAAAAAATTTTAGTTTTGCCAAAATGAATGCAACTTTAGGGAGAGTAGGGATATGTAATTATGATGTAAATAATAACCCTATAAATAAACAAAATAAACCTGATTGTATGATAATATAAAAATAATCACTTAACCCTTCAACAAAGGTCCAAAAAATCAAATATAACAGAAGACAATCTATATCATATTCCTTGATATAATTTAAGAAATAATAATATGTTTTACTAGGTACTGTATTTTAGTTTAAAAGATGGGAGAGGTATTTTACTTATAAATTGATCTGTTGGCACTTATAATTCCATTATTTTCTCTCTTCCAGAAAACTTTTGGACTTGGATTTCCAGTAGCGTAACATTCAAGGGTAACTTGTTGACCTTCCATTACAACCATTGATGAGGTGGAATTGTCATGTATCATTGGTGGTACACGTACTATCAATTCAACTTTAGCAGATATTATGCTATGTAATCCAATCATTATTTGGCAGTAGTAGACACCAGAGTCACCTTGTTGAATATCATTAATCTGAAAATTAAAATTATTTCAAAATTTGAATAAAATTGAGTGAGCAGTAAGTGCTTGAAATAAAAAATGCATAATGCTTGGTTGAAAATGCATGTATATCGATGTCTAGATACCTGTAATGTATAACGTATTAAATCCATATATGAGTCTTTTATTATTGAAAATCTAGAATCATTGATATTAAGGGTATTTCCAAAAGAAAAAAGGATAGTATCACTAGATTTCTCTAAGTCAAACTTCGTCCATAAAACATTATAATCCAAGGGGTTTGAAACTGTACATTCCATTTTTGCTGTACTGCCAAGATCTTTTATTTGGTTTTGTGAAATATGCATTCTTATTGGTGTCATCTGTGAATAGGCTGAAATAAACATAAACAATTAAATATAAATAATTTGACAAACCAACATACTTGGAACACTGGCTAACAAAATCAATAGAGATCACAGTAACTGGCTATTGGGTTTAACACATGGGAATAACAATCATAAATTATAATAATTTTTTATGATCGTCATACATCAAATGTATTTATACAGTTTTTATGTGCAGTGATTAGTGAATAATATTGTTTTTAATCACCATAAAATGGTATTTAATGTTTTAATAATTATTTTATTATATTTTTTAAATCTGAACTATATTTATTAACTTTAAAAATAAGAATCCTTTTTCATTGAAAATTTGATTCATCATGTATCACTTCGATGATAGTTGACGGCTCGGTTGACGGCATTACATGTGTAAAAACTATACAAGATAGGAGGAATTGTAATCAAATTATACAGAACACGGTGGTTAAAACATTTTTAGTAATTCATAGTTTATCATAGTTTAATCCTCTAATTAAATACAAAATAAAAAATACAACTAAAAATGTAATAATTTCATACAAACATTATTTAAGTTATAATAAAATAGTATACATTGAGGTACCTATGTATATTGTTTTATGATTATTAAAAAAATATTTATAACTTTTTCTGAAATTAATTAAACTTGTTTATAAAGCAATTAGTCTCTTTAATATTTTTAAAATTTTCCGCAATTCAATAAAACTTGAAAACTATATAATTTTAGTTACCACATTGAATTTTATACTTTTCCACTAATCTACTGCCTTCACCTGATTAGAGGTAGTGGAGGGGGGAGGAGGTTGATACGATTGTATTATATCAAAAAAATGACTTCACAAGAATAATTCACAGGCCTTGTAAAATTATCCGATTTTGATAACAATTTTTTTATCTGAAAGAAGAACTCCGATTTTATTATATTTCAAATAATGGTATAATATAATTTGTAAAGAATAGCATAAAAGTTAAAACTGTGTTATTTTTGAAGACATATTATAAAGTTTGAGATTAAAATATTGAAAAACGGAGTTCAATGCTGCCTGTAGAATATTACCCTAGGTATATGAGTTTAAAAAAAAAATTATCAAATTTGGTGGATTCTATAAAACAGGATCACTATTCCCGTAGAGTGTATTTTTGTGGTCCAAATTACATTGGCACCGGAAGCCATAACTATACGCCCTCGGCGTAGACTCAGGGTCAACTGTCGCATTCAGACGTGTGACTTTGAATTATAATAGGTTTATATTATATATATTAATTGTTGACGTGCATAGTGCACTTGTCGAGTGTCGACAATGGATTTGAGCACAGACCATTAATTGATAATACTATAATAGGTCTTCTGTGTTTGCGGTATGGTGTATACTTACTGATGGCAATGCACAGCACGAAGAGGACACCGTAGATAATCTTCATCTCGAAAACGAAATTTATTTCTCAGAAAAAAAGAGAAATAAATATTGTTACTTGTTGCTATTAGTAATCAAACCTAAAGCGGAAGAGAAAAATATTTTTATGAACCATAACGTTTGGTGCGGAAAAATCGCAATCACTTTACAGTACAACAGGAATTTGGCCGTCACTAAAAACCGTGGTTACCGTTCGAACAATTTGCGCTGAATGATCATTGGCAATATTTCTAAACTTATTAGAGTTTTGAGTTGGGTGATTCTGATTGGCCCATATTTTTATGGCGGCAAATTCAAACCTATAAAATCAAATAAAATTATATGTATTATTGCCGGGTTGCATGAAACCGAACTTTAAATTTATTTAATGAACAGTTTTAACGAGCCGTTAAATATTTTTACGGAAGCGTTTGGGTTGCACAAATCGTACAATAAAAATATATTGGTATTAAACATGATACCGAGGTTAGTGTAGAAATTTAAGTTTATCACAGAAAAAGTGATAAAATCCTATGATCTAGATACTGTATCAACAGCTGTTTCATAGGCGCAAATAGGAGGGGGCTAGGGGGCTTTAGCCCCCCCTTGAAGTTTCTATAGCCCCCCAAAAACTAATGATTTCACTACTATAATTTAAAACCATCATAAGAGTTTCAAGTATAGACCTGAGCTTCAGCCCCCCCCAAATTTCAAACACTATTTACGCCAATGAGCTGTTTGAACTTTTATTTTGAATATGTATAATAACAATAATTGCTAAATTCTACAAATTGTGAATTTGTTGTCTACTAGTCTGTACTTAATCTTTCTTCGGCGTTTTCGGTTCTGTTGTTTTGTACACATTTTATAACTTTAGTGTTTTTTTAGCAATTGTAATTACCTAAATATTATAAAAAATGTCTGAACATAATATGAATGAGAGTCAGTTAAAACAGAAACGTATGAGAGGAAAAAACTTTACCGAAAGGGAAAAGGAGCTATTAATTGACTTGATATTGCCTTTTAAGCCAATTATTGAAAATATTAAAGTAAGTAGTGTTCTTAATAATATTCCTTTAAATGTATACATTCAAAACAAGATATACAATAATATTAATTATGTAGTTATAACATTACTCATAATTATAAATTTATAACTTATAACACTTCATTATAAGTTCATTATATTTTAATTATTTATTTATTCTGTGTTAGACTGATGAAATTTGGAATAACAAAAAATCTGAGGTATGGTCTGAAATAACTAGCCTCTACAATTTACAACAAACATCAGGCATTCGCATTGACACCCAATTAAAAAACTTATATGATACTCTTAAAAGAGATGCTCGAAAAGAGAAAAGTAATGATAAGGTAAAAAAAAAATTATATTTATTTTCATTTATTGTTATTTTGCTCAATATATTATCCAATTTTTGTTTATATAACCTACCAAACCCATATTAAATTACATTTAATGAGATTTATAGGAGGCTGACTCTTAATAATACTATATTACTATCAATATTTTATATTTAATAACATTTTACAATGTTTGTTAAAATCTAAACAAATTAAATTATCAGCATTAATTAACTTTGATCCTCTATCAAAAATCTAGCTTATATTGTATTATATATGTATAGGTTATCTTTAAATTTAATATTTACTCTGCAAATTTAAAGAGGTATTTTTTTTAATATCACAGGAAATGATACTTTAATAAATAAATTAAAGAAAACTGTTAGAATAAAGCATTAATATAATTTTAGTATAATTTAATTGTAAAAATTAATTATTAAATAATAAATATAAATTTTTTATCTGGTTTCTTAAGTGTCAGATAGTAGGACCATTGTTCGCACCGACTCTCCCACTCTGTGAAGGCCTTTAGTAAGATTAATTTTAACTCATCCAAGATATTTTGTTCAAAGTTAACCTCATTCAACTTTAATTATAATTTATAAGTCTTCAGTATAATTGTATATTTACAATGTTTAGGTTCAAATGTACAAAACAGGCGGTGGATCGAATACTAACCTTTTATCAAAAACCACTGAAAAAATTATTGGCTTACTAGGAGACCAAATGGATCCATTAATTAATTCAGTGATTCTGATACTAATTACAATGACAGTACCTACAGTATTGAGAGTTTTTAAGAAAACATTGTATTAAAGAAATAGTTTATTAAAATATAGATTTTACTTAATAGATTGTATTATTTATTTAGGAGGATTTGAAGTTGTCAATTTATTTTCTGAGGACATAACCGACTTTGAAGATTCAAGTATGTATTTATTAATTATTAGTTAATCAGATATAAATTATAAGTTATAACTAATTAATTACTAATTAAATTTTGAGTTATCAAGGTTTTTGACTTATTCAGGTTTGAGTTATTGAGATTTGACTGTATATAGTGCACAGCGGATAGTCCTCTTTTATAGATTACCTTTTACAGTGGCGGTATAAATAAAGTTACATTTACAAAGTTGTATAAATGAAAATGTAAGGTGAGTGGGTAGTGGTCAAAAACTTTTCAGGCCAGTGTAACAGCTAACTAAATAGTTATATGGTTTTATATTAATGGGTAAGTAGGTGGTTTGTCAATTATTGTGATCAAAATTAAATTGTGTAACTGATATCTAATAAAAGATCATGCCGCCACTGACTTTGTATAATAATATAATCAATGCTAATAGGTATGTAATTTGGCTTTTGATATAGCCAATTTGTTTCAAAATTCAGATATCATATGTGAACCTGTTATTCCTGAATCCATATCCTTAAACAAAACATTCTCATCTTTAAATCAATCCACTCCTTCAGTATCTGCAGCATCTACTTCCAATTCATCCAACAAAAGAATAATATATAATTCCTCTATTAAATCCCGTAAAAATGTTGAATCTGAGCCCAAACAAGTTTCTTCTAAAAGAATTTATGATGGCTTGGCAACATTAAATAATAAAAGATTAACAAAAACTGATAATTGCTCTAAATTTGAAGAAGAAATACATGATATAAAAATTTAAAAAAGCAAAATTGATCTTGAAACAAGTGAACTTAAACGAACATTAGTGATACAAAAAATTAAGTATGATAAAGAAAAATTTGAATCTGAAGTCCGTCAAAATAAAATTCGTGAAGAAATATTATTAACAGAATTGATGCACAAGAAGAAAATGTTTGGAATTGAATAACGTATTTATTAATATTTACATAGAACTTATTTATATTGATATATGTATTATATTACTAGGAATATTTTAGTATATATAAATTTTTATATTCTGATATATATATAATTATGTTCTTAATTAGGTATATTAGTTATTATAAAAGTATATTAGTAGGTACCTATAGTTATTAGTATATTCTCATTTCTCATATATATAAATTGCTATAATCCTATGTTATGCATATATAAAAATGAATTACTATATTCTCATAATCTCATGTATAACTAGTATATTTTATATTACATTTTCAATTTAATAATAACACCAACTAATAATTTAAATTTTATTTTATTTTAATAAATTATGATAATAATTTAGTATTATTAGTATAAAATAGAGTTTACATTTATATTATTTTTATTATTAATAATAATTAATATTTAATTTTGATCAAAAATAAATTATTATTATGCAAAAACAGAATTTATTAATTGTGTCCTAACTAAGTTACCCGTCTGTCTAGCAGGCCAGCAGGGTTTACATAAACTGGATTTAATATTTCATTATTTATTATATTTTCATGATCATCTTCTGGCAGTTCATCGTTTTGCTGTTTTAAAATATTATACAAAACAGCAGTAGCAACAATTGTCATCATGGCTGTGTTCAGCTGTGTACGTATACCTAATGCCAACACAGGAAATCTTCGTTTCCATACACCGAACATCCTTTCCACAACATTTCTTGTGCCAATATGGGCTCGCTATTATGTAAGGTAAAATAATGTACATGGATTTAAAGACTCGTATTTAAATTATACCTACCTGATATCGTTTCTCTGGCTCGGTATAAGGATTAAGGAGAGGAGTCATTAGATAGTCACGACAAGGATATCCACCATCTCCCAATAAAAAGCAATTTCTAAATTCATTATTTTCAAATTGAGCCCTTACCATGCTATTGTCAAATATTGTGCTATCATGGACTGAACCAGGCCACCTGTATAATATAAATATTAAAGTACCCCCTTGTTATAAGTTACAAGTTAGGTACTGAATTTTTTTTACCTAGCGACAATATTCATCATTTTCAAATTGCTGTCACATATGGCCTGAACATTAAACGAAAAATACCCTTTTCGATTTCTAAATCGTTCTCCTATGTTGGCGTTTGGTGACTGGATTTTAACGTGTGTACAATCTAAGGCACCAATAACCCTAGGAAAGCCACGTAATTGGAAGAATCCTGTTTGAATCATGTTCTTCTGTTCGGCATTTCTCGGAAAATCAATGAACTGAGATCGAAGACGACAAATCGCTTGTGATACACGTTTTATTGTTCTACAAATGGTCGATTTATGTACGTGCACATGATCTCCAATGACAGCCTAATGAATTATTCCAAAATATTTATAAACAAGTTCCTACCTAATATAATATCAACTATCAAGTAGTACACCACGATCGTGTGCAAAAAATATTTAATTTTATATTGTTAGCTTAAATTAAAAATATAATTTAATATACGTTTAAAAAATATTTATTCAACCATTTGCATGTGGTCGTGAGTAATATTGTAGTCTGGGGATTTTTTTTCCGATTACCGTAAGTACCTACCTACCTTAAATAGTAAGTAGGTAATTTGTAATTGTATAAATACATTTTAATTTATATTTTATACAAGTGAGAGGCAGGTTTTCATTCTGAGAACTTTATTATTAATGGAAAAGGGTCCTTAGATCTACTTGATAACTTGGAATATATTAGAATATAATATTATACTAGTATATTGTCTATATTATTTAAAACACTTGAAATGCTCCTGTTGCGTAATAACGTAATGTTACTAAAAAGTAAAATTTGAATTTCTGGAAAAATCGCGAAACTTCTACGAGAATTACGTAATTCTTCGCCAATCAAATTACATAAAAAACCAAATGTTTCCTTTGATAGCCTGTTTTTAAATTAAAAATCATGTACATTTTAGTGTATTTGTATTAAACTACCTACCATTCATTGTAGGCGTAACTAGGGGTGGGCTGCAGCCCCCCAGAATTTTTGGATAAATGTATGTGTTTATATACTAGTAAATAAATGATAAATATTTATAAATTAATGTAATAAATATAATGTTTAATATAAACGAATAATCATTCAAGTCAGATGTAAACATCAATAGAAACCAATAAAAAATAATAATCTAATTAAAAAAAAATCGCTATAAACATTTTTTTGGAATCTAGCCACCCCCCATAACTTAAAGGACTAGTTACGAGTGTTACGACTATGCCATTCATGCATTATATATAGGTAGTACTTACCTATATATAAGGATAATAATATATTATATGAGTGGACTGCCCAGGGCGGAGAGGTTGAAAAGTCCGACTGGCCTAGTACAGGCCCTGTAGGACTATTAATGATTTGTACTGCATTAGGATGGAATATTTTTAGATTTTTGTTATAAATAAAACGTAATACGTATTTAGAATTTAAATAATATAATAAAACTGGTTTGGTGTTATTAACATTTAAATATGTAACAATGTTTTTGAAACACCTTATTACTTACCTAAATCGACACTTAAAATCGATTTCATCAAATTCCTACAAAGGATTTGATCGATCTCTAATTAACCTCGGTCTAGGTAAATGATACAAAATATCCAAAACAAATTCATCATCGGAAATCGATAAACTTGAATCAGAACTCGACATTTTTACTATTTTCGGTTATAGCTTATAAGTATTAAGAAAAAAATTTAGTAAGTACGATCAACTACAGGTAGGTATAGTGACGACGTACTACTGACACCTGAATACGTATGCGTGATAACTGTAGGATTATCGAATGATTAAAATTTAAAGAGCCGAAATCGGCCCATTAGTTTAATGAGCTGGTAACCTATATTTTAACGGCCCAATAAAACTATTGAACGTTTAAAGATTGTTTAACAGATGAATAAAATTTTAATCATTCGTTAGCGCGCTAGCGGATCGTTAAACATTTAACGGGCGTTCATGCAACCCGGCATTGTTTATGTAATTTAAAGATAAGCTGATCAGACAAATTGATTATTATTTTAAATGTATTTATTAAATTGTGTTTTAATAAAACTTATACCACAAGCCAATAACTTAATAAGCAGTGATCATTTAAAAAAAAAATGTTTGCTCATTTTTGCTTTGTAGGTACTCTTCCATCTACCTATTTAGATTCCTTTGTCTAATTGTGAATGTTTTAGAATTATAAATTATTCAAGTTTCAATCTAATAAAATAAATGCTGTTTAGTTTTATAATACATTATTCATTATTCAGTAATCTTGTATCTTAACATTTATAGTTTTTAAGTGCAGCGATTAGTGAATAATATTGTTTTTAATCACCATAAAAAGGTATTTAATGTTTTAATAATTATTTAATTATTATTTTTAAATCTGAACTATATTTATTAACTTTGAAAATAAGAATCCTTTTTCATTGAAAATTTGATTCATCATGTATCACTTTGATGATAGTTGACGGCATTACATGTGTAAAAACTAAAAACTATACAAGATAGGAGGAATCGTAATCAAATTATACAGAACACGGTTGTTAAAACATTCTTAGTAATTCGTAGTTTATCACAGTTTAATCCTCTAATTAAATACAAAATAAAAAATACAACTAAAAATGTAATAATTTCATACAAACATTATTTAAGTTATAATAAAATAGTATACATTGAGGTACCTAGGTATATTGTTTTATGATTATTAAAAAAATATTTATAACATTTTCTGAAATTTTGGTGCGTTCATAAAAAAAATGTTGTACTCATTTTTGTTTTGTATGTACTCTTCTATCCACCTATGTCCTATTGAGATTCCTTTGTCTAATCGTGAATGTATTAGAATTATTCAAAATAAAAAAAAAATTAATGTTAATAAATAAATAATAAATAAGAATTATATGTTTATTTGGTCTCAAAACTATAAAATAAATTTGTTTTTGATTTTTCATAATTAGACTGGAAGGGTTTAATTATTTTATAGTTTTCAATTTATTTTATATATAATATAATTTTAATTAAATTACTTATACTAATAGGTATTAATAGTAATAACCTAATTGATTTTTATTAAATTTAAATATTTTTGATATTTTAAATTACTAATAAGCAGGGCTCGTAAGTTCATGCCCTAAAAAATGCCTAAATAAGCATGCATTTATGCACTTAAAATTGGCAAAATATGCTTTGAAATATGCCTTAAAAATTTAAAAAATATGCATTTATATGCACTAAATATCTCAAATTATGCACTTAAAAATGCTTACTTAAAATTTTTTTATTTATATTTAATAATTTTTTTATTTTTGAAATAACATGAATTATCCATTCATTTTTTTTATAGCTATATTTTGTTATTTTTATGTTACAATTAAAAAAAAAAATAGATTTTAAATACTATTCCTGAGCTTCATGAACTGTGTATAATGTACGTCTTTGTCAGTTATTCATTTTAAATCTGAAACTTTTAAAACAAATTTATTCATTAATACTAAAATAACATTAATAACTTAATTACGAAATTTATATTTACCTTAGAAATTACATTGTACTATCATCGATTTTCTAATGTTGTCAAGCTTTAATGAACGACGGTTATCTGTGACTAAATTTTTGTATTTTGAAAATGACCTTTCAACGTCAGTAGAGGTGATTGGTGCATATTTAAAATACGAAAAATCATCAAGGGCCATGTCTTCGGGTAGTCCTAGATCTGTCATACTTTCCTCTTCACCGGATAATATTTTGGAAATTTTAGAAATCATTTTGTAGCCGGCATTACTATTTAGAACTGAATCTAATTTAGTTTTAATACTGTCACTATGTTGCCCTTGAAGTTTCTTAACTATGCCACTTATTGTTTCGGTTATTTTAATTGAATCAAACAATGATAATTTTTGCTCTTGAAGTTGTTTTATGGCCGTTGGTAAACATTCAAAGTTCGATTTGATATAAATCAAATTTGCTTGCAGCGTTTGAGATTTAAATACATCTTGAGCTTTTTTAATTGCTACGCTATCATTTGAATCAAACGATTCGACAACATGCTTAATTGACTCAAAATGTTCACAATAATATATAGCTGCCGAAATCCATGTTCCCCAGCGAGTTAGAATTGGTTCTGGTGGTAATGCTAGATCAGGTTCAAGTGTTTTGAATATTTGTAAGCGATGTGGGGATTTGCGGAAAATGTTTTTCACATTAGCCACTAAATCATCAACAACAGGAAAATGTGAACGAATGTCTTCTGCTACTCGGTGTAATGCATGCGCAAGACACGTTACATGCACCATTTTAGTGTAAAATACTTGTAAATGACGTGCTGCTTTCTTCATATAAGGCGCTGCGTCTGTTAAAAACAACAGCACGTCATTATAATGTAACCCTTCAGGCCAAATTAAGAACAATGATCTGTCAAACGCTTTACAAATAGTGCTGTGGTTTGTTTTATCAAGTTCTTCGACATTAATTAAAAATATTTCACCGGGGCCATCGTGTGACAGAATACCAATAATTGTGTTGACTATATACCTTCCTTCGATGTCAGTCGTTTCGTCCATTGAAATCCATATTTTTTTCCCATTGATAAGTTTTTTGATTTCATTCATTTTCTCGGTGTAGCAGTCATCAATATATCCAATCCGCAATGTAGATTCGACAGGAATATTTTGTCCAGTATACTTGGCGAGAAAACTTTTAAACTGTGGATTGGCCAGCTTGTTTAACGGAATGTTTGCTGCCAACATACCTCTGCATAAATCTAGATTAAAGTCTGACTTTTTTGAAGTTGTAGGCATAAGTTGTTGCAAATTTTTCCGCTCATTATCTTTTTGAAATCGAATAAGTGATGCTTTGTGTTTTCCAGTATTGATATGCTGCACAATACTAAAGCGTTTTTCACTAGCTATTTTTATTTCACAAACCTTGCAAAATAATATTTTGTTGTCGGTTGAGAATATATTTTCACCAAAATCAGTAACTAATTGCTATAGTTTAAAGGCCGAAGACGGTTTTTCTTTCGGCATGTTGGATATTAATATTATTGTTGGATTTAACGAAACAAACATACACGCACACACGTCAAAATAACGACTGAAACAGTCTCCAGTTAGAATAAAAGGACGGTTTGTAGAATCGATAGGTATTCGTAGGCCCCGATAACGCGGTTTATGGACGGATGTCGTTAGTCCTCGTAGACCTAGTCGTTCCAAAAAACTATTGTTAAATTTACGAGTATCAAGAAGATAAGAAAAGAAAAGATAATACAATTTCTATTTTTAATTTTATACATATTTTTCATTTGCATTTTTGATAGATGCTAATAGAATATTGTATAATATGCCCGATAAAGTAGAAATATGCATAAATATGCCAAATAGGCAAAAAACCTCTAAATATGCAAAAACATGCAAAATAAGATTTCACATATTTAACTGTGGTATCTTGAAATAGATTTCTATGTCATCTATACTCGGCGCACGTTAAGATCATGACCAGTCGCGCATTCAAAACAACTTCCTCCACCGCACCGCTCGCCATAGTGGCAGTTGCCGGTTTCGTATACGGAACGCCTCATGCGTCAACAGAGACGTGCACTTGTTTATAAAACAATAGAACTCACTCCATCACACTGTATAATCGATTGTATGACGGTGCGGCGTTGCGAGACATTCGTCGCGGAAGCAATACAACTCTATCTCCCTACCACGTTGTATAATTATTTTATATACTTATTATTCAAATTAAATTTTTTTATTTTTAGAAAAAACCAATAGATCCTTCACTTTCTTTAGAGTCTAAAAATTAATAACATATTTTAATATAAAAGAAAATCTTTTAAAACAATATTATATGGTTATATCAAAGTATTTATTTTAAATAATATACACGTTAATTGTATCACATTATAACATACATTTAAAATAATTACTATGAATAATGAATATTTAAACATGTATACAATGAATAAAATAAAAAATATTTTAAAAGTATTATACAAATTTACAAATAATTAGGTACATTCGTCATCAGACGAGTCTGTCGATTCACCAATTGTTAAAATATGACGCGGATCGGGCTGGAGTTCATCTATCATCTCGTCGCAAATGAAGTCAACATCCCAAAACTTCTGTTCCTCGTCCTTCACGTGTCTTATGAAAGACTGCCAATCTTCTGGTTTTACCCTGTCAATGGCTTGGTGAAGCAGATGTTTGACGTCGATAGTCTTGTATGTAGTGTTGTTTGACTTGACATATGACTTCACCATTGACCATACCAATTCGATGGGATTTAGCTCACAATGGTAAGGGGGCAGTCTCAAAACCGTCTTTCCGGCATCTTTGGCTATCTCGTCAATTATGTATGCACTGTATCTAAAAAAAATATATTAATAGTGTATAGTATGAATAGTTTATATTTTAATACTAACCTTGGTTTTAAACGTTGGACGATGTCTAGGAGATCATTTTTGGTAAGTTGTGAGGGGTCGATTTCTTCACCTTTAGACACCAGCCATTCTACCATTTCTGCCTTTTTCCAATTCGTCGTAGGAGTTTTTTCTTTTTTCACGGAGTGATATGGTGCATTATCCAACACAATCACGGCATTGTCTTCTAAAAGAGGCAATATTTCCTCAAACCATTCTTGAAATGTTTGACCAGTCATTTCATCATGGTAATCTGATGAATTTTTTTTTGACTGGAAACACAATAGACCACCTGACACGAAACCAGCTGCAGACCCAATGTGTACAACAATTAACCTGGTACCTTTGCCACTTGGGTTTTGGGGGCCTGTAGATAGACCTTCCAGGAATGCCATTCTACTGGAAGTAACGGTTGTGTCAACCCACACCTTACTCACACAATCACCGGTGTTGAGCCAAGTTTCATCGAGGTAATATATAGGTCTACCTTCTTCACGAAAACGACGAATTGAAATTAAATATTTTCTTCTCCAACTTAAAAGGTCTCTTCTCTCTGTTAAAATACTATTTCTCTGGCGTTTTGTAAATTTGAAATTCAAGCTCTTCAAAACTTTCCGTAAAGAGGTTTCCTTCATATTTGGCAATGTATTGTCTTCGTTTATAGCGGTTAATACCTTCGCAAGTGTCGGTAGCTCTTTATTATGCCAAAATGAATGTACTTTTCTCCGGATAGCATTCTTGTCAAAATCATCTATTTTATCCACAACACCAGGTCTGTTTCTTTTTCTGTTGGGTGAAGTCAAGGTCTTAGTTTGGTTGTACTCGGATACTGTTGTTTGCACCTTATTCAATCCAATACCAAGTGTATCAGAAATACGTTTCATCAAATCGCGATATTTAATTTGGTCGTTTTCTGATTTTAATTGCTTATAACAATTAATTATCATCATTTTCTGTGAGCTGCCAACAGGCTGAAAATATAAAAATATTAACTATTATTGAAATGATACAGATAAACATTTTGTTAGTTAATGGTATTGCTAATTGTTTTAAATATATTTTTAAATTATCAATTTTAAAAAAATTGAAAACAATATTTTCACCAAAAAATATATTAATCCAATATATTTTGTTCAAACCGTAAAGAAAAAAATATTTTGTAATAAAAAATACATTTCGGTTTAAATATTTTTAGTCTACAACATTTTGATATAAATCTTATCGTGATTTTCACTGTTAAATAAAAAATATTACTATAAAATTGTTTTAACTTACTTTGCCGTGAGGATTCTTCTTCCGTGGGGAAATAAATGTTGCAGCCTCCTCATCAGACATATTTCACGAGAAATTGACGTACAGAGAACAATTAAAGCGCGTATAGAAAAAAATCAAATGGGAGCATACGGAGCAAAATCATGCAAGCGCGTACACTGTTCAGAACAGTAATAAACAGGCTATCCACTACGACACGGTGTATGCGGTTCACATTTGAAACAGCGCTGTATAACTGTCAACGGATGTTTGGGGAACCAATGAAAAATCGGCTGCGCGTAACGGACGCTAAACGGTCCGCCGCCCGGTCATGATCTTAACGTGCGTCGAGTATAGCATTAAATACAACTTAGCAAGATTGATATGCAAATGCATGAACTTACGAGCCCTGCTAATAAGTAATATTATAATTAGGGAACTGACTTTATTGTAAATACATATTTTTATTGGAATGAGATATTTTAAATCTGATAAAAAATTAAAAATGTATACAATTTAGATCTTTGTAATTCAAAACATCCCAAATTTATTTTACATATTTTTACATATTTGGTAAATGAGTACATGTTTTAGTACTTATTTTAGTGATTTTTAATTTTCGACGACTTTAAACATTATTTGCTTCGTCTAAATTAACAAGATTAGTAATTTTTGACGACCAACAAATATTGTCGTTATCTAAATGGCATTACGTACATACTTTTTTTCGGCACTTAACTAGTTCAGTTATTGTCGCTCTTGGTAATGCCGGACGATATAAATATAAAATAAGGAAGTGGTACCTACATTGTCGAGTATGTAGCATGTAGATTGTAGGTACTCGACAATCGTTTTTGTAGCATTTGTAGTGTAACAACGTAATCTTGTGTACTAGTTGACGTCTAGTTTCTAATTTTTAAAATGCCAAAAGTTGTGAAATCGGAATCAAAAGCGAATTTGTATTTATAAAAGTCTCCTAACAAGACATTTAAAAGTGATGGAGAAATCTTATTCTGTTCATGATGTGAAAAGGCAGTATCAATAAATAAGCGTTTTTCAGTTACTCGGCATATATCTACATCTAAGCACCAACAAAATAGAGTTCGTAAAAAAAAATGTCAACAAAATTTCTTGAAGTCAGACACATCTACGTTTTAAAAAAATTTGTTAGCTTTTAATAGCGATTTGTGTCGTATGTTAATTTTTGCCTATATTCCTATTTAGTATGTATTTACAAACTAAAAATCGAGAATTCACAGATTTTTTAGATAAATATAGGTACCTTACAACAAATTCCAGATGATAGTACCATCCGAAAGAATTATGTTAATATAATTTACGAGGAAACACTAACATTAATTAGACAGTTTATTCAAAATGGACCAATAGATATGAGTTTCAATTGATGAATCAACCGATGCAGAGGACAGGTATATTCAATATTGGTAATCAAATCATCGGCAAACTATGTTCTGAGCCTACAAAATCATTTCTTTTAAATTGTGTGCAATTAGAAAAATGCAATAATAAAACTATTGATAAATTATTTAATGATTCTATGAACTTATTATGGCCAAATGGTGTAAAATATGAAAACGTATTTTTATTTTTTACCGATACCTACTGCACCTTATATGGTTAAAAGCCGGGGCAGATAAGAAAGTAATGTCATTGAATAGTAATCAAATTAAAATCAAATCGGATGCGTTAAATGGCAAAGAAAATGCATTTTTAATTGATACAGGCGCAGATCTGAATATTATTAAATTGTCAGCAATAAAAGACGACGTACCGGTAAAAACTACATCAACCACATTAATAGGTTTTAATGAGAATTCTATAGAAACGTTAGATGTTATTAAAATCAATTTAACTATTGATACCATTTTTTAGTCATAATGATGTGACGCTTAATTAAAGGAAAGGCGAAATGATAATTAATAGGCAACAAAATAAATAAAATAAAATAAACTTACCACCGGGGTGAAATAACATTCTAACTACAGTCAAATTCGCTTATAACGATGCCGTATATAACGATATTCCGGGTAAAACGATTCCAAGCAATGTATTTGGTTGGTTTTATATGTTATGTGTAGTACTTTTATTCGTATATAACGATATCGGTTATAACGATAATCCGGATATAGCGATGTTATTTTAAAACGAAAATTGGTTTTTATAATCACCTATAGCGATTATTAATACAGTATTGTAGTAGTAAATTTGATTTCATCCAAATCGATAATTCTTAATATTATCTGTAACAGATAATGTGTCTTGTACGACCGTACTGTATACAGCATACGTTTCTTACTCGTTTAGTCGCCGTTTAGATTGCTATCCGTTTAGACACGTTCCGAATTCCGTAGTTGAAAATGTCAAATAAAAGAAGACGCTGTTTCACTATTGCTGAAAAAGTGAAAATAATTGAACGTTTAGAATGTGGTGTTTCTAATAAAGATCTTTGCCAAGAGCTAGGAATTAGTCAATCAACACTATCTACCATATGGAAATCAAAAGACCAAATAAAAAGCGTTTTTCCTATAGTTCGTTTTATTCAACAAATACATTTTAAATACCTATATTAACATAAATCATAATATTTTTACAGAGATACTTACTATGTTTAAAAATTAATAAAATATTCTATTACCAATAATATTGATACAATTGTTATAACTTTTAAGTTACGATGGAAATATTAATTTAATTTATACTATTATAAGTTATAACCAGGGCTCGTAAGTTCATGCATTTGCATATCAATCTTGCTAATTTGTATTTAATGCCAGATGACATAGAAATCTATTTCAAGGTACCACAGTTAAATATGTGAAATCTTATTTTGCATGTTTTTGCATATTTAAAGGTTTTTTGCCTATTTGGCATATTTATGCATATTTCTACTTTATCGGGCATATTATACAATATTCTATTAGCATCTATCAAAAATGCAAATGAAAAATATGTATAAAATTAAAAATAGAAATTGTATTATCTTTTCTTTTCTTATCTTCTTGATACTCGTAAATTTAACAATAGTTTTTTGGAACGACTAGGTCTACGAGGACTAACGACATCCGTCCATAAACCGCGTTATCGGGGCCTACGAATACCTATCGATTCTACAAACCGTCCTTTTATTCTAACTGGAGACTGTTTCAGTCGTTATTTTGACGTGTGTGCGTGTATGTTTGTTTCGTTAAATCCAACAATAATATTAATATCCAACATGCCGAAAGAAAAACCGTCTTCGGCCTTTAAACTATAGCAATTAGTTACTGATTTTGGTGAAAATATATTCTCAACCGACAACAAAATATTATTTTGCAAGGTTTGTGAAATAAAAATAGCTAGTGAAAAACGCTTTAGTATTGTGCAGCATATCAATACTGGAAAACACAAAGCATCACTTATTCGATTTCAAAAAGATAATGAGCGGAAAAATTTGCAACAACTTATGCCTACAACTTCAAAAAAGTCAGACTTTAATCTAGATTTATGCAGAGGTATGTTGGCAGCAAACATTCCGTTAAACAAGCTGGCCAATCCACAGTTTAAAAGTTTTCTCGCCAAGTATACTGGACAAAATATTCCTGTCGAATCTACATTGCGGATTGGATATATTGATGACTGCTACACCGAGAAAATGAATGAAATCAAAAAACTTATCAATGGGAAAAAAATATGGATTTCAATGGACGAAACGACTGACATCGAAGGAAGGTATATAGTCAACACAATTATTGGTATTCTGTCACACGATGGCCCCGGTGAAATATTTTTAATTAATGTCGAAGAACTTGATAAAACAAACCACAGCACTATTTGTAAAGCGTTTGACAGATCATTGTTCTTAATTTGGCCTGAAGGGTTACATTATAATGACGTGCTGTTGTTTTTAACAGACGCAGCGCCTTATATGAAGAAAGCAGCACGTCATTTACAAGTATTTTACACTAAAATGGTGCATGTAACGTGTCTTGCGCATGCATTACACCGAGTAGCAGAAGACATTCGTTCACATTTTCCTGTTGTTGATGATTTAGTGGCTAATGTGAAAAACATTTTCCGCAAATCCCCACATCGCTTACAAATATTCAAAACACTTGAACCTGATCTAGCATTACCACCAGAACCAATTCTAACTCGCTGGGGAACATGGATTTCGGCAGCTATATATTATTGTGAACATTTTGAGTCAATTAAGCATGTTGTCGAATCGTTTGATTCAAATGATAGCGTAGCAATTAAAAAAGCTCAAGATGTATTTAAATCTCAAACGCTGCAAGCAAATTTGATTTATATCAAATCGAACTTTGAATGTTTACCAACGGCCATAAAACAACTTCAAGAGCAAAAATTATCATTGTTTGATTCAATTAAAATAACCGAAACAATAAGTGGCATAGTTAAGAAACTTCAAGGGCAACATAGTGACAGTATTAAAACTAAATTAGATTCAGTTCTAAATAGTAATGCCGGCTACAAAATGATTTCTAAAATTTCCAAAATATTATCCGGTGAAGAGGAAAGTATGACAGATCTAGGACTACCCGAAGACATGGCCCTTGATGATTTTTCGTATTTTAAATATGCACCAATCACCTCTACTGACGTTGAAAGGTCATTTTCAAAATACAAAAATTTAGTCACAGATAACCGTCGTTCATTAAAGCTTGACAACATTAGAAAATCGATGATAGTACAATGTAATTTCTAAGGTAAATATAAATTTCGTAATTAAGTTATTAATGTTATTTTAGTATTAATGAATAAATTTGTTTTAAAAGTTTCAGATTTAAAATGAATAACTGACAAAGACGTACATTATACACAGTTCATGAAGCTCAGGAATAGTATTAAATAGTATTTAAAATCTATTTTTTTTTTTAATTGTAACATAAAAATAACAAAATATAGCTATAAAAAAAATGAATGGATAATTCATATTATTTCAAAAATAAAAAAATTATTAAATATAAATAAAAAAATTTTAAGTAAGCATTTTTAAGTACATAATTTGAGATATTTAGTGCATATAAATGCATATTTTTTAAATTTTTAAGGCATATTTCAAAGCATATTTTGCCAATTTTAAGTGCATAAATGCATGCTTATTTAGGCATTTTTTAGGGCATGAACTTACGAGCCCTGGTTATAACCATTGCAATAATTTTTACAAAATAAAAATTATTGTTTTTATTTGTCATATTCTTTAGAAATGTCGATATAAACATTGAGAAATGCATGAACAATCAACAATGGTTGACTTATTTATATGCTTGAAATACCGTGCATAGTATAATACATTTTACAATTATATGATCATTATTAATTTGTACTCGTATAGATAGGTACAGAGGTTAAAATAAAATACTATAAAATATGGTACAATAGTACAATACAAACCATATGATAAATACTAAATAGTAAATACTAAAACCAGTGAAAATTAATATAAATAATTGTTTAAAATATATACCTATGGAACTGAAAATCAAATAAAACATTTTTTTTTTTTAAATTATTAATCTTGTATTCTAAGTAAATACATTTTCATATGAATACAATTTTAATTATATTTACTCCATATTAACTTAATTAAATTAATATTTACAAAATCATTGTGTGGTTAAAACTGAAAATAATACAACATTTATTTAATTAGATTGTCTAAAGTTTAACAACGACTTGAAAAAAAAACCTTTATTATATGAAAAAAAGTTTAACAAATGTTGTGTTTTCTTTACAAAATACATATTTTTATAAATATTAAAATATTTGTTTGTACAACTTACTGTCAATTGATTATCAGCTGATTCCATGTTTAGAATATGACAGAAATGAGGATTGTGCTTTAAAACATCAATGATGAATACAGGCAGCTGTGGTTCTTGGGCTTATTTAAATTTTTTTACATGCTGGTGGGTATACTGGTTATATTGTTTCTGTAACATCAACAATTAAATTAGTTACATAATAATTTATTAACTATTAAAATAATACCTAAGTATCTCCATATTAAAATAAAAACATGATTTAAAATTATGAAACAAGTGTAAATTTTCTAAAACAGATATTATAGCATACATAGATGTTATACTCAGGGCCGGGTCTTAGGGAACTATGCGCCCTTGGCAAGGAGAATTAATGCGCCCTCTAGTTGAAGTTAAGTATTTTCTACTCAGAAGTCAGAATAAAAAACAAATTGTTTTAATTAATTTTTATAACTGAAATAAATTTAAAGTAAAGTCATTTTTATAATAATAATATTAATAAGTATATTATATTATTTAATGGATAGGTTTGTTTATATTCAAATAATCTTCATATTTTTAGTGGAACTTAATTTACCAATATTCAATCGAAAAAATGAATTATTAAAAAATTAATATCTGAACTCTGAAGGCACCCATGATGCATTGGAACCCAGCTCTCCCACCTATAAAACTTGCCCTGGTTATACTGCAAGTATAGAAACGCCTTATTAGTTACAACATGTATTAGCATAAATAAGAAAAACACATAATTTATGTGTAATAACTGATAAGGTGGAAAGTTGTTTTAAATAAATGCCTAAGACATGTGTATTGTCAAAAGTTAGTTTTTAATACCTATGTAATAATACCCTAAAAATAAGAGAAATATATTTTTTTAATTTTGTCTTAATTTCTTATTCAAGCTAAACAAGTTGAAAATAATTTGAAAGATAAGGTTAATAAAAAAAATATTTACCTTGAAAGTTAATTGTAACTTCGGCATTCCCCAATTTATTCATCGCTCTGCAAGTGTAATTGCCATATAGTCGGTACAGAATGTTGGTAATACTTAATATAGATTTGGTAAATTCTGTAGAATATGCTAATTCCCATATTCTAAATGTAAAGCAAAAACCAAGTTCATAAGAATAAAATTAACAATCATAAACTCTCAACAATTAAGTAGGTGGTTACCAACCTGTAATGTTGATTGTTGGAGAGTTGTACATTATTATTTATCCAAATAATTGCTGGTGATGGATATGCTTCGACATTACAAGAAATATCCATATCATTGTGTAAAGATTGTCCTAAATTGCGTTTAGGTACAGTAATGATTGGAGCAAATTCTACCTGTATGGCAATTCTACGCCGAGAAGGTTTGCCATAACCGTTTGCTGCTATACAAGTATAAGACCCACGGTCTTCCTTTCTGATAGCTGGAATTTTCCAAATATTACCCCTGTAAGATTAAATTTATGTCAAAATATATCAATCTTGAATCGGTAAATACTCAAATGCATTTATATAAACATTTTTTTTTAACCTAAACCAGCGATCTATACAATATGATATAATATGATACATAATTGAAAGTTATGATAAAGATTTGATCCAACTACCTAAGACATCATAATATGATACCATTGGAACAAAATATGTGTACAAATAATCAAGAAGTCTAAGTTAAAATTAGTGTATTAAATAGGTTAACAATTAAGATATATCTTAAAATGTGGTATAGATATGTTAACACTGAGTATAGGACATATGTGTATTGTACAATATAATGTACTCAACGGTATTAGTATAGGTTCATTTGACTGGAAAAACGTTACAGAACATTCTATACAGTATGATAATTAATTGGAAGGTAGTACCTCTAGCTCTAATTCAAAATATAATGCAGATATTCTAGTGCAGTTTTTAATATAATATATGACTGATAGTCTCTATGATATATAAAAAAAAAACTTTTAAAAATTCAGAAATATCCATTTTGTAGTTATTTATTTATAATATGGAGAAAAAACTATTTTGAAATCAGTTAAATTTTGACTGAAGGAAAGCAACTTTGATTTTAAAAAATGGAGCATCATATTATTGTAAAATTGTATGGTTTTCACACATTAATAATAATGTTAATCCAATAGGACATAGGTAATTAGTAGGGTTACGATGTTTATGATTTTGCATATTTTTTTAGGTTGTCCAATAGCATCCATTCTTATACAGAAATATGTTTCATGATATTTTTATTCAAAATATCATAATTTTATTTTGCATATAATTGCACATTTTACCATTTTTTTAAAAAAGTGCATAATTTGTGTTTTTTTTCTGTTTTTTAAGCGCATATTTGACGGTTTTCGATGATAAATGCTGAAAAACTCTGTAATTTTATATTTTACTGAATCTTATATAAGTTTGATTATCTGTATTTCACATATTATCATTTATCACTTATTTATTGTTGAGAATTCAATATTATGGTTTTACCTATTCAGAGTAAATAATATAAAGGTACCTACTTAAATAGAATTTTCGATAAGCTTCGTCAATTGTCACAGTCAAAACTTATCTTAAAACTGCGAGTCATTAAAATTTTATCAGATATTTTAACAGAACGTTTAAAAATGTATAGTTAGTTTCCGTCTTGTCTACGACCGATGTAGAGTACGGTATATTGCACGTTTCGTATTTTGTCGTGAACGTATTTGATTTATTAAATCACTCAGTTATGCCTAAAGTTAAAAGCTCTTGTTCTAACCGACTAAGAGGTTTTGTAAAAGAATTTGGAGAGCACGTTTTAACTACCGATGGTTCAATCCTTTATTCATAGGCGGAAATCGGGGGGGGGGGGGGTAGAGGGGACTAAGCCCCCTCAGAATTTTAAAGTACAGGTCTTAGCCCCCCCTGGCCCTCAAAATTTTAATGTGACTAAATATATAAAAATATATAATAATTAGTATAATTAAAAAATGCATTTTTAATATCTGAATTACAAAATAAATTATAAAAAAATATTCTATGATAATAATTAAATTTAATTCGTACAATTTTACGAACTTATTGTCATAACTTGGAACCATCGTAATTAATGTAATATTAATTATAAACAATTACACCAGCATTGGTTGTTTATCAGCAGTCGTTCGCGTCGCGTCGTCCCTGTTTTGTATAAACGGTTACGTAATAATATGCTATTTTTAACTATAATTATGAAGGTTTTTACAAACATTATCAGTGATATTATATATATATATATATATAGGTACAATGAGAAATATAATGCTCAGTCACCCCAGTAATTTCACCAAATTTCCGCGTTCCGCCTATGCCTTTATTGCAAAATATGCGAAGTTAAGGTCGGTAGTGAACGTCGGTTTACTGTTGAACAGCATATGAACACCGCTAAACATATTCGATTGAGTAAACAAAAAGAAAAAAATGATAAACAACAATTAATATCAAACACAAAAATATCGTCATTCAACTTAGATTTATGTAGAGCATTGACTTCAGCAAACATACCATTAAATAAGGCTATTTTTCGTGATTTTTTGGAAAAGTATACAGGAAGAGAGATACCAGATGAATCGACAATGCGTAAAAACTATTTATCAGAGTGCTATCAAGAAACAATGAATAAAATTCGAAGTTATGTAACAGACAAGAAAATTTGGGTTTCAATCGATGAAACAACTGATTGTGAAGGCCGTTATATAGCAAATGTAGTAGTTGGCACACTAGAAAAAAACGAATCCGGTAAAATTTTTTTGCTAACTTCAGAACAGTTTCAAAGGGCTAACTTTTCAACTATTAGTAAATTATTTGATAAATCAATGAATTTATTATGGCCAAACGATGTACTTCATGATAACGTCTTATTATTTCTAACTGACGCTGCGCCATATATGGTAAAAGCAGCCAATAGTTTAAAAGCTTTGTATTCTAAGATGGTACATGTGACATGTTTAGCACATGCACACCACCGTGTTGCTGAGAAAATACGGGTAGTTTTAAAAAAGTTGACGAATTAATATCAAATGCAAAAAAAGTATTTTTAAAAGCACCAAGTAGAATACAAATATTTAAAGACGAAGCACCCGCAGTGCCACTTCCCCCAACACCTGTAATAACACGCTTTGGAACTTGGTTGGATGCAGCTGTTTATTATGCAGATCATCTTACTGATATACGCAAAGTTTTTAATAAACTGGATCCAGAAGATGCTGTAGCCATACAAAAATGTCATACGCTTTTGAATGATCCATCTTTAGAAGCAAATTTAGTATACATTCAATCAAACTATGGGTTTTTATCAGTCAATATAACTCGTCTTGAATCATCTGGGCAGCTTTTGTCAGAGGCGATATCAATAGTCAATAATACAACAGATAACATTAACAAAGCCGGTGGACAAATCGGCAACGAAATATGTAGTAAATTTAAAACGATTCTAGAGAAAAACAGTGGATTCAAAACAGTATGTCAAATTTCGAAAGTACTTAATGGAGAACTTGAAATCATTGAGGGAGTCGAAGAGGAATTAACTGCGGAGGATTTCGTTTTTTTTAAGTTTTCACCAATTACGTCTGTTGAAGTGGAGAGGATATAATTAAATAATAATAAATCTAAATTAAATTATAAAAATTTAAATAAATACAATTTTTTACATAGAGATTTTTTGTTCAATAGATTCAAAAACGTATTAGCACCAAACAGACGAAGATTTACAGCGGAACATTTAAAACAAACTCTTTAATTATTATTCAATGCAACTCTTTTTAATTTTTTTATATTTTATTTAATTTTTTTCAGTTTTTTTCAATTTGTCTATAATAATAAATGTTTATTGCATTTTTTGTCCAAAAATTTCTTTATTTTTTAATGTATATTTTTCAAATTGTTCATGCATATTTAGTTGATTTTTAGTGCATAAGTGCATACATATTCATACATTTTTTAGTGCATAAATATCCTAACCTTAGTAATAAGTGCTGAGTCACTTAGTTCCATGATTAAGAAATTACAGATTATTTTTAAAAGCTTATGGAAAACAATTGGAAACTACAACCTCTATAACTTACTATTATAAGTTATAACCATTGGAATAATATTTACAAAATAAAGAGTATTATTTTTATTTGTCATATTCTTTAGAAATGTCGATATAAACATTGACAAATGTATGAACAATGGTTGACTTATTTATATGCTTGAAATACCGTGCATAGTATAATACATTTTACAATTATATTTTTTAATTTCATATATATTTTTTTTAATTTCATATATATATGAAATACTGGGCCCCACTGAGAAAACTCGTGTGGGGGCCCAGGACTTCGAATAATATAATTACTTACAGATAACAGGAACATGGTAAAAAAAAAAGATTAAAAATTACAAAATTAAATCAGCGTATGAAGATCTAAAGTGTGTACAATTTGTGTTACTTAATACTAATTTAAACAGTTTGAATAAATACAGTGATATCATTATACATTATATTCATAAGGAGAGTCCAATAGCCACTGTAAAATGATTTTTTTAAATAAATTTATTGGGAGGTTTGTTATAGAGGATGGTATTTCGTTATATAGTTTGGTACCAATTATTTCGAAATATCTGTTAGTTGTGGTTTTTTTATTTTTTTATACAAGAAAGTGGTTTTTCGCGTATCTTGTGTTTCTCCATGCGCTATTGGTTGCAATAAATTTTGATTTTTTAAAAATATAGCGGTTATTTTTAAATATATTTTCTTAACAGGAAGGACATTTAGTTCAGTATATAAGTTTTTTGTTGGGTACATACGGTCTTTATTGAGTAATAGTCTAATAATTTGATTTTGACAGATTTGCAGATGACTTATAGTATTTTGGAAAGCACCACCCCAGCCTATTATACCATAAGAAATTATTGATTCCACCAATGCTATATAAACTTGACGTAATTTTGGTACTGTTAGAACTTAAATTTCTTAGTAATTAGTATGTACATCATTTTTCGAAGTTTTTTTCGTAATTGTTCAATTTGAGTTTTCCATCTCATATTACTACTGATTTCAATACCTAAATATTTAAAATTATATTCTATATTTATTGATTCACAAAAGCAATTTTTTTCTAACTGTGTACAGGTGTTATTATGAATTTTTATTTTTGTTTCAGTTGGTAGTCTATTATCTATTAAGGCATGAGGTAGGTACAACACATGTTTTTTCTAAATTTAAAAATAGATTATTTTCAGTTAACCATTGTTTTATCAATTTTAAATCTAATTTTATCATATTAAATATTTCGTCCCATGAGTCACCTGAACATAGCATAACTGTGTCATCTGCATAACAAATTATTTGACTTTTTAAGGGGAGTGAGTGAATACCATTTAGCTGTATGTTGAAAAGTATCGGGGAGATAACTGTACCTTGTTAACCCTACTAATTACCTATGTCCTATTGGATTAACATTATTATTAATGTGTGAAAACCATACAATTTTACAATAATATGATGCTCCATTTTTTAAAATCAAAGTTGCTTTCCTTCAGTCAAAATTTAACTGATTTCAAAATAGTTTTTTCTCCATATTATAAATAAATAACTACAAAATGGATATTTCTGAATTTTTAAAAGTTTTTTTTTTATATATCATAGAGACTATCAGTCATATATTATATTAAAAACTGCACTAGAATATCTGCATTATATTTTGAATTAGAGCTAGAGGTACTACCTTCCAATTAATTATCATACTGTATAGAATGTTCCGTAACGTTTTTCCAGTCAAATGAACCTATACTAATACCGTTGAGTACATTAAATTGTACAATACACATATGTCCTATACTCAGTGTTAACATATCTATACCACATTTTAAGATATATCTTAATTGTTAACCTATTTAATACACTAATTTTAACTTAGACTTCTTGATTATTTGTACACATATTTTGTTCCAATGGTATCATATTATGATGTCTTAGGTAGTTGGATCAAATCTTTATCATAACTTTCAATTATGTATCATATTATATCATATTGTATAGATCGCTGGTTTAGGTTAAAAAAAAATGTTTATATAAATGCATTTGAGTATTTACCGATTCAAGATTGATATATTTTGACATAAATTTAATCTTACAGGGGTAATATTTGGAAAATTCCAGCTATCAGAAAGGAAGACCGTGGGTCTTATACTTGTATAGCAGCAAACGGTTATGGCAAACCTTCTCGGCGTAGAATTGCCATACAGGTAGAATTTGCTCCAATAATCACTGTTCCTAAACGTCACCAGCAATTATTTGGATAAATAATAATGTACAACTCTCCAACAATCAACATTACAGGTTGGTAACCACCTACTTAATTGTTGAGAGTTTATGATTGTTAATTTTATTCTTATGAACTTGGTTTTTGCTTTACATTTAGAATATGGCAATTAGCATATTCTACAGAATTTACCAAATCTATATTAAGTATTACCAACATTCTGTACCGACTATATGGCAATTACACTTGCAGAGCGATGAATAAATTGGGGAATGCCGAAGTTACAATTAACTTTCAAGGTAAATATTTTTTTTATTAACCTTATCTTTCAAATTATTTTCAACTTGTTTAGCTTGAATAAGAAATTAAGACAAAATTAAAAAAATATATTTCTCTTATTTTTAGGGTATTATTACATAGGTATTAAAAACTAACTTTTGACAATACACATGTCTTAGGCATTTATTTAAAACAACTTTCCACCTTATCAGTTATTACACATAAATTATGTGTTTTTCTTATTTATGCTAATACATGTTGTAACTAATAAGGCGTTTCTATACTTGCAGTATAACCAGGGCAAGTTTTATAGGTGGGAGAGCTGGGTTCCAATGCATCATGGGTGCCTTCAGAGTTCAGATATTAATTTTTTAATAATTCATTTTTTCGATTGAATATTGGTAAATTAAGTTCCACTAAAAATATGAAGATTATTTGAATATAAACAAACCTATCCATTAAATAATATAATATACTTATTAATATTATTATTATAAAAATGACTTTACTTTAAATTTATTTCAGTTATAAAAATTAATTAAAACAATTTGTTTTTTATTCTGACTTCTGAGTAGAAAATACTTAACTTCAACTAGAGGGCGCATTAATTCTCCTTGCCAAGGGCGCATAGTTCCCTAAGACCCGGCCCTGAGTATAACATCTATGTATGCTATAATATCTGTTTTAGAAAATTTACACTTGTTTCATAATTTTAAATCATGTTTTTATTTTAATATGGAGATACTTAGGTATTATTTTAATAGTTAATAAATTATTATGTAACTAATTTAATTGTTGATGTTACAGAAACAATATAACCAGTATACCCACCAGCATGTAAAAAAATTTAAATAAGCCCAAGAACCACAGCTGCCTGTATTCATCATTGATGTTTTAAAGCACAATCCTCATTTCTGTCATATTCTAAACATGGAATCAGCTGATAATCAATTGACAGTAAGTTGTACAAACAAATATTTTAATATTTATAAAAATATGTATTTTGTAAAGAAAACACAACATTTGTTAAACTTTTTTTCATATAATAAAGGTTTTTTTTTCAAGTCGTTGTTAAACTTTAGACAATCTAATTAAATAAATGTTGTATTATTTTCAGTTTTAACCACACAATGATTTTGTAAATATTAATTTAATTAAGTTAATATGGAGTAAATATAATTAAAATTGTATTCATATGAAAATGTATTTACTTAGAATACAAGATTAATAATTTAAAAAAAAAAAATGTTTTATTTGATTTTCAGTTCCATAGGTATATATTTTAAACAATTATTTATATTAATTTTCACTGGTTTTAGTATTTACTATTTAGTATTTATCATATGGTTTGTATTGTACTATTGTACCATATTTTATAGTATTTTATTTTAACCTCTGTACCTATCTATACGAGTACAAATTAATAATGATCATATAATTGTAAAATGTATTATACTATGCACGGTATTTCAAGCATATAAATAAGTCAACCATTGTTGATTGTTCATGCATTTCTCAATGTTTATATCGACATTTCTAAAGAATATGACAAATAAAAACAATAATTTTTATTTTGTAAAAATTATTGCAATGGTTATAACTTATAATAGTATAAATTAAATTAATATTTCCATCGTAACTTAAAAGTTATAACAATTGTATCAATATTATGGGTAATAGAATATTTTATTAATTTTTAAACATAGTAAGTATCTCTGTAAAAATATTATGATTTATGTTAATATAGGTATTTAAAATGTATTTGTTGAATATAACGAACTATAGGAAAAACGTTTGAAGGGTTGGATTAAGTCAGTTTGAGATAGGTTTGGCTTGCACTCAAGATTTTTTTTTTTAAATTTAATACATACATACATATATGTTATAAATATTATTCCCTGACGAAATAAAAAAAAGACATATGTGTACAATTGATTTAAAGATCAGATATCCGTATAATAATACCATAAAAATATAATAATGGAATACACTGGCTCTCTAGGTTCAAAATAAATAACAATTTATTATAAATCTAATACAATCCCTAATACAATTATGCACATCGAAAACTCTATTTCAATAGTAAAAAACATTAAAAGAAAAAGTGAACTAGAATTAAACATGAAAAATAAAATCAATATACCAAATGAAGTACAGAATATAAATACAATGATATCATAACATGAACAATTATACAATTATGAAATACGAACAGCTGTTTTTAATTATACGAAATTGAAACAACATGATAACAATTTAAGACTGTCGAGAGTTGTAACGGTACCTACTCTACTAAATTAGCACATTTAAAAACAGAAATATTAGAACTTTGTCAACACACGAGCTAAACCATATCCAAAACAACGAAAATATAAATTTAAAACACAGAGAATCATAGGAATAATATGCCAGACCATAAAACATTACATAAACACCAATCAATTTAAATAGTTACTTTAAATTATGTAAACGTCAAGCTATTAAAAAGATGATAACTAAATCAATACAACGTACAGTATAACAACTACCTACCTTTAATTATGAATCATTACAAACTATCATAATACATAATACTCAATGAAATAAGAAAACTATGATATTATATAGGTACCCAGGGTGATTATTTTCTCATTGAACACTCATTATTTCTAGAAGTGTAAATGCTTTTGAAAATATTATTTCACATAGTTTCAAGTTGTTTACAAAACAACGTTTTTATTAAAAAATTATATTTTAAAATATTTATTATCCTCATAACTGTGGCTGGTCGAACATATTACTTATGCATCGTGAGTCATGTATAACCGCCTCAAACATACCTATTATATCACGGTCGCCAGGCACGAACGAGACCCGAAAGCCGGAGTGCCGTGGATTTTTTAAAATTATAATAATAACAGGATACATTTGGATTTGGATCAGTAATATGGGCGACCAGCAATGAAACAAAAAACCTCTATTTGGGGAGATATATATTTATAGGTTTATTTTATTTTAATGATAAATTATGTTGGTGCTGAGAAAGCCGACTGGCATAAAACTCGGCCAGAGTTAAAATAATAATAATTAACACCTGTTTTATATTAAATAATAATATACGATTACACGAAATACCTATCGCACGGTTCCGACTCGGCGGTTTTCCGGCGGGTGAAATAAGAATAATAAATTGAAATGTAATTGTAAATAATGAATCGCGGAAAAAAAAGTCCCGGTAAAAAAAGTCCTGATAAATATATAAATACATAAAAAGTCATATAATATCATAAAAAATGTTAATTACTTACTTAAATCACATATTAAAATATAGTTTAATTTAATTTAATACAAAGTCCCGATAAAAATGAATATTATAATTAGGTACACCTCTTCCTTATATTATGGCTTTGCATCTGTTAAGAAATCTAATACACCGATATTGCCTGCTTGTATACATACATTTTGCAGACGTTTTTCTACTGTCCGAGTTTGCCCTAGTTTTTTAACAGTTTTCGACTCTCCTACAGCATCTAAAGCTAATTTTGCTTCATCTGCGGAAATTTCCATTTTTATTTTTCTTATTAATTTCCAAATATAGTTGAATGCTTATGTCCACAAAGTTTTGAAAATCGGTTATTCCATCCTTCTGTCATATTATTTGTTCGATTCCCCCCTACTAAAGTGGCATTATGTACATTCCACGAGGAAGGTGAAAATATAGGTGTAATTTTTCGAAAATGCAAGGTAGAAGCTGAACCTACACGCCTATAGGTAAAATGTACATAATAAGAATCAAAATAAGTTAAAAGGTCTTCTGCATCTGGAGGCATTATTTCTTTTAGACATGTCGTTCCGTCCAGTACTTTATCCTGTGGTAGGAAAGCTAAACTATCAATCATGCCGCAATATTTTCGAAAATTATTATCTTCTTTATAAGGGAGTTTACCAATTGCGCTTAAAATGACCTTTTCATATACCAATTGCGCTCTAAACATTTTTGGGTCGATATACCAATTGCGCTCTAAAAATTGTAGGGTCGATAGACCAATTGCGCTTTATACATTTTAGGGTCAATAGACCAATTGCGCTCAAAACATTTTACACTACCTAAGGAAAAGTTATTAGTTATTAATTATAATGATATAATACATTATTATACTAACCGATTTTTTGCGAGTATTAATGTATAATACATAATATAATATAAATAAATAAACAATTTTTTTTTCACATCATCTCTAAACATTTTAGGGCCGATAGACCAATTGCGCTCAATACATTACCTAAGGAAAACTTATTAGTTTGTTAATAACCGATTTTTTTTTGTTTCGGTGAAACCAGCCTATACAGTTTAGTTAATGAAAACTAAAATAAAATAGGTAATATTAATAATAATAGAATAGGTGGTTAAATCATAAAGATATAATAATAATAATAATAATAATAATATTTTCAGTTTAAGGTAATCATGATGTTTGTATTTTGCATGTTTTAAGAATAATAATAATTTTTTAAATAATAATTTGAGCATGGCATTACAATTTAGAAAAATATAATTTGGTTAGTTTATAGAATAATATATTTGTTTACCACTAGGTATAATAATAACATGATGATTTAAAAAAAGTATAATACAAATAAATGAATAGGTACAAGTTTTAAATTATTTTAAAATAATTAATTTGGTCACCACTAGGTATAATAATAACATGAAGATTTTAAAAAAAATATAATATATAACACAAATAAATTAATAGGTGGGTACACTCGCTGGTCACAAGTTTGATTGTCAATTATTCAAAATTAAATTAATAGGTACATAATAATATTATAATTCACATTTAAACATTTTTACAATAATGATAACACACAATTTTGCTTTTCTTTTTAATGAATTAGCAACAATTTTTCTATTAATATTTGAACTTGCTTCGTGGTTATGATCAAAATTAGATTTTAAAAGCACCGTTTCACTTACATCACATAAAAAATTCGAAGTACACGATTTAATTGTACATCTCCATTTTATTCCATTTTTTGAGATAGTACATTTTCGAAATCAGTTTTTAAAAAACATGAACACTTCATAGAGCTGTTTTTTGAACACCTCCAACGAAGAAAATTAGAGCATTCTTTGTGGAAATTGTACAAAAATCCCTTATGCGCAACTTGAGGGTATTTTTTGTTAGAATTAATTAACTCCAACTCCATTTTTTAATTTTACACTTGTTATAAACTGCGAAATATATAAAATTTAAAAACAAACGTATAAACGATACGATACGATATTATACGATGTCATCCAAAAGACTGACAACAGTCTCATTATTACCTATATCATGACTGTGTGTCTGTGTCTGATGTTCGGAAATGGGGAATTTTCTAGTGTACAAATTAATATAGGATCAAAATAATATATGGCTTATGATAGTTATTATGGTAGATAACAAATTTATTTTATACCTACCTATACATTACACACTACAATAAGTACAAAGTACAACTGTACAACTGCAGTATAAGAATAAGTATTTTGGTAAATTTTCCAGTAAACTTTTTTTTCTATTATTTATTACTTATTATGGTATAGATGACAAATATACAATATGTACAAGCATTTTATTCATTACACTTACACACTAAAATACAAAGCACAACTTACTTTTTTTTCGGGACTTTCTTTTCCTAGTGTGGGCCTTTTTTTACCGGGACTTTTTTTCCGATTACAATTATTATAATACATAAAGTACCAGCCGGTTCCTACCAAGCGGTTACCGTCGGGCGGAATAAAAATCTAATAAACCACCTTTTATAATAATAAACACATAGACAAAAGTCTAGGCCATGGTGAAATAATATTATATTATATAATAAATGGTTGCGTTAACAACAAAAAACATTACCGTATGTAAGCATGATGTTTTCATGTGCCGCCCGTCGGCGCATCAGCAAAAACGGTGTCTACTCGTTGGTCATGTTGCTGGAACGGGTAAAAATGGAGTGTCGGTATTTTGCTCTGTCGGCCTATACCAGGCTATCGTGGATGGCACGAACAGGCGACAAGCTACAGATGGAGTCACATTTGTCACAACCACGCAGATAATTGATAACAATGAGTGACCAATACTCTGGGTGCTTCGGTAAAGATATCGTCGGTGTGACACACATACATTATACCTAAACAACGGGCACATAAGGAAGGGGACCGTGTGTGCTACTGCTGCTCAGGGGGTTTCCGTCATCGATCGGCAGAGGTCCGCAGGATAAATTGCCTTATAATAATTAATGCACTTTCGTGTGCCTTATTTGCGTCGGACGTCACATAATTTTTTAAGTTTTTACTTTTTTGAGTGATAACATAGAGTTTCAATTTCATATTCCAAAGCAGAATATTTGTCTAAGTATTTCGAAACATAAAAATCGAATTGAGGGCGAGTAGCTTATGAGTTATAAGTAGGTATTCCAAGTTTTGATGAGTGGAGTGGTACGAGATTACCCAGCGAAATATTTGTCTACCACTCGACTCATATAAACTTTAAATACTTAAAACTCATAAACTACTCGCTCTAAATTTGATTTTTATGTTTCGAAATACTTAGACAGTTAGCCAAATATTCTCGTTGGAATATGAAATTAAAACTGTATGTTATCATTCAAAAAAGTATAAGTATAAAATATATTAGAATTTAGAAAGTATAATTTTTTAATAAAAAACGATTTGAACCTATTTAATATAATATTTTCAAAAATATTTACACTTCTTGAAATATTTAGTGTTCAATGATAAAATAATCACCTTGTATATAATATATACAACTAGAATTAGGTACTTAGGTACTACTTTTCCAAACCTTTATTAATTATTAGTATATTATACCTAGGTACATTTAAATATTATAAAATATTATATAATAATATATATTAAACATTATAAAAATTAAAGTACTAAAAAAAATAAATGAATATAAAAAAAAACACAAAAATGAACATTGTTATATTCTATCACATTAGACACTAACCTTTATATATACAATATACATAATACTTATAGTTAAATAAGTAAACTATGTACAACTATAATTACTACTTTATTAAATTACTACAATATACTTACATTCAAAATATCATTAAAATAATAAACAAAAATATAAAATCATAAAATCTTTTTCATAATTCATAATTTGATAAACACATTTTAGACACTAACCTCCAAATAAAACTTAATTAAATAATATCATATCTTAATATAATACACTTATTTTATTTTACCAAAAACATTAAACACATTAGAAATTAATACATTTTATTATTAAAACACCAGAATTTTAAACATTATAATAATCTTTCCATAACTTATTAAACTACATTTAATTATAAATCATAACGGATTATCATACTTAACACATGTCTACAGTAATTTTTTTAACTTTACTCATAAGTCACTATAACATGAAAACTACAAGAAAACATAAGTACCTATTATGTAGGTACCTAAAATAAAATTAAGATAAAAAAAAAAAACAAATAATGAGCTACATTTTAAGTTTTAACCAAACGGTATAAAAAATATTTAATACATGATAAACCCTAAAAATCATTTCACACAAATTAAACCTAAATACTAAAAACATCATCTAACTTTATTTTATTTTATTATTTGTGTTAAATTAATATACATTTAAAATAATTACTACCTAACAAAACGAATATTGCACTAGATAAATATTTTATAAAACAATCATTAAGTATAGACATCGGCATTTATTAATCAACGAGATCCTGAAAGGTAAAATATAAAAATTATATACATCTCAAACTAACTATAATATAAATTGATTTTACCAGCATAAAAAACCTAACACACTTAAAACAATGTTGTTTTCCGCACCTGATTTTACATTCTTAGAAATATCACTAAAATGTACTATAGGTACCCTCTTCTCACTCTAAAACATTAAAACTAGATGTTGCAATATCATATCAACGCGGTTCAAAGAGCCAAGAGGTCAATAACACCCAAGGAATTCACTAAAATTATCATATACATAAATCACAGATAGGTAACTAACACTTGCTCTCTTGAAATTATCGAAAACAATCTGTCCCATCATAAAATGTCTACCGTTTACACGGTAATATATACGATAAAGGTACATCCAGATGCAAACATAAATTACCACAATAAACTCTGATACTATAGAAGAAAATCAATATATTCCAATAAGGCAGTGACAGCAAGACACTAATTATACCACTAACTGAAAAACAAACAGCCTGTGTGGCCGAAGATAAAATATAATTCAATGAAGACCTATAACTATAACTATGACAAAACACACCACAATTCTTACACTATTGAAGAAATTTTCAATATTCCAATAATAAGGCGTTGACAAGAAGCAAACTTTATTAGAAACACATATTATACAAAAACAGAAAACATAATATTATACATTTCATCTCTCCCATTAATACAACAAGGTACTGGAAAGTGGACACTTCTCAACCCGTGTGGCCTAAGAATATAATATATATATACATATATATATAATTGTATCATAGTCTATGTCAAAAACAAACTTTTTGGGCAACATAATAATATATAATTAATAATAATTGTTTTCTTGTTTTTCTAGAAATTTTTACAATATTATACACGTTTTAAAATTTTAAATCAAGTATCAACAACTTAAATTATATTATATTTAGAATTATTAAACTATATATCATGTTGGCAAATTTTCCCGAACAAAAGTATAATTGGTTTAGTATTTAAAACAAAAATTAAAAATTATTTTAAATAATAGGTACTTTATTCGAAACACTATTTTTATGAAGTATTCGAGTGTTTATTCCAAATACTTTTTAAAAATATTTTACCCAAGTCTGAGTCCATTTATACATTATTAATACATTATTATACTGTTTATATTGTAATCGGTTGATATTTTTCCGTATCATCAATAATTAAGAACGACGGACGACAGAGGTTTGATCACTTTTAAAAATAATTCGATTTACCAATAAATGTTAATTTGTTAGTCTATACTTAGAGTGGAGTAGAATTTTATTTTAAATTTCTCTCACTTTATAGTAGGTACATTACACACCAGTAAATCCTCTATAATATAGGTGATTTTTCCGTCGCTAAATTTTCTAATTTTGTACAAAAACACTGAGAGCACAACATATAATTTTATAAATGCTTATTCAAATACTATATGCAAATTAAGAATTTGTAGCCATAATATAATAGGTATTTCCTTTTAAGGTATGAGCCCCCATCACGCTTTTTCCTCATTTTAAGGGTGTCGGTACCGGTCATTTATTAAGGAGTAAAATTTAGGCAATTCAATTTACATGTGGTATCGGCCCTGCGCAGAACGTGCGTGTGTGTACGTAAATCGATATTAATGTGAGTGAGCTATAATTACATGAGCAGATAAAGATATTTACTCACACGCATGCTCAAGTCAGTGATTGACTTCGATGACTATTAATTATAGAAGCACTATTTTGATTTGATGAACAAAAATGCTTTTACAATTTACAGGTAAAACTCTCATGTCGGATTTTGGTAATTTTTTAAAATGTATGGAAAAAAAAACTTAAAATGAACATTATATTACAATATTTCGAAAAAGTTATCATGTATAGAAAATTACAATATTATAAACATTCGTTTTTAAATTACAATAAAATAAGAAATTTGTTCGATAAGATATCGTTAATTTTCGGATGAATATCCAACGTCGTAAAAAATTGAACTGCAAATAGTAAATACACATAAAATATTAATGTGAAAGTATCTCACCTTTAGGTAAACTTTTGTTTTTGTTAAAAGTAGGAATTATGTGGAGTCTTGTATTAAATTTCTATAGGTATTCATATAAATAATTTAACATTAAAAATGAGATTTTTATATAATTTGGCACCCAAACATTTCTTCGTTGCCAGCCGTAATCAACCGATCACGTTCCTCGTCCACTTGTTTTAGTTCTTGCTCCAGATGGTATATGTCGGTCAGCAGAACGGCCGCAGCCATAATATGGGGTGGAGGCAGCAGAGTACTTCTGGAATCATCGGCGTCTCCTTTGTACTTCGCTGTCGGCGCCTCTCCCTCCCCCTGCACAGCCGCCAAAGTTATGGCCACGCGGGGCAAAAGTTTCGCATAACGCGTCTCTATGGACTTCCGGCTGTGAGCTGGCACTCGGTTGAGGACCAACGATTTGATTGATCTCAATATGGACACTCGCATCTTTCTCAGAGCATGGCCCCCCTTTTTGAGAGCTTTCTTCGTTGACATTGACGATGGCCCGAGGTCACGGTGACCGTCGGTTTCCGGTCCCGACGATGACATAACGTAGTTTGGCTGTTTAGAAACGTCGGCAAAAATGGGAAATCGATGTAATTCTGTGCAAAATAGCTGTTGCCACGTTGTGGTCGTTGTTTATCGACGACGTCGTCCGAGATACCAAAGCGATTCACGAAAACCTGCTTGGCAGTTGCACATTCCATAGTAGGTACCTAGCTTTTTAAAAACGTTGTTAGTTATTTTTTTTTGTAATTTAATTGTTTATGGATAAATTGGATACTACTAAGAATAACGTATCATTTATGATAAATATTTATTGTCATTGATGCACAATAATATGCGTTCTATGAATTTAGTGAATGCTATTATTAGGTCTGATAGTTTCTTTAATATTTTATTCATTGAAACTTTTAAATATAATAATATATACGACTATACGAGCAGGGACTGCCTGGCCTACCTCCGAGTTTGTACTTGTTTTGCCAATTCTAAAAATCAGTTTGAAATTATTTTCTAAATATTTGTAAAGGTTTGGATAATTAGCGTAGGTAACATACACTACAACTCGGTTAAGGGGTCTCGCTACAAGCAACATTTAAGCAATTTCTAATCTTGTCATAGCCGCCCGGGATGCATAATATTAGCATTCTGTGGACGGTCTCGGCACCTATAAACCAATTGAGACTTCTGATTGGCCCGTTTGAATTTCCGCGCGAATTTCATAATTTTATGTTATCACACATAATATTATCCCAGTAAACACTGAAACATTCAAACATCTGTGTGACGTCTAATATACTTCATCCTAAAATGTTGGTGATGTATATTTGATGTCTAAAAGGAGATGACATAGATGTCTAGAATAGGTCTATATGCAACGCTTTTTTGGGTCTACACCTAACTGATATTAGACATCTAAGAGTTGACATCTACATAACATCTACTATTAAAACGTCAAAGAAATGCATATTATTACAACCGAAATATAGTGAAAAAAAATTCAAAAAAAAGTCGGGTTTCGGGCGGCCGTGTTAACCATATGTCCATATGGCAATGACGGTTTCGACGCCCTGACAGCGTACGGTCGGTCGGTCGCCGGCGTAATTTCTAAATGCGATTGCGAGGCGAACGAACCGATTTCGGGGGAAAAGCGCATATAAACGGCTTTAAAAAGACGTCGACTACACGATTCGGGCACAAACGGCGTGCGAATAGACGAAACGGTGGGAGAAAAGGAAAAAATCGGCAAAAAAGTCCGGTCTTGAGTGTATTTTTCGATCAACATTTCGACATTCGACCGCATTATTATATCTATGGCTGAGACGAGCGTATTATAATATCCCGCCATCCCGGTTATTTAGAATTTAAATTGAGTATTGACTATTATAATAACTGTCTATCCATCTATTATACTATGTCTAAAATCATCTACATATAGACATTTAAAACTATCCATCAAAAATCGTCAACCAATGGGTAGATGTCTAAATCTGTCTATTTTTAGTATATTATAAAATGCCAAAATCATCAACTAATAGATGCCCAAAATTGTATATCTACAGTCTATTATAAAATGCATACAAACCCTCTACAAATCGTCAACCAATAGATGTCTAAATCCGTCTATTTTCAGTCTATTATAAAATGCCTAAATCATCTAAAAATTATCAACTAATAGATGTACAAAATTGTAATACACTATTATGTATACAATAATATATATTATATCATTACAATTTTTTTTTTTTAATATTTCTGAGTTAGAAATTAGTTAATTCTATTAATTTCTAGGTTAATATTACTTAAATCATTTGAATGATTTAGTACTTTTAAATACACATTTAATAATAAGTAGGTAACTATAAAATAAAAACATTCAAATAAGTAGGTAGGTAGGTATCCAATATTAATTTATGACAATAAATATTTTTTTATATTGAAAAATGTAATAACTTTTAACTTATAACTTATTTAATGACTTATACAATATTATAAAGTATCAATAAATCAACTAAAATACTAATACCTAGATAAAATAAAATTATAAGTACCAAATAAAAAATTTTTAATTTCATAATTATATTTGTATGCTTATTTGTTTGATTATAGTTGTATTTAATTATTTCTATAACAACTTCTTAAAGATAGTGCATAATGATTATACTGGGTGATTCTTTTATCAAACAACACTCATTATTTCAAAAAGTGTAAATTTTTTTGAAAATATTTTTTTATATAGTTTCAAGTCGCTTATAAAACAACGTATTTATAAAAAAATTATATTTTTAAATATTTTTTATCCTTATAATTTCTTATGTTTTTTACTTTTTTAAATGACAACATAGGGTTTTAATTTTATATTCTAAAGTAGAATATTTTTCTTAGTATTTTGATACATTAAAATCGAATTTAAGGCGAGTAGTTTACGAGTTATAAGTATTTAAAGTTTAGACGAGCGGAGTGGAGTGGTTCGGGGTTACCCCGCGAAATGTTTGTCCACTTCACCGCTCATCAAACTTTGAATATTTATAACTCATAAACTACTCAACCCAAATTCGTTTTTCATGTATCAAAATACTAAGAAAAATATTCTGCTTTGGAATATAAAATTAAAATCCTATGTTGTTATTCAAAAAAGTAAAAAACTTAAAAAATTATAAGGATAAAAAATATTTAAAAATATAATTTTTTAATAAAAACATTGTCTGATAAGCGACTTGAAACTATGTAAAAAATATTTTCAAAAAAATTTACACTTTTTAAAATAATGAGTGTTGTTTGATAAAAGAATCACCCAGTATAATATTGTTATTTTATAAGGAATTCAAGTTAAAATTATCAATACTTAATTGCAACATTAATTAATAACACAACTGAATTCATGAGATCATATTAATAATATTGTATTACCTATAATCATATAATAGGTACAATTATTAGTTATTACTTATTATTTATTACCCTTGCAATCAGCATAATAATAATTGGAAATCGGTATTATAATTTTAAACCTAGTAGTTGTACTATCGTCTATCAAGTAGTTATCACTACACAATTTACAATTATTATTATTAACCTATTTTTACTATGTACTATGTAGATACATAGTAATATAATATATTGCAACTAGCATAGAATATTGTGTTGTCTGATAATACTTGTGTTCATTAGCATTAGCATTATAATCATAATTCGCTAATCCCTATTTAATACAAAATTTAGATAGGTACCTACTCTTCTTTCATGACAATTGGTAGATACTTTTAAATTTTAATATGGATACTTTTAATATTATTCAAATTAATCCCAGTTTACTGCGTGCTAATCTGTTGAATGAAAATTACATTAATAATTATATAAAATATTATTCCCAACAAACATAAACAAGTTGGTGTGTTCTAAAGTCATTTAAATCTAATAGATTTGTTATTCGGTAAATCAGTAATCCTTATTTATACATATAATTGAAATAGAATTTGGGCCAAACTTTGAACAATTGGCTAATGCTTCCAGAAATCCCACGTATAGGTTGTGGTATGATCAATGGAAACAAATTCATCTTGGACCTGCCTCTGGAGTTTGTGTTATACAAGTAAATTAATTTATTAACCAATAAAAAATTAAGTTATGGATGAATATGAGATCAAACAGTAAATTTAATAGTTGAATATTAAAGTTTCTATAAACTTAGGTTACCTTATACAATTTGATATTTGGTAATGTTTTAAATTTAGGATTATATTGTTATATCGGTTTATTGACAGTGTCCCTTTGTTCCCATAAATATCTTGTATTTTAATTAGTATTTATAAATCTGTATTTAAGAGAAGTGTATTACATGGCCACATTCTTTACATAATATTAAAATAATTTCTAATATTAAAAAAAAATTTAATTTAATTTAATGGAATACTTTTAAATAATATTTTATTACTTTTTAAATACTAATAGTATAATTATTTCTAGTAGTGATTTTATTTTACACTTATTTTTATGTATCCAAATACTGTCTGGATAAAATTATCTTTAACATAAAAATAAGTGTAAAATAAAATCACCACTAGAAATAATTATACTATTAGTATTTAAAAAGTAATAAAATATTATTTAAAAGTATTCCATTAAATTAAATTAAATTTTTTTTTAATATTAGAAATTATTTTAATATTATGTAAAGAATGTGGCCATGTAATACACTTCTTTTACTTTTAAATACAGATTTATAAATACTAATTAAAATACAAGATATTTATGGGAACAAAGGGACACTGTCAATAAACCAATATAGCAATATAATCCTAAATTTAAAACATTACCAAATATCAAATTTTAACAGGGGTATCGCTTTAATAATAATAATTATTATTAAAACCAATAGCCACCATTTATAAACTAACATTTCCACCGTAGATGTAAAAATCCCTGTTTAAGCACCACCCCGGGTTGGACCTATAATTTACCCTTTTCAAATTAGCCTATTTTCTACCCAGAGGTCTAATCTACATCTGTACAAAATTTCATCACAATCGGATTAGGAATGCATAAAGGATACACACTACACACATACAAACATTAATTTATATATAAATAGATCATGATTTCGCATAAAAATTCCAGTTTTTCCTTAAATTTTTCTTATGTTTTTCCCGGCGCTTTTGAAAATTACTGGGAAATGTTGTACTTTTGACCCCTTCCCCCAAAGTACCAACAACATTTACTTTCCTATCAGAAAAAGTGCTGTTAAATAAAATTTAAGCATTTTTACTGTCTTAAAAGGTGATGACAGACACAAATAAAAAAAGAAAGAAAAAGAAAGAAGAAAAAACACACATTATTGCACAATCAATACATTCATAATCATCACTCCACTCAGAATCTAAAAATTTATCATTGCATAATACTAACTATTAAACCACATTTAGTACAGAGGCTCACAAAAAAATATCTATTGTTTTAATATTATTTACACAAAGTTTGTTTTTTTCCTTCTCTCTTTTTTTTCTTTTTTTGCCCATGTCATTTAAGTTTTTCAGATTAGATAGTCATTAAAATGTTAAGTAAGTATATGTAAAGATTCTTATAAGTTGCTAAAATATATCTTTATTTTTTTATCTATATTTTTCTTGATTGTATAATAATTATAATAATCTATTGTATAAAAGCCATCTGGCGTTGATTATAATAAATAAATAAAATAATGTGAAAAATGATTCTGAGTAGAGAATGTCCATCAGCCTATATCACTAAACAATTAATGATGGATATTTATCGAGGTGATAACCTACTAAATATTTTTGCAACTTTATCTATTTAAAAATTTTAATGTAGTCATTTATTTGTATGACTGTTAATTGTAGATCAGCTGATACCAAGTTTATGCTTGGAAACAGTACTTGAAAATATTGCTGCGTTTTCCAAATTGTACATACCAAACACATTACAGTAAGATACTTTTAGTCAAAATAAAATGTAAATATAAAATTTATTAATATAAAATTACATTAAATAAAAGTTAACTTATAAAATCAATTAGATATATATTTTTTAAAAATGGACGGACCGATAAATAATCTTAAAATAAAAGTGAACAAATTATAGGCTTGTGACAATAACAAAGCAATAATATTGGTGCTTACACATTAATAATTGGTTCTTGGACGGAATAATTATGAACAGATCTAGGTGTACAATATGTACGTAGTAATCAAGTATAAAATAAAGGCACTATCAGTTGCTTATATATATACCTGTGACGTTGCCTTGGAAAGTCAAGGGGAGGTTTTAGACAAATGTAATAATATAAAAACTGTAGAAAAAGATTTTTAATTCCTCCAGCTACGTTACTGTAATTGTTCTTTGATGGGAAAGTAATTTAAAAATAAAGGTGAACAAAGTATAGGTATGTAGCAATCAAGATTGAAACATTTACACTGGCAGTTTTGATGCTGGAGCTTCTTAAGTGTGATGATGGTTGGCCACAAGCTGGTGGGCATACTGGTATTATTGTTTCTGCAAAGTTAACAAACAATAAAAGTTAAATTGCGTTAAAAAATATACTGCTTTTACGTTAAAAACTTGTCGTACCCGTATATGTTGTGGACACAACGTCCATCTTACTATACTCCGGCCCAAGAGAGAGTATTACCGTCGCCCGACGAAAACTCGTCCGATTCCGCGCATTCCCCACTACTCGGCATGTGCCGACAACTGTTCGGTACCGGTCGGCAGCGCTCAACGCTATACGGTGTATAGCGGTCGCGGAAATAGTGGGGGAAATGGGGCCTCGGAACGGTCTCCGCCGTCAGTCTGCATGCGCAAAACGGTAATACTCTCTCGTGGGCCGGAGTATAATGCATAATATACCAAAATGTATGTACAGCAGTTCCAATTTTGTATTGATAGCTTAAATATTAAGAGTGAATTGACCTATTTTCAAACTTATATGTAAGAATATTATACGTGTTTTATCATTGGTTTTTTATGTTATTTTAATTTTTAAGTGAATTATGAGTATTTTAAAATATTAATACTTTACTTATTCAAATTCACTCTAATATTTAAGTCTTAAGCTAACAACATAAAATAGTAACTGCTGGTCGTACATTTTGATATATTATACATTAATAAAAAGGTGACAACACATGCGGGTACAACATCCTCTTCAGATAAAACCTTGGAGGTCACCAGTTTTCATCTAGACGGTCAGGCAACACTCGTATGTTACCTCCACCAATTCAACTATCTGTACACACGACATGTGTATCTAAGCCAGTCCTGCATACAAATGGACACTGGGATTCCTTCTTAACTTGAATAAATTATAGAAATTATAGGGAAAACATAAAATTATTTTATAATAAATATTACGACACAATAAATTTGTATACTGCAATAATTATAAGGACAATGCAATAGGTTTTGCTATGTCTTACAAACGTATAACATATCTAACTTTACTTTCACAATATTATAATCCATTTTACACTGTTATTTTTAAAATTAGAGTGAATGCACATATTATAAAATTTAAAGGTAAGATTATTATCTAGGCGTTTCAGAGACTTTTATTGATATTTTAATTTTGAAGCAAGTTATGATCATTTTAAAATGTACTAACAAATTAGTTTTGAAATGCTGATTGTATTTGCTTTCTTATTAAAATATTGATAAAACGTCTTAGATCGAATCGGGATGATAATCTCACCTTTAAATTTTATAAAACATCAAGTAATTCTAATTTTAAATATAACAGAGTAAAATTGACAACTGCGAACTAAAAATTGTCTGTTATACATTTGTAATTTAGAGACAACACTAGGATTCGGTAACAAGAATAAAAATGTGGTTAGTTATAACAGATTATCTTGAATGTTGGTTAAAACATATTGAATATCTAAAGTAAATTTTTAGAATGTATATACTTTGAAAACAAGACAGAGAAATTTAGTTAAGGGAATACTACAATTTTTTTTATGCAAAAACGACATTAAAATTAATTTCAAATTGTATGAAATACTTTTTTATTTTGTCAACACAACTTAAGGCAAGTAAGTTGAAAACTATCTTATACATATTATGTTAATGAAACTAATATTTACCATAAAGATTAACTGTAACTTCAGCAGTTCCTAATACATTTGATGCTTTGCAAATGTAATCACCATATTGACGTTTCTCAATTGTAATAATACGTATTGTAGTGTCTGTAAATTCATCTGCAGTAGCAAAATGCGAGATTCTAAATGAAAAGGAAAACTACATTCAATATTTTTATCATAATAGAAACATTTTCAAGTACTCAACCACTAAATTTACCTATAATGTTGATTGTTGGATAGCTGTATTCCATTATTTATCCAAATAATGGCTGGTGGAGGATAAGCCTCAACATGACATTCGAGATCCATGTCATACTGTAGAGCTTGTCCCAAACGAGGTTTAGGAACAGTTATAACTGGAGCAAATTCTACCTCTATGGCAATATTACGTCTGGCTCCTTTTCCAACACCATTTTCAGCTACACAGTAATAGGTTCCACGATCTTCTTTAGTTATTGTCGGAATTTTCAAAATATTACCTCTAGAAGATGAAATGTATGCTTAATTTATGTTAATGTTTAATATACATATTATATATATTATTATTGTTAGTACCTATAAATTGATCCGCCTGTGGGTAAAATAGCATTGTTTTCACGTCTCCAGGAAACTCTCGGACTAGGAAATCCACCAGCATAACATTCAAGTTTTACTGGTTGACCCTCATTTACAACCAATGATCTAGTTGAGTTGTCAGAAATAATAGGAGGTCTGCGCACTTCTAACTCTACATCAGCAGATATTTTGTTGTTCAACCCAAGCAATACTTGACAGCGATAATAACCAGCATCAGTTTCTTGAATATCCTTAATCTAAAAATTAAAATTATTTCAAAATAAAATAAGAGACATACCTAAATGCTTAGATTATTGATCAACACACAAATATAACACAAGTATAGTACATAACATTTATCGTAAAAATGTATTTAAATCAATGTTTAAATACCTGCAGTGTGTAACTAGTGCTGTCAATGTCTTGTCTTAATGAAAATCTTGAATCTTTTATAATAAGTGTACTTCCAGATGAAAGCATAACAGGTTCAGTTATTTTTTCTTTATCCACCTTAACCCATAAAACAGGGAAATCCATGGCATATAAAACTGAACATGTCATCTCCGCTGTGCCACCAATATCTTTTATAGGTTTTTGTGTTATATGAGATATAGTGGGTGTCCTCTGAGAAAACGCTAAAATTAAAATTAAATATTAATAATTTTACTATGCAACATCATAATATTTATAATATAAGTATTAAGTATAAGCCAAAAACATGATTTACGACAAATATGTTTTGTTGCCAACTGCAAGAATAAATAAGAATGGGCGGTGGTTGGTTATTACGCTGAAGAAAATGGGTTGGAAGTTTTTTAGAATATAAAAATAATACTTAATTAAGGAAATAAAAATGTCAATAAAATTTAACAATTATGAAAACTGGGACGAAATAAATCATTCGATCAAATCAGATTTAATTATTGAGCTAGGGTTAGCAGATAACAATCGTTTTTTGAATTTAGATAAATCTTGGATCTTTTTTCACTCCTTAATAGAAAATACACTACAAAATATAGAATCTATCTGCTTATACAACTCTTGTACACCAAATAGTATGTAATAAAAAAATAAATAAACACACAAAATATTTAGGTATAGAAATGTGCAGTAACATGCATTGGATGGACCATATAAATCTAGTTCCAAATAAAATTAGGAAAATGTTTTACCTATTTAGAGAGCTACGAAATATTTGGGATAGAAGGAAACTCCGTACAGTTTACAAGGCTATCACCAAACTATTATATCGTACAGAATCATATGCTTATGATCATGTATTAACATTTTACAAATAAATCAAAATACTTTTTTGAAAATTGCCCTTGATAAGGATTTTTCAACACACACTGTTAATCTAAATAACAGTTTCTATGTATTAACAGTTAAAAAAATGTATTACCAAGTCACACTAACTTATCTTAAAAAAACATAAATGACTTAACCACTCTAAATATAACATAATCACAAGATTGGCAAAAAAAATAAATATTTTATAAGAGTTGGAAACAGTAAAATTACTACTAGAATATAATTTGAAACTATATTAACCATAATTGCAAACATGGTGCCGGAAGCTTTATTAAATTCAAATCTACATTATTTTAATAATAGTATAACACAGGGGCCTCCAACTAATTTTTACCAAGGGCTAAATGTGTGATACGCTTCGGCATCACAAGCAAACATTATATAGATAGCGATAGAGAAGTAATGAAATTTAAGTTTTTAAAAATTCTTTTTATTATTTAATATATTAAGAGAACGCTACACGGACATTTTTTTCCTCCGTATTTCAAGTAACAGCAAATTTGACACAGCAGATCACGTTTAGCTCTGTTATACACTTGTAAGACGGAGACAACAAATGTCTGTTTAGCGTCCTCCGTAGAGGCTCCTGACATATCACATTGATGATTAAGGATTTCATGGCTTTTCAGTAATATAATTTGTATATAATAATAGTACCTTATATTAAGCTTGAATAATTGACGTCGTGAATATTTAAGTTCATTTATTTTATATAATTTCCACAGTTTTGAGTATATTCATTACAATAGTTGTTATTATAGTATTTCTAGATTATACTAACTTGTGTTATCTAATTTATACTGTTTAACGAATCCCCAGAAAAAAAACCAAAATAATAATAATTATATAATCCCAGATTATAATATCAATCTATTTGCTGTGTTATCAATATTATAAAAAAATAAATTATACATTTAAATATTAAACAATTATTTATATATTTATTTTGTCCAATTTATTAGACATTTATTATTTTTTCCAAATTTACATAAGTACCTACTATAGGTTTTATAATATGATGGTAATAAGTAATAACTAATAATTATTATTTATTATATATTGTTATAATAATAATAATATATTAAGAGTTTCAGAAAGAAAAAAAATATCATATATACTTTTATTGAGAAAAATCTATACAAATGAACATAATAAGTAAATATATGATAGAATATAAGTTATAAGCACTCTGTATAGAAAAGTAGTTTGATTTGCTATTCCATGAATTTTAGTTTCAGAAATTCCCTGTAGATTTATACTAAATTACTACTATAAAATTAAGAACAACTAAACAATATAATTAGAGAAATCTGACAAGTTAATCTGTCAATATATATAGTTGAAATTAGAAGAATATAAAGATCAAATAAAAATACACTTTTGATCATTGTGCTGAGTGCTGACAGTGACTTTACTGTATTGTATTATTGTCTCGTGTCTTACCAAGTTTTGAATTTAATATACCTATTATAATATATATGGAAATTATTAAAATACCTAACATGCTAACATTATAGAATAATATTGATAACACTTCAGCTGATAAATTAGATATAATATTAATATTTTTATTATTTATATTATATTTAAATTAATTTAGCTTATTTTTTTTTTAAAATTTTGCCAGCATTTTAAGCTTCATAACATTATAGATTGTAATATTGATAACACAGCAAAATAGATTGCATTATTATTATTATTATTATTATTATATTCTGTGATTACAAACTATTTATTATATTAAAATTATATTGATTTAATATTTACATTATATTAATTATAAACCAATTATATCAATTATAATATTATTATCATTTTGGTTTTTTTTTCAGTAAATCTGTTTATGTTAAGAACTTTTTTATTCATAATAATATATTTCAAGTCTTATGTTTACTAATAAAATAAAGGTTGTAAATTTATGAACTTAACTTTTATTTATTATTGTTTTTTTTTATAATAATTAAAGAAATAATGTGTTATTTTTAACAAAATCAGAGTTAAGTCAGTAATTAACTAATCAATATAACAAATAGTTACACATAAATTGAACATAAAAATTGTTTTAAATTTTGTTTCTTATTGCCATTAGCATGTGTTCAATAAAAATAATTTATTTTTAATACCATGGAATTTAAGAATAATAATAAATAATAAATAATGCGTGCTTCTAAAAAAAAAAAAAATACTGAACCAAAAAATAATTATCATGATAAAAAATGACATTTGTTATTAATAGTTACTGATAAAATATTTAACCATTTAGGTTATGCTCAAATCTATTTTCAATTGTTATATTTAAAAATATTAAATAGCCAATTACTAACTGTCCACTGGACTTATGAAATATTATTGTTTAGTTTTTGTGTAGTGTTGATTAAACTGTAAGCTTTCTATATTAATAGTGAAGTGATATATTAATTTAATATTTTAAACTGGTAATTTATAAAAAAAAATTAACTTCACTTAAGTCAATAGTTATAGTTAATAATTATTATCAGTATGATCTTTAAAATTATTTATTAGGTACCTCTTTGCTTCATCCAAACCAACAGATTTTAAATAAAAGTCATCACATGGTATTTTTTCATATGGTTCAGTAGTTTCAACTAAATTAGAATTAAATTTTTTAATTAATTTTAGCCTTATACCTAATAGAATTGAAATTATTTCTATATTTTTTTAGTACCTAAATGTATACAAGTATGCATCAAGGATATAACTAAGTATTTTGACTTTAAAGGAAATTTAATTTTTGTGACACTTATAACGAAATAATAAAATTCCATAGTCAGTGTCATTAATTATTTTATAAGTGAATTTGATGAAATAATTGGATTGTATTATGTTATATAAATTTGAAGAACGCTTGCTCCTTCAGTATTATTTAACATAATCACATTTTGAAAACATAATATTATTGTCAAATCTAAGAGTACTTTATTAATGGGCAAATTTGAACTAATTATACATCCTAAATTTACACATCTGATATTTATACATAATTACCATTATGGTAAATTATTACCATTGATTATAAATACTAAAGATTGCTCACTTGTCGGTTTTTTGGTGGCACAAAATATTTACTCTCGGTAAATGGTGATGTGATGTGATTACTAGCAATTATAATGTTACCCGACATTGGTAACCACAAGCCTGGATCCAATAACACGGCTCCCTGGATTAGTATTGTCGGTAACGTTGTAATTGCTATTAGTCACGTCACCTTGCCATTGACTGGGAGTAAATATTTCTTGCCACCGAAAAACCAGCTAGTGAGCACACTATAGAATATTTTATAATCAATGGTATTTCCCAAATTGTTGTAATATAGGTAGGTATATTAAAAGTACTTGAAAACATAGAAATAGACGTGAAATATTTAGTTCTATAATGATTGTACAAGTTCATAGAATTAATGATATCTATAAAATTGAATTTAAAAAATATATATAATTATATATGTTACCTAGGTACATTTATAAATATAGAAATTAAGTTTAAAGAATTTTTGCTTTCTTGCCACGAATAACTAAAATAATTCTTAAACCAATTAAACTTTTAGCATACCTCAAATTACATGGTTTTGAAAAAATATATCTATTTGAATTTTTAATATTTATCATAGATTCAACGAAGTTGAGAGAAAAAAATTATAATTGTTCCTAATATCAATATCATACGTAATTATAAGTATAGTGGCAATATTTTCTAATACACCTGAATTACTGTTCTAAGATAGGTATCGTACCCAAAACTAAGGAAAATAATTTTCTGAAAAAAAATATTAATAAAATATGTAGGTAATGATAGGTAACAATTATTACAATAAAATATTAATTAACTGCAAGGAATTTTTAGTCCTTTATTAAAAATGAGACTTATCTAAGAAGCAACTTATTTTCATAAAAGTTGTAAAATATAATATAGGTACCCATATAAGTTAATTAATACTAAACTTCAATATTTTGTACGTTATGAAAAAAATGTATTATTGAAAGGGGGTCTTGATAAAAATGTATTAATTAGGGTGACAAATGTATGCTTGTACCTATAAGTTAAAAACTGAACAGAAATACACTACTTATAGATATGTAACTTGCGTTAGAAAAATATTAAAAATATCCTTCAATAGTGAAAATAAAATTGATGGTAAATAATAAGGGAATACCTAAATAGATAAGTACCTATTGATTATGATTACAAAGTTTTGTCTTTTCAGTAACTGCACATAGATTACCTACAAAGTAAAGTTTTGAAGAGCTCCTGACAACCAACATTAAAAAAAAAAGTACGTGATCATGAATTAAACTACAATTACAGTTATGTCATGGCGGGAGCACTAGGCACTGAATTTAATGGACAAGCGATATATTGCACCAGAAATAGCAACAAAGTCTGGATAAAATAAAAACTTTTTTATATATAATTGTACCCAATACATATCAATATACAAGATATCAATGCTGACCGTCTCGTACAGTCGAGTCGGTATGTCGCACCGTTCTTAAAGATCATATCAACAGGAGGGCCACTCCCCAATTCAACGACGACAGCAAAACGCGTTCACGCCCGGATTGTAGTCGGTCGTGAGACCATCAGACCCGAGTTGGACAACAACGGATCCGCACTCGGGCCGTCTGTCAATCCGACGCCGCCATTTATCATTATCGGAGAGTATTGTAACGATACTTACCGAGGTTGATGCAAAGTACAACGAGGACGCTGTAGACGTTCTTCATCTCGGAAAAATGTGACTAATTCTCCGCGCACGAGCGGACGAAGAGGAAGAAATAAAATACCGTGATCGCCGACCGAATGTGAAAAACACTTACGAAAAAAATAAACGTTATAATCGTTTACCGAACTAAAGGCACAAAAAACATGGCTACCATTTGACCAACAGGCGCTGACGAATGAATGATAAGTTTTGAGCGTCGTTTATCCGTTTCGGCGGCAGGCAGTAACAATAGTGTTGTTGTTGTAGTGAGTAGACGCTGCTGCGTTAGGCGTAACGAACGCTGCCCCTTCCACCTGTGGAATTCACATGTTCTTACACCGCCCGAAGCGCTTCGCCTCCAACGGCGGAATAATTCTTTAGTTTTCGGCTGATAATGACGTGTACCTACTCTTGATGGTGGTGCAGACATGCCGTGGACTATGGACTGTGGAGAGAACGATCGTGAATCTCGTACCGCCGTGTTCTCGTCCTTCGGCCAGCATTCGAACTCCGGGGAGGTGTTTGGTTAATGACAATTGACAAATAATATATTGCTATTAAGTACAGACTATAATAGGTACAACGACTGAACAGTGAACGACGACGACAATAATGTTATTACTTATTGGTACTTATTAGTTTCGGGCCTGATTCGACACGATAGTTTTTGTTTGAATCTTTCGATATCTATACTAGAATTTCTAGTATTAATTGTAGCCTATAGGTCAATCTTTAATTTTCTAGGTTAGTTAGCTAGTGAGTTATGCTTGTATAATAAATTTAAATTAAAAATGATCATAACTCAATTAAAAACTGAATTATCGTAAAAATGCTTTCAACAAAACACAGATTATGTTCTTACCATCAAGTTTCATCATAGGTCGATTCACTCTAATTTTTAAGCCAACGGCATAGAACTTGAATTTGTGAGCTTAAATTTGGTTTGTTACTCGTTTGTAAGACTGAGACAACAAATGCGGGTGTGGTGTAGGTACCTAGGTACTCTTAATTATTGATTATCTATAATATAATATAATAAATATTAGTTTTGATAAATGTTTTTAACTGTTATTTGAAGCCTTGATGTTGACTTAAATTAACTACTAATTACTAATTAGTAACATTGTATTATAAGAATATTTCATTTTCATATGAAAAGTAGAAAGCAGATACCTAAGTACTTATAGAACTTATGGTAATTATATTTTTAGATTCTGAATGGAACGATGAATGTATTGATTTTACAATGTTTTTTTTTTTTTTTGTGTCGTTCATCACCTTTTATCACAGTAAAAGTGCTTGGATTTTCTTCAACAGTTTCTTTTCTGATAGGAAAGTGTATCTAGTTGGTACTTTGGGGGGTCAAAGGTAAAAATGTTCTAGTAATTTTCCAAACTGCCGTGAAAAACAAAAGAAAAATTAAGGACAAACGGGAATTTGCACGCAAAATATGTTTTCGAAAAAATGTTTTGGTTTTTAGTGCAACTCTTAAACAAATGACCTTAAGTACATGAAATTTCGACTGAATGTTTATATTAGCACTTTCTATAGACCATAACATTTTCCAAATATTTTGACTTATTTTGAGCTCTTTACGGACATTTTCAGTTTAATTTGTTTATTACTTATTTTGTTGTAATTAAAAAACGAATGACTGTAGATACTTGAAAATGTCACAGAATGTTTATATTAGCATTTTATATAGACGATAAAATTTTGAAAATAATGTGACTCTTTTTAAGTTGTTACTGACATAGTCAGTTTTAAATTTTTTTTAGTTTTTTTTTTTATAAATATCAATAAAATTGTATTTGTTGGGTAAAAAAGCGTGAAAATTTAATGCAAGGATCCTGATATATTGTTACAATAGCAGTTGAAAAATATTAAAAATACATTGGCACAATTTTTTTTATGAGCATTTAAAGTTCAAATTTGGACGAAATTACATATTAAAAAACCTAGAATAACTATTTTAGTTATTTTGTTGACTTGTTGTGATTGTATATTATTCGTGGGTACTTGAAACTTTTAAAGTATACTACTATATATCTATGATAGTATCATCGTTTGTTATTGATGTAGAACGCGTTATAAGTACCTAATTGATATTGTGATATGATTAATTTGGAATTTATTATAGGTACCTATTATTGGTAAATTTTTTTTTAATACCTTAGAAATGACACATCATCTTCGCCCAGAATCGTTTTTTTTTATACAATGATATTATATTATCATTGAATTCAATTTGAATACCATCCATTATACAGTAACCCACTTTTAACCTACTGTACAGCAGAGCACCTTTTTTTTGTTTTTTGAAATTCAAATTCAACTGATTTTAGATTCTAGTAAATTTTGATGTTTTGAAGAATTTTGTGAACATTTGAACTTATAATGATTGAAAAAAAACTGTGAATATGTGTCTTATTTAATATTTTTAAGCGGCTTTAACATAAAGAAGGAACCTTGTATTGTATTTTCAAGCTTTTTGACTGAGCGTAAACATTTTTATCGAAATTTTTTTGATATAGCTCAAAAACAGTAAATATATTCTAAAATTTTATCATGTATAGAAAATAATTTAATAAATATTTGGTGCAAATGTCAAGTATCTATGGTTTAACATTTGTTTTAACAATATTTTTAAACAAATCTACTTGTAGAGATTTTTAGTATAAACAGTCTCAAATCTATAAAAATGGGAAAGAAGATGTATTTTCGTTTATTTAAAGTTTGATGTGACTGTTATTTATTAATTATTCTTCGTAATTTGTCTAGTTATTTTTAATTTTCCATGACTATTTTACACAAGTGTGAGCGTGCCAGACTTAAAAATGATAGCAAATTGTGGACTAATTTTAATTTACTATTCAGTACTCAGACGTTGAAACAACCCAAATGTACATGTCATATAAATTGCCTGATTATTACTCCTTAAAATATGATACTTTCCAGCTTCCAGCCCCCTTAAATAACAACGTTTTTTTACTTTCTTTAAATTATCACAATTCATCAGTCATAACTAATAAAAATACAAACCACTGACTACTAAGAATACCAAACAGACTACAGTGAACATTTGTAAGAAAAGTAACCTTAGGTAGGTAGGTAGTTAAATAGAAATATGTTTTTAGATTAAATTGGTACTATTAAGATGTACCTATATATAATTACTTACCTATAGATTGTTTTGTCAATTAAATTAAATGTGAATACAAATAATATAGTTCTGCGTAAATTACAATGGCATAACGTGTATACCTAAGCCTAATTGATATAGGTGTAATAATAAATATACCTATGTACCTATAAAATTACATTTATAAAAAAGTATGGTGGCTTGATATTTGGTGTACAATTAATATTAATAATACTTATTTATATTAATTATAATCACTAAATGTTAGTTATTTAATTACATTATTCATAAATTATTAGTTATCATTTTAGGTGCTATGAATTGATTAAAAACGTAAAATTTTAAAATAATTGATTTTATTATCTTCTAATGTTTATGTTTAAGTTTAATAACTATAATTAGGTACCTAAGTACTTACTAACTAATCAAAAAAAGTCAAGTAGATTTACGTTTGCGTATTTTAAGTCACCAAATTTGAAAAATAAACAAATTAATATGATTTTATTGAGAATAAATATTTTATTTGGAATCTATTTATAATCTTGTTAAGAATACTTTTCAAATGTACCTATTCAGAATACGTAATTAAATACTTGGTGTCATATTTATATTTTTTACTCGATTATTGTCGTCTGGCTTTCAAAAGTATTTAAGTATACATTTTAAAAGTATTCTAAATACTTTACAAGTACTTTTTTGTAGTATATTAAAATGCTTTTATGTTTATCACAAATGTATACTTAAAATTACTAATTAAGTATATTCAAATTAAATAACTAATAAATACATTACATTATTTGATTGGTTCAAGAATTTTAGATGTCACATATCTATTATAGGTATTATAATCAAGTTAAACTTTTTGAGGTATGATTGATATTTATGTACATATATCCACCCTAATTCATCGATTGGCAATAATAAGTTCGTTGAGTCGTATAATATTAAACACGCGCACAACGACAATATATAATTTCAACAACTGTATACACATAGATAGGGACGTACCCTATCTGTGTATCTAATATATAGATATATGGGTAGTCGTTAAGGGAGACGGTAAACAGTAGCTATATATAGAAGAAGAAAAAATTATTTAGTTTTCATTATAATATATTGTGGGGGAGTCAGCTAACGCTTATAATACACATAATACAATATATATACAATTTTCTTTAAAATAATATTATAGCGGTGTTACACATACATATATGAATATGTGCATACTGCATAGTGTATACAGGAACTATATAGTATTATAGTACCTACATATTAATATATTATAATAATATATACGTACCTACATTATATTCCTAGGACATACAAAATCAATAACTACACATGAAGGTTTTGTACTGGGTTCAGATGTTTGTTGTCACTGTCTTTATTCGAATATGCAACATACTTAAAAGTAAAAATACCCATATCGAGTCAATAAGTAAGATTAGAATTCAGCGTGAAGTCATGATATCGATCAGACAACTTATTTCAATTTGAAAGTTTCTAAATGTGAGCCTCGTTTCCATAAAGCAAATTATTACTATTATATTCATGTTATTAAAGGGTTCATCCCTTAATTGTATTTAGTGTTTATCTACACCGGTTTAATATCCGTATAATATAGTAAATAATATAATATTTCTTATAGTTTATACCATCGTGTACCCAATCGTTAGATTCATCTCACCATATTATATACTTATACATTATTACTTAATTACCTACGTCGATAAAGAATACACAAGCATCATAATGAGGAGCTAAGTTCTCGAAGAAATGCCAGAGGCAATAATGAAATATTTCTGTGAACAAGTATTGAAACTCGATTGACCGAACTGTATTCACTTGAGTATATAATATTTAAAAAAATATATAATATATTAGTGTTATAGGTACAATCTGTAAATATATTTTTATAATATTAAGCATAAATTATGATTATAAGATTATTATATAATAGGTAAGTAAAATGTTATAAAAAACATTCTATTAAGGCTCATTGATTTCGAGTGAAGCTATCCATTAATGGAACTTCATGAAAGAGAAAGACATACAATTAGAGTTAAAATCAAAATGCATTAAGTTGATTTACCTGCTGGTGCAGTTTGCAGGATTTCCATGTAGTGTTTAGACTTTGGACAATGAACCCTCTATATTAAAATAATATGGGTTTCCTAAATTCTAGTATAGGTAACTGTATATAAGGTATGGGGACAAGTATATCTGTGTTAAATTACGAGTTATAATAGTTACGGAATCATATTTATGTAGGTAATGTATATTACTATATACGAATTTCGAGATAATAAAGAGTATGACAAATTAAAGTAGGTATAAATATCACGAATATACGATATATATAATGTATTCTATATTGAATTATTTTGTTTAGGTTGCTAAAAAGTACATACATAATGTTATAACTTATAAGTAAGTAAACATATTGTAGATAGGTACCTATACCTATATAATAAAATACTGATGACCAAGACGAGGACACATATGTAAATGTATATTTTTTAAGCAGGTATAAATTATGATAACTAAAGGATTCATTTAATTTGACGTTGCGAGTTCATCATTCAGTAGTTACTACAGTGTGTATCAATAGTTGGGCCTATAATTTACATATAACTATTACCAAGTTTATATGATTGCGGTGCATAGTTTTTATTGATTAGACAATGTGCCACACTGTCACATACGCACGCGGTACAAAGAAACTTCGGTGATTATCAAAAAATAATAATATTATTCTGATTTTGTTAAGAATAAAAGCAGGAAGTGCCTATTCTTTTTATTAGAGTAAATATATAATAATACCTATGTATGTTCAAATTATTATTAGGTAATTTATATTTGTCTTAAACGTTTACAAACTACCCTTTGACAAAGTTTAATAGGTAGGTACCTCGTACCTCGTACCTACCTACTTATAATATATTAATTCTATAATCTATTGCCCAATAAGTAGATACACATATAATATGTATGTGTGTAAATAATTGTATTAATTCTAAAAAAAATCCTTGACTATAGTCTGTTCATTTTAAGAAGCGATTCAGGCGGCCACTAGTAAAACCGGTTTTCAAGCGTAAATCAGGTCGCTTCTTATTTTGAACAGGGTATATGTATTTTTAATATTTTTAAATTGGTATTGTAATACTGTGTAGTCTTGTATTACATTTTTAAGCTTTTTAACCATACAAATAAAATTTTATTGATAGATATTTATAGAAAAAAAACTAAAAAAATTTTTAATTAAAAATGTCCGTGTAAACAGCTCAAAACAAGTCAAAATTTTACCAAATATAGAAAATGATAAAATAAACATATGGTGCACACTTCAAGTATCTACGGTTATTCGTTTAATTGTAACAAAATAATAAATCACGTAACATAGCAAATTTACGCTCAGCAGAGTTTAGCTTCGTTAGTTTAAAAAGTAGAGAGAATTAACCTATCATGAAAATTGATGGTAAGAACATTATCTGTGTTTGCATGGGGTTTTTTTTTTTTTTTTACAATAATTGAGCTTTTAAGTGAGTTATGAGCATTTTTAATATACTCACTAGTCACTATAGGTATTATGTATGCAAAACTTACTAAAAAATTGAATTATCGTAAGAAACCCACATACAAACACAGACAATGTTGTTGCCATCAACTGGATTATACATATACTGATATACATATTATAGGTACTTACATATTATTAATAATAATATGTTACCGGAAGCAGTAATCTGTACGTTTCGTGGTGCGTACTGCGTATATCTAGAGCTCATTATTTCCTTATTCTCTCCCGCATGCTGTGCTGTATCGCCGGGGGTGGTTGCATAAGCTGGTGTTGTGGGGTATACAGTTCGGGTACCTATACGAGTGTGTTTTGTATTACTTCAAACGAATGTCTTTTTCATCGTTTGTACAATGTATAGAACATAGAGTAATAATAATAATTATTAAAATAATGATAATAACAATAATTATAGCCAACGGAAAAGCGTCTGTCCATGACTCAAGTGTGTGTGCTTGTGCACAATCGAGCTTTTGCGACGATGAGGGGTGAATATTGTACATATACAATATACATATTATATTATATTATACAGTGATTGTACAATTCTTACAGCAGCAATTCTCTGACACCCTGTGACCTGTAGTAAAAAAGTATAGTGAATATTCATATTTTATAATTATAGGTACCTAAGTATACATAAAAATATATGAGCAGTAGTTTTTGGTTTATTTAAATTCATTCAAATATCGTGTGTCCGTGTAAGTTTATGTAACACAGAACAGAACAACATAATAATACACCATTATAGTATTATTAATTCACGCTATTTATCAGTAATTAACGACTTATGACTTATGAGTAAAAACTAATAAACTAATAAGTATAAATGTATAAGTAGGTATGTACTCTAGTCTATAATAATGTTAATTGTATTATTACTATTATTGTAAATTTAATGACCTGCACGTCTTTAATATAGTTACCTTTTTATATAACTAACATTAATCTAATGTATGATAATTGTATTACTCTAGAGTCTAGGTAAGTACCTATATATATTATGGTTTCACATTGTTTATGTATCAAGGATCAAGATATTGCATATTATATTATATATTTATTTATGTACGATGTACCTAGTACGCCTATGATATTTTATCATTATGTAGGTACCTAATAATATTAATGATTCATAGAATATTATATAAAATGTAAATTGTTATTAGGTACACATTTTTTTTTTATTGATATTTAAGCCCGGCTACTATTTTTTTACTTAGCTTTGCTCAATTTACCACTAGATAATACTATAAAAATATAATGTTTATTATAGTTGCAAGTCCTACCTATCGGATATCGTGGCAATTGAAGCAAGTAATGGTTATAGGTACATACTACAATTATTGAGGTACCTACCTACTATTTTATCAATAGATAACAATATATTATCAATGGGTACAGAAGACTACAATAGATCCGGACAAAACAAAATTATTTATTTGAATTAACGTGGACTAGGTACCTACTAAAAGTTAATTTTCTAGTTAATAAGTAATTACCTAATACTAGTTAAAGTATCTTCTGTAATAAACTAATAACTAATAACTAGGTACCTACTATTTATTAATTTATACTGTTAGATACACTTCAATATTTTGTGATTTCGTAATAAGTACTTACACATTTTGAAAATTGAAATTAGTATTACTGTATTAGCTTAGGAAGATAGTTAGGTAGATAACTAAATACCTAGTCAATAAGTGATAGGTATATTAATATATTATATAAAGTCAATGCCTAAATATTTAGATCACACACAAAAATGGGTCCTGTTAAAGTGCTTGCTAATCAGCATTTATATAATTATAACTCATAATTCATAATGATAATTACTAAAATAAATTATTGTTTTATTACAAAACGATTAAGCGAACGCTTCAGTTCGTGTCTTCCCTTATTGCGCCTCTATAAATTATAATACTAGTTATTACAATAGTAGGTATCTAACAAGGTACCTACTAACTAGTATAATATTATTCAATATTCATAGTATATAATATAATAATATAATATATATATTATATAATATAATATATATATTATATAATATAATAATATAATATATATATTATATATACTAGGTATCTAAACAACGTACCTGACCTAACCTAACGAAAGTACCAAACAAATAATTATAATATGCTACGATTTTTATAAGTTATTATTTTTCTTTATTTTATTAAACCTACTACCTACAATATACCTATTACCTAGTCTATAATTTAGTAGGTAGGTAGCCAGGTAGGTATATTATTAATTGTTTATTATACGATTTATACTCATATATCTATTATTCAGTCATTCAGATGCTGGGCATAGTTACTGTACAGTGTACATTGTAATAGGTATACGTAGAATAAGTATAACTGTATAAGCATAGTGCATAGAACAATAGTATAAGGGCCGATTTCACCAACACAGTTAATCACGGTTAAAGTTAACCGGAGTTTTAATCGGCCGAATTTGGCCGGTTAAATATCTGTTATCAGCCGATTTAGCGTTAACCGTGATTAACTGTGTTGGTGAAATCGGCCCTACAACCAGAGTACGTACGTATAACCACAGTATTACTCTTGGTACTGTACTACTGTATACTGTGGTACAACGTTGGTCATTGAACGTATATTGTGTGTAAAATATAAAGTGTAGCCGTGTTGGTGATAATATTGCAATGTAGGCATGTAGCCTCCACTGTTTCACGAGCCAAGCCCAATAAGCCGTTATCACTTATCGCCAGCGCTCGGCGGGATAACACCAGTGCTACGACTATATACTACTATGAACTTGTATTACTCTGAAAAAAAATTTTTATTGTCAACCTAATACTGCTCCGATATCAATTACTTCGAACATATATTACCACGATATTATATTATATTACTCCGACATATTTGGATTTTACCGATAGAAATAACCGCATGATAAATAATATTAATAATATAATTTATAAGTTATGTAACCTAAGTTATATCAACCTAAATTAATCTAAATCCCCAGCATTTACGTATAAATTTACATATAAATTTACATATAAATTTATGACTTATAAACCACGAACTGGGTATAGAATAATTGCCGCTGTGCAATACTTGGGTGGAGTTGAGTAATTCTTAGGATTCAATTTTATCGTAATACTTACTACGTAATTGAGGAAGTTACAGTCATATTATTCTGTGCAGAACATTTTACTTGTCAACTGTAAATCGAGTACACGTATTCAATGTATTTTATGGCTAATTTACCAACTGTACATAGGTACCTACCTAGAAAGACTATTCTGAGAGGAGACGGTCTGCCAGCCTAAATATATTTTATTAAATCCCTATTATAATCAGTGGCGTAGCCAGGATTATGAATGCAAGGGGGTTACTTACATACTTTTTAATAAAGTTTTAAAGTGATGTACTTTTTCTAGTACGTTAGTGAAATAACCTGCGTAGACGTATAATACTCAAAATTACAATCTTTAAAAGTTCATAACCTTGGAACTAAGTCTAGTAGACAAATTCTGATTGCATCATTGTGCTTAACTCATTGAAATATACATATATAGGTTATTAGGTTCCCGAAAAAAATTCCCAAAAATCGAGCTAAACTGCATTATTTCTGATGATTTTAGACGTTTATTTGAGATATTTTAAAATGTTTGTAACTTTTCAACTTTTATCTGGTAGAAAATAAGCTCTGATCATAAGCTTCGATGGCCGATGTATGTTTTTGGAAGTAAATTGGATCTAGTTGGTACTTTTAGGAGGTCAAAATTGAAAATGCTCAGTGCTTTTTAAAATAATTGGAGAAAAAAAATGAAATGTATTAAAATTGTTTGGTAACCAGCTTGGTTATAACGTCCTCACTTGGGTTGTATTTGATTAATTAAAATGTCTATAAATTTCAATGAAATAATATTTATTCGGTCAAAAACCTATTATAAATGTAATTCGTAAGTTTTTATTTCAGCTAAAATATTAACGATACATAGGCACCATGGTTATTTTTTATAAGCATTTTAAGACAATTGAAACTTTGAAACTTGATAAATTTGTTTTTAAAGTAATAATAATACGGGCAATGGGGGGGGGGGGCTTCAGCCTGTTAGCCCCCCTGCAAACTTACTGGTTACTGTTATATTCTATAAACTTCAAATGTACTATATACTGAAGGCAGAATGTCAATAAAATTGTTTAGGTATATTTGAATAATAATTGTAAATATTCTCAAAATTGATTTATTGGAAGTTCGTTGTGCGGTGATGCACCAACTTTCCATTCTCCGGATATCTAATTATGTTTCAAAACTTTTGTCACCACTTCTATGGTATTAAAAAAAAATGTGTTGGAAAGGGGTGCCATAAATATTGTGCCCGGGGGCGAAAAATCCCTAAATACGGCCCTGTAATGTAACCTAACCCTAAGTCCCTAACAATGTGTCAATGTATAGATTTTATTAAAGTACATATTATAATCCACGCTCCACGGTGTAAAGTAGATCTTCTCAGAGTTCAGAACTTCAGAATCTGTAAATGAAAAACAGAAGCACACTACACGGTGTCACAGCTATAGTATGATATTAAAATTTATATTTGACATCTAATATTATCTTAATTTAGACCATGGATAAATTAGAAATTTTATATTTTAATATATTAAATATTTGTTTTGACTATTAGGCAATCTCAGTGTCAGTGTCATTCTTTTTCTTCAATGTGACAAGGTAATAATTATAATATTTTCTTAGGATACACTCTTTGTAATCATTTAAAGCTCTTCCATCTTGTATTAGTAAAAATAATTTGAAACAAACAATTGCCGCTGGATCCACAAAACTTTTAATATCTATCAGATATTCTTTGATCCCAATCACATCTTATAATTTGAAATTCATTAAGCTATTTGTTATTAATATAATTTGTTGACTCCAGTTTCTATAAAAAAAGTTTTAGTAAATTTGTTTTGTGTAATTTAATTATTCTTTTCACATTAATCTAAGTCCACTCTGTCTGTGGTTGAAGAGTTATAAACAATTTTATATCCATTTATATGGAACCCATATCATATATTAATTGTGATTCGAATAAAAGCTGTCTACACCTAAATTGGTAAACTGGCATTTTATTTTTTGAAGATATTTTAGATATTACCTCAAAAACAGGATGTACTATGTTTTGAATTCAATTATATCAATGATACATTATAGATGACATTTTCAAGAAATATTGGTTTTGAAATAGGTACTAACTTGTATTTTTATTTTTGTATATAAATTACCATTTTTGGCATATTTTGACAAATAAAGAGCTTATAAATATAATAGGTGATTTATATCTAAATTTAAATTGGTATAAGTAGATATTATATGCATAGGCGCAAATTGGTAGCCCCCTCCCCAAAACCTAGGACATACAATTTTAATATGCTATTTTGCAATGGCCTGCATGCCTTTAATATATTCAGCCCCCCCCCCCCAAAGTCAAAAGTTGAAATTGTGCCTGATTATATGAGTTTATTTGGTGAGTTTATTAAATATCAAGATTCAAAATGTTTAATTATTATTAGTACCTATTTATTATTTGCAAGCAAAAACAACAGATTGTATAGAAATACTAACTATTACTTTACAAAACATGTTGTATTGTACATTTTGTTCAGTTGTAACTTGTAAGTAAATTTAAAAAATCTAAGACTCATTCCACGTTCACTGAGTATAAAAGGTTTATTATATCATAAAATTATTCAATATAAAAAAAAAAACAGTAATATAAAGAAAAAAATAGGTGCACACAATTTGTAGTTTATGCTAATAATATAATTCAGTAAAATATGATAATATTTAATTATAATCAGGATGAATTATAATGATTGAATTTGAAACATAAAAAAGGATATAAATAACAAATTTTAAAATTATTCAAGAAGAATAAAATTCTCAATTAATATGAGTGGTATATACTGTTGTCTTCATAATGAATATCATATGGGACAATTGTTCCTTGTCAGTTGAGCTATAAGATTTGACCACCTATAAATAAAACAAAATTCAGAACTGGCAAATATATTTAGGTATACAATGGTTATTTGTTATACTTTATCAAATATTTAATGTTTTATTATATTATCATGCTTACCCTGCAAGTAGGTACTCTTTTATTTTTTAAATTCTGAGACCCAATGAAAGTGTTACTAATGGGTGCTTTCCTCAAAATTGTCACACTATATATATATATATATAAATGTTATTAAGGATACAATATGTGTTTGTTTTTTTTTTAATAATTTATATATAAAATCTGTTTTCACATTTACTTATTGTGCCAAGTGGTATAGATTATAGATTCCTTTTAAAAATAAATAAAAAAAAAGATTCTGAGACCTGAGCGGAGTGAAATATAATATACCTATTATTGGTTTTACAATTTCTTTTTTTTTGTCTGTTAGCAACACTTTTGGTACTAAAAATGTTCAGGTTTTCAAGATTAGCATATTTTCGAATAGAAAAGTAAATCTAGTTGGTTCTTCTGGGAGGTAAAAATTCCAAGTAATTTAAGAAAGTTTTAAAAGAAGAAATAATATTATTACGCAAAACCAATTTTTGAAAATATCGATTTAATTTTTTTGGTGTAACTCAATATCCAATAACTGTACACCCTTGAAATTTTCACCAAATTTTTATATTAGCATTTAATATAAATGGTAAAATTTTCGAAATATTTTGACATTTTTCGAAATTGTAAATTGTTTTTCTATTATTCTCAATAAAAACTAAAAATTTACAAAATTCATAAACATTTAGAACATTTTCAAACTATTTTTCAGTTAATTTCAATTCATAAATGTTATTCCTTTCATACCTAACATTAGACATTTTTATAGAAGACTCCCTTAAATGGTCTTACTTCAAAAAAAAAAAGTTTACCTAAATGTAACATTAACTTTTTATGAGCGCGTGAATTTAACATTTTTATGATATTCATCAGTAAATTAACGAGTTTTTTATTTATAAATTTTTGATATTTTGTTGTACCTAAGCCTAATACAAAAACTAATAATCATGGACACTTGAAATTTTCAACAAATGTTAAAATGAGTTAATAAGACCATTTTTTATGTATTGTAATATTTTCAAAAAATGTTTACTCTTTATGAGCTATTTATAGTTACGAGAAAAATTTTCAAATTTTGTCATTTATTTTTCAGGTAGAAATTCATAATTGTTTTTCTGTTCATAGCTAACTTTTGAAATTTTAATAGAAGGTTCCCAACAAGTTTCACTACCTCTATCAAAAATAAAAAGCTCAGTGGAATGTTACGCTATTTATAGCAATGAGAATATGAGATATTTATGATTTTATTAATTTTTATTTTAACTATTAAATTTGATTATTTATACAAGCAAGTACGCTCGGCTGTAACAACGTCTCCAGTCAGAATCAGTGTCCGAGACCCCAACACGTATTTTTCAAGAAATAAATGAAATTATTTACCAAAATTTACCTACTATATATAGCCCAGTGGTATGCTTTTGGATCCATTACACAATTTTATAATAATAATATAATATTATACATTTTATTATTTTAATAATACTAAAATCATAATATTATCTCAGTCCGCGGTAATAATAAAATTATATGATAATTTTAGAATCTATAATTATGTTGAAATATGTACTGTGATGTCTTATCGATATTATATATATATATATCAATCCATATTATGTGATAAATTTCTATAGGTACATTTTTTTTAAAATATTTTTTTGAGGTTTGGTATTTTTGAGAGGCCCTTTGAATAATTTGCCTCTTGGGCCCTTTAGATCCCAGGCCGACACTGATCAGAATCGTTTTTCGTTTACAATATGATTTATCATTGAATTCAAATACATTTAACGATTTAACACATCCGACATCCATTACAATGACATCAGCATGATCATCATTACAACTTATCCACCTTTTTAACATTTCAATTTTCAGTTGTTCTTTGCCTCTATCTCAATTTACCTACGTTATATGCTTGTAATAATTGAATATTTGAATGTATTAATTCATGCAAATTGGTAATAAATCATCAATTTGAGTAACATTGAATAGATAATTTATTATCATCTTAATCAAAATTTACCAATACAATATTATAAACATAATAATAATATATTAATTTATACATTAATACATTATTATATATTAGGTATATATTTATATGTTAGTGGATGTATACGCGGACTATAATATGAATATAGTTTGTGGTATACTGATATATATAAATATATTATAATTAATGATACCAGTGCAACACAATTTATAATTATTATAATATAAGCATGTATTCATCACTTCATCAGTGAAATATTTACATAATATTCTATTAGTAGGTAGGTACGTAATCACTAATCTAGTACATATTCCAATTTCAAAACCTATAATATAGGAATATACAAGTTAAATACTTTCTTATAATAATCATCCAACCAAAATTCGATGTTTTGCATATCATCTGTGACCTGTGGTTCAGTGGTTGTATCACAGAACCATAACGGCATAACGGCTAGATCTAAAAAAAAGTTTTACATTCAATTTCAAAGGACAATTTATGCACTTGTCTCGCCTTTAAATAGATTAATGAAATTAGTTAATGATGTCCAGGTTGATTTGTTTAATTTTCATGCCTTTTATGGTTTTTGTGATTATATTACCCATTATACATATAAGTATTATATTAGGTATATATATTATTTTATAATTTATATTATTTATTATTTAATATTTTTTTTTTATTATATTAAGATATTATTATTTGTATTATTATTCAAGATATTATTATTATTATTTTATAATTCTTTTATTTGTTTTTGTGTTTATATTACTGCCATTACAGTCAACTAAATAGATTTAAGTTTACTAATGTAATAACTATTAATTTGTTATTGGGTTCATGTTCATCCCTTTTACATTAAAATAAATTAATAAATTAATTAATAACACTAATATTATCAATGATGGTAATATCAATTGATATTACAGTTTATCAATGATAATAATATAATATTAATAATATCGGAGTAGTTTGATCTACCTTCGTAGTTGTATATAATCGGATAACTTGTATTCGTAGCATTTTACATTCGGAGTAATATGTTCGGAGCATTATATTATCGTGGCAGTGAACTATAGTGGCAGTAGTAGGAACCCGCGCTCGGCTGTTATCAATAATTGTATAACGATTATCCTATTATCCGATAAACGATTACGAATATTTACGAGTAAATTACGAACGCGGCGCCTAGCCCTATTATATTATTATATTACTATATTGATATAAAATATTATGTTTAATCTTTAATAATATAATATTGTTCCTACACATATAATATATAACTAATATTATACTTAATTATTTTAATTTTCAATATTGTGATATAACGTACGATATAGGATTGTGTATTGTGTCTACCGCAGTAATTGCGTACATTTTGATATGATTTTAACGAATGACAGATCTATTCGATCGAAGGTTTGAAACTTTAATCTGCCGATACTATTACAGTTCTTATTCCTCTGTCTAAAAGGTAATGATCATCTTCCATCGACAAATAAACTAGTATTCTCTATTCTCTTTTATTATATTATGATAATATATTTCAGATTTATATTTGTTCGGGGACTTCTTTCGGTTTTAAATTAACTGAGTGCAACAAACTACCTACCACAATGTCGTTTACATTCTCGGTGTTCACTTATATTGTGGCCATGATATCAGATGCATTTTTAATATTTTTTTCGATATTCCATGTAAGTACCGTAATGTATTATAGAATTATTAACTAAATCAGTGGCATGTACCTATCAGTTGGTGTTGCTCAAATAGTTTTAGGTGATCTACCCCTCTAGTACTGTTATACCGACTTATAAAATGTCCTATTTTTTCATCAATCAATATACCCACCCATATTAAAGGTGTTGCCTGAGCCAGACCCTATGTTACACGCCACAGCACTAAATAAAAAATATACACAGCACATATCAAACACATTGTCTGTGAGTGAATAAAGAGATCTCTACTACTCCTCTTCTAATGGATCTTACAATATTTTTTCCCAGGCTGTCCTTAATTATTGCCATTCCTAAAAAAACAATTATACAGAAGTATAATATTGTTATTAAAATTATAATTTTTTGAAAATCTGTGTATTGGCACTATTATTTTGATTAACAAAACAATGTTTTATCATATGGTGAATATTTTATGTCATACCTATTGTTTCCATTGTTCACTCTATAGGTACACTGTTCAGAAAAAGTGTCCAGTTTAACGTGGTTGGGGGGGGGGGGAATGTTAGCGGGTGAGTAGAGGCCGTGTTCCGGAAGTAATTATAGATTTATGTGTTTCAAGGAGTTTTTTCATCTACCTGACCTAACACTCTTATTTTAGAACAAAGTATAGTTTATTCTATTTATTCCTTTTGAAATTTGTGTAGTAGGTAATAGTGTACCTATTTCACTGTTTGTTTCTATTACATTTCTCCATGGTAAAAAACCTGCACCAATTTTAAACTTTTTTTTTCTTAGTCATATACAATTACACATAGTTCTAAATTAATTAACCATGCTTAACCCTAGAGCACACGCTTCACAGTCAAAAAGACAGGGCTTTTAGAATTTTGTTCATTGTTTCAAAAATATGAAATATTAACCTAATCCAACCTAGGTACCTTCTAATTAAGTAATAAACTAAAATTAAATACAACTCCCAACTGTATACGATCTGATTTCAGTAATATAGAAGTGTTCAAAGTTCATTACCAGACATTACCTATTAATATAAGGTGAAGAAGACCGTGTGCGTGATCGTAAAAAACCACCCATTTATGGGTTATTTTCAAATTGTGTTTCTAATAATTGCTGCTCAATAAACGAAATTGATGTTTATGGTATTTTCATTGTGACTGGTTAGTTGACTATGATTTGCGCCATACTGATCGTGTGCGTGTATTCAAGTGAATATTTTAAATGTGTGTGATCTAGGGTTTAAATTATTTATTATTAAATATTAGTTTTGAACTGATTATATTTGATTTTATTAGATATGTTTAAAAAAGATATATATTTTATGTCATTATAAGTTACTTACCCAATGTTTTTTCTAGGTTATTGCATTTGATGAACTTAAAACTGATAGCAAAAATCCTATAGATCAATGTAACAGTCTAAATCCAGTGAGTATAAACAAATCTAGATGTATAAATTATTATGCATTCATAATTCAGTTTTAATTTTATTGAATAATTTTTTTGTTAATTTATTGATTTAATTTAATTTTGTTTTATAAGATATATAGGCATTATTATATACAAATAATAAATAATATGCTCTAAGATTATCTTTGGTATACAATATTTCCAAATAGATACGTTTAATAGACTAATTGTATACAGACCCTTGGCTCTTAATATTTGTATTAATTTTTTTAATTGAATATGTGTATAGACAAATGGAAAATCACAATATATTATGGTGGCATGGTACTGTATTATAATGTTTATTTTAATGTCTATTAAATATTTAGTATTAATACTTTTGTTAATATGTAGGTACCTACATAATATGCATATTCATATACAATGTACCTATTGTGAGTAAAATTAGATTAATGTTTCTAAATAGAGGTAATTACAATGTACAAAAATTAAAAATTATTTTGATTGTGAAGACAGAAGCACTGTTGGTTTTCATTATAACAAATTTTTAGCTAACTATTATTGTACATAAAACACACATCATATAAGAATTCAAAATTCTGATCTGAACTGAATCTGTTATTAAATAATAATTAATAACTATGTTTCAGTTTTGTCTTGTGTATATTCTTTTAGGCAGAATTTATCTAGTTTATTAGTTACGTAATAAATTCTAGTTATATGTGCATTACAACATTTGTTAAACATACATTTAATTTTAAACTATAGTAAATTACTAGTATAGTCTATAGAAGTTTTCATGAAAATACTTTAAACAAATGGAGGACAAAAACTGTTTATATATTTTAGTTAGTATTTAACTTTGCACTTAAACTTACACTTTATACCTTAAAATTAGAAGTTTAGTGGATTATAAAAAATAATATTTTTGTTCAGGACAAGTTATCACTGTATTTTTTTTTATTTTATAGAAGTTTATACATTTTTAATTAACAAAATAGGAAGTAAAAATTAGAATAACATTGTTTAAATGCATTAATTTAATAATAGTTTCTTAAGTTGACCCAGCCTAATAGATATCCAATATGTAAAGTTTCTATATTTTTTTAATTGTAATTTTTTTTTATAATTTTTACAATCATATAATATAATATTGTAATCAAAAAACCTTTATTTTTTTAATTTCAGTTAGTGATTCCTGAGTATTTGATACACTTTTTCTTCAATCTTTTATTTTTGTTTGGAGGCCAGTGGATATCATTTGCTATTAATATACCATTAATGGCTTATCATATTAAAAGGTACCCAATAATATATTAAAAGTAGCAAAAGTACACTATTTTATACACATATAATGTTGTTTTTTGAATAATACTGATTTTTTTACTTAAAGCCTAATTAAAACTGTTATTATTTTTTTTAATAGATATCAAAGTAGACCAGTTATGTCTGGTTTTGGTCTTTATGATCCTACAAGTATTATGAATGCTGACAAATTGTATAAATATCAGCGCGAGGGTTGGATAAAATTATCATTTTATCTGTTTTCATTTTTCTATTACTTATATGGGTAAATAACTTATTTGTTTTCGTTATCAAAAGTATTGATCACTATTGATGTATGCATGAATTAATTTTTTTCAGTATGATACGAGCGTTGATAACAGTATAAACTCAAGTCTTTTCAAGCATTGGTTTTGTGCATATTTATTCATGTTTCATTGGTACCAAACAGCTATTATTTTTATTTGAAACTACCTCGGTATTTTTTGTACTATATAGCAAATGATCCAAACAGGATGTAACAACATAAAAGCACAATTTTTGTACCATTTTATTTTGTGATTTAGTAAAATTTAAAAAACAACAAGTCAATATTGCTAATTTTTAATTTATTATCTTATAGAAAATTGTTTTATGGGTAATATAAATGTTTTATATTCACAGTATTTAATTTCTTATATTATATTTGGATAAAAAGTTAAGTCATTCTGTATGTTTTGGTATGCAGGGAATGAAAATAATGGTATTTGTTTGTTTTGTTGCCTTGCTATCATATAATAATAGTATTTTACACTTGATATGAATTAATGCCAGTGTTAACTGAGTCCAGAGTACTTAATAATATGATGTTAATAAATTTGTATTTCTTGTAATAATAATAGGTATAATTTATAAAATAAATCTAGACTAATCATCAATTCTTACCACTTTTTAATAATGAAAATTCCTAAGACGTTCTTTCTTTCTTTGCAAATACTACTTACTATTTACAATGACAGGGCGGTAAAATGTGTGGTGTTAATGGGAATATCAAATCAGTACTGTAATAATAGTCATTATGTATTACTATATAACTTATAAGTCATATTTTATAAATGTATATTACTAAAAAAATTAACTCGTTCACGTTCAGTCCTTTAAAAAAGGCACTGGGTCACGTTCGTGTTTTTTTCAAACGAAAGTGTTCATTGGGTCTTTCATTTAATTTTTTTTTATGAATCGTTATCCTGCAGTCAATATAAAAATAAAAAACTCATAAACATATACGACTCAACCAAAAAATAAACATACAATTTAGACTTTAGAGCATATACAATTTATAAAGTATCTGAATAAATTTTTAATATCTGACACGTTATTTGAGGTACATTTTGATAAGAATTTCCTAGTGATAAAAATTAAGCGAATACTAGGGTACTTATTATGATAAACCGATTATTTTTATTACAAATTCCTGGAAATCATAATATTATTGTTGTTGTATGTCTAGCCAGGGACACTGGAATTTCACTTATTTAATTTATATATTTTGCATTCAAACAAATATGAAAGGAATTATAATGGGAAAAATTAAAATATTATTATTATAGTATAATTAATTAAAATATTTTATACAAATAATATTTATTAAATGGTAAATAAATCAAACATCTTAAAAATCAATCAAATTCTTTAAAAATATAAACATCGTTCACGTTCTATTTGCAAAAAATTAGTGATGTGCAGGTATCTTTCACTATAATATATGAGCGTGAACGTGCTCTCATGAACGACGTTCTTTCCAAACACTGCATCATAAATATAATATATAAAAAGGTGGGCAAGTGGGTGTTGATCTGCTGTGCAGTACATTACAAGTGGGTCACTCTAATGGATTGTGTTAAAATTGAATTCAATGACATAGTATCATTGTATAAGAAACCATTTTTAGAGAAGACGGTCAGTCAGCCTAGCTATAATATTATTTTGATAACCTACTATATTGTGACAATGATATTTGAAAAATATTAAAAATCCATGGTCACAGTTTTGTTTTATAATCATTTAAAGATCAAAAATTGACAAAAGATGTAAAAATCACGTAAATTAGCAAATTATTTTGAGTTAAGAATTCGTAAACATTTTTCTTTTTAAATCTAAGATTTTAAAATGCAATACAAGATTCCTTATAAGATTATCTACCTTTATCAAAAAAAAAAAAATGTCTATAAGTAAGTCAAATTAAATTTTTATGAGCTTTTGAAATTCAAATTTTTACTCGATTTCTCATGTAGCGATTTTCTTATTTTGTTCTAACTTTAAAACGAATAACTGTAGATAATTGAAAATTTCACTGAATATGTATTTTATAAAATTTTCAAAATATTTTGATCTGTTTTTCAAATTTTCAAATTTCATATTTCAATTTTTTTTTTTTTTTTCTATGAATATCAATAAAGTTTTATCTGTTGGACCAAAAAGTTTAACAATTTAATACAAGGCTCCTGATATATTGTTACAATAGCAGTTGAAAAATATTAAAAATGCAAAGGCAAAATTTTTTTTTATAGGCATTTAAAGATCGAATTTTGAAAAAATGTATCAAATTTAAAATTGAATCACTATTTTGTAGTTAAAAATATATAAAATGTTCAACTTTTATATCTATTGAAAATTTAAAAAAAGATTCCACGTAAGTATTTTATTCTGTTACCAAACAATCTAAAAAATACATTTAGCACAGTTTATTTTTATGGTCCTTTTAGTTCAAATTTGGACGAAATTACATAATAAAAAACCTAGAATAAATATTTTAGTTATTTTGTTGTGATTGTATAATATTATTCGTGGGTACTTGAAACTTCTAAAGTACACTATTATATAGATATTATGATAGTATCAGGGTTTGTTGTTGATGTATAACGCGTTACCTAATGGATACTGTGATATGGTTAATTTGGAATTTATTATAGGTCAATTTTTTTTTTAATACCATAGATAAGTATATAATATGTCCTATACCTAGACTGACATACCGTCTCCGCTCAGAATCAAAATGGAATAATTCTTTAGTTTTCGGCCGATAATGACGTGTACCTACTCTTGATGGTGGTGCCTACGTGCCGTAAAGAGATAACGATCGTGAATCTCGTACAGTCGTGTTCTCGTCCTTCGGCCAGTATTCGAACTACGGGGAGGTGTTTGGTTAATGACAAATAATATTATATTGCTATTAAGTACAGACTATAATAGGTACAACGACTGAACAGTGAACGACGTCGACAATAATGTTATGACTTATTGGTACTTATTAGTTTCGGGCCTGATTCGACACGATAGTTTTTGTTTGAATCTTTCGATATCTATACTAGAATTTCTAGTATTAATTGTAGCCTATAGGTCAATCTTTAATTTTCTAGGTTAGTTAGCTAGTGAGTTATGCTTGTATAATAAATTTAAATTAAAAATGATCATAACTCAATTAAAAACTGAATTATCGTAAAAATGCGTTCAACAAAACACAGATTATGTTCTTAAGTTTCATCATAGTTCGATTCACTCTAATTTTTAAGCCAACGGCATAGAACTTGAATTTGTGAGCTTAAATTTGGTTTGTTACTCGTTTGTAAGACGGAGACAACAAATGCGGGTGTGGTGTAGGTACCTACTCTTAATTATTGATTATCTATAATATAATATAATAAATATTAGTTTTGATAAATGTTTTTAACTGTTATTTGATGACTTGATGTTGACTTAAATTAACTACTAATTAGTAACATTGTATTATAAGAATATTTCATTTTCATATAAAAAGTAGTGAGTAGATACCTAAGTAGGTATTTATAGAACTTAATATGGTAATTATATTTTTAGATTCTGAATGGAACGATGAATGTATTGATTTTACAATGTTTTTTTTTTTTTTGTGTCGTTCATCACCTTTTATCACAGTAAAAGTGCTTGGATTTTCTTCAACAGTTTCTTTTCTGATAGGAAAGTGTATCTAGTTGGTACTTTGGGGGGTCAAAGGTAAAAATGTTCTAGTAATTTTCCAAAGTGCCGTGAAAAACAAAAGAAAAATTAAGGCCAAACGGGAATTTGCACGCAAAATCTATTTTCGAAAAAATGTTTTGGTTTTTAGTGCAACTCTTAAACAAATGACATTAAGTACATGAAATTTCGACTGAATGTTTATATTAGCATTTTCTATACACCATAACATTTTCCAAATATTTTGACTTATTTTGAGCTCTTTACGGACATTTTCAGTTTCCATTTTTTTTAGTTTTTTTTTCTATAAATATCAATAAAATTTTATTTGTTGTTTACAAAAGCTTAAAATTTAATAGAAGGCTCCTAATATATCGTTTCAAACACAGATGAAAAATATTAATTAAATAATTAATAATTACAATTTTTTTTATAAGCATTTAAAGTTCATATATTGACAAAATACGTAAAAATTACGGAAATTTGCAAATTATTTCGAGTTAAAAATTCATAAAAAATTTTCTTTTTAAATCTAAGATTTGAAAATGTAATACAAGATTCCTCAAACATTTATCTACCTTTATCGAAAAAAAAAATGTCTACGAGAAAGTCAAGTTAAATTTTTATGAACGTTTGAAATTCATATTTTTACAATATGTGATGTTCACTGGATTTTTCATGTAACGATTTCCTTATTTTGTTGTAATTAAAAAACGAATGACTGTAGATACTTGAAAATGTCACAGAATGTTTATATTAGCATTTTATATACACGATAAAATTTTGAAAATAATTCGACTCTTTTTAAGTTGTTTACGGACATAGTCAGTTTTCAATTTTTTTAGTTTTTTTTTTTTATAAATATCAATAAAATTGTATTTGTTGGGTAAAAAAGCGTGAAAATATAATGCAAGGATCCTGATATATTGTTACAATAGCAGTTGAAAAATATTAAAAATGTATGGGCACAATTTTTTTTTTAAGCATTTAAGTTCAAATTTGGACGAAATTACATATTAAAAAACCTAGAATAACTATTTTTGTTATTTTGTTGTGATTGTATAATATTATTCGTGGGTACTTGAAACTTCTAAAGTATACTACTATATATCTATGATAGTATCATCGTCTGTTATTGATGTAGAACGCGTTATATTTGGATTAATTTGGAATTTATTATAGGTACCTATTATAGGGCAATTCTTTTTTAATACTATAGATAAGTATAAAATATGTCTTATACCTAGACTGACATACCGTCTCCGCTCAGAATCGTTTTTCTTATACAATGATATATCATTCAATTCAAATTTAATACCATCCATCATACAGTCACCCCCTTAATCCTTATAACCTGCTGTACAGCAGAGCACCTTTTTAAATTTTAAATTTGATACATTTTGTCAAAATTTGAACTTTAAATAAATCGTGCCCATGTTTTTAATATTATTAATCTACTATTGTAAAAATATATGAGGAGCATTATATAAAGTTTCACGCTTTTTGGCCCAACAAATAACATTTTATTGATATTTATAGAAAAAAAACTAAAAAAATTGAAAAATGAAAATGTACGTAAACAGTTCAAAACGAGTCAATGTACTTTCAAAATGTTATGGAGTATAGAAAATGAAAATATAAACATTTAATTAAGTTTTCAATTTTCATGTATCTACAGTTATTGGTTTTTGAATTACAGTAAAATAAGGAAATCGCTACATGAGAAATTGAGTAAATACATTTTTTAAGTTTGAAACTTATGTTTAATTTAAAAAAAAAAAATTCATTGATTGAAAATATCCTATTTACAAATAGTTTTAATTTAAAATAGTGTAGTTTCAACTCATGTATATTCTTGAATATCAAATTATTTTTCTAATATTATATTTACTAATATTTATTTTTTTCTATACCAACAAACTGTGTGAAATAATTTTATACCACGTGTAATGTGTATAATACTTTATTGTATAGGTTATACTATAATTTGTATAATACAATTTTATACCACTGTATATTAATATTAACTCACATAGTATCACATCTTTAGAAAAATCCGATGGAGTCGTTTGTGTAATGATACACTGGCATTTCTGAATAATATGATATTATTATAACTCATAAGATGATATAAGAAACTAAACAATCTTAAAATAAACCTCTATGGCCTCATAAATTACCTTCAAAATTTGTTAGAGTTAAAAATAGTTACTCGTTCATAGTAGGAGTTGGATTTTGGTTTATCTTATGATATAATATATATGAAAAATTTAACGAAATTATAGTCATTGTAACTTTGTATTATATATTTATTATTTATATGTGTATGATTATTTTCCAGTACAAATTCCATATCAAATGCCAATTAAAAAAAATTGTGCTCATGAATCTTTAATATTTTTAAATAGGTATAATAACAAGTACCTAGCAACTATTTAGGAATCTCACATTAAATTTTCAAGCTTTATGACTGACAAAATTTTTTTAACGACATTTATAGAAAAAAAAGTCGAAAATGCCTATAATGTCTATAAATAGCTCAAAAAGAGTAGAATATTTTGAAAATGTTACCATAACATTGTATGGAAAATTATAACAAACATTTGGCGAGTCAGTCTTATGTTTTTGAATTAGGTATAATAAAATATAACAAAATCTATTTTTTTCGAAAACTGGTATAAGAGTAACTATAGTTATAGTAACTTTGTAGTTTGTATAATATTTTATATTTATTCAATCATTCAATATTGTTACAATACCATTAGGTATCTGAGATATTTTCGAGATGGTCGATCAAGCCCAATCTGTTACCCGCCGCCGGGCCTTTCGTAGAAACGCGGTTAAAGCAAATGATAGTAATAAAACTAACGATGACTTGGAATCAGGATTGTTGTGTCCTTATCAACTAATATTTTTAATAGAAACCACATTAAACAGTACCAAGTACATAGACGTCTATAAAGATGCAGTGGAAGGTATGCATAGAACCGAAGACCAAGCGTGCAATGTGGTCATTATAGACCATAATCGAATCGTCGAATCGTTAGATAACAATTGCGTCGAGCAGGACGAACAGTATCGGTCACTACATGACAGAGCTAAAAGGTATTTTCACAATAACAGTAGGGTGTCCAATAAGCTGATGGTACTGCTAGTGCGTCAAACGATTATTATCAATTTAGAATCAATGCGTCAAAAGTTTAATTTCGACACCGAGCCGTATACATTTCAACCGGCCGTAGTGAACATAATCTTAATCAATTTCATCGATTTGGAACTTATGATCGAATTCATCACCTCTAAAATTAAAGTTGATGCAATTGTTGAGTTGAGCTGTGGAGAAATTGCTCAGACCCGGGACAAATTCGTCTCCAGGCCATTCAGGGCCAAACAGGCCATGGCAGTTAAGGCAATCCAAAAGTTTTGGCGGGATTTTCACATGTGGTTGGACACAGCTGACGGGGCGTCCGTGTTCAAAAACGTTGTGGTCTATCAATATAAGTCGAAATACAATGCCGAATACGAACCGCCAAACGTCGACAAGATGCTAGTAGCGGCCAGGCTATACGTTTTACATGAAATGCACAGAGTACTGTTGTTTGTATACAACGTGAGAGCTGAATACGAAAAGTACACTCAAAACAACAACCCCGTGTACGCCTTACCCGTAAACGACGACGATTCTATGGTGCAGCACTACTATGAATCGTACACCAAACACCTGAAGGGGTATCCGGAAGACGCGATTGAATTGCCTACGATTTTGGACGCGATGGTGAAAGCCGCGATTGCCGGTCCCGTACAACCACCGACGGAGCGATGGGTCGACGCATTTTTCGGTGCGCTGAAAGACGATAGCGACGACGGCTGTATGGTGTATCCGGCCTGTGTGCAGTATGGAAACAAATTCGGTCTGGTAGCGAAGAAACACGACTTGCGTCACACGGACTATTTCGATTCTGCCGTGAACGTGTTGAACGTCAGATGGAGAAAATCGTTGTGGGGTTCGTGTCCGTTGCCGCCTTCAGACGTGGAGGCCGAGCACGACCGCGTTATCTCTCATATCAAACGGAAATGCGAGCACCATACCAGCGGTGACGACGTGGACGTGCAACTGTGCGCACTGGCTCTGAACCGGTTGCGGAGTAACTTGGACATTTACAGAGGTGAACCCATTGGTTTGCCGGGATTGAGTATGACAAACGTCAAGTTTCAGCCAGAATTAATCGAGCCGGCTGGCTGTGCGACGATGGTGCAGATGTTGCAGAAAGAGTCTGAAAGCTATAGGAGAATGAGTCACGCGTACTTTGAACCTGAAGACGTAGTTGTGGTGGGATTTTACGATTGTCAAAAAGTCCTGCAGACGCGCAAATCCTCGTTCAGATTCAACGTGCCCCAACGACCTGTTTTCGCCAAAGACTATTTTGATCTTCATTACGGTAAGAGAACGCCAAAATGTTTCTACGCAATGGACACTGCTACTGCAGCGTCAGACATGTCTTTGACGTATACGGAAGAAATAGAAGAGATACGTTTTAAAGATGACGATTTCTTGAGAATCTCCGAACGAAAATGGCGATTTGAACCCAGTACTGTTAGTCTGGTGCATAAATCCGGATATTACGAAATCGTCAAACACGTAAAATCGGTGGACGACGATCATCAACGTGGAGGCGAAAATGAAGACGAAGACGACGATGATGACGATCACCCTAAAAATGACGAAGATTGGCTAAGGGTTTATAACAATGACGCAGGTCTTGAGTACTATGTGGGTAAAACTAGAAAGAACGTAATCAGGTGTATCGGTCAAACTTCGTGGGCGGGCATTGGAGGCGGGTGCACAGTAGAGTTGATTTCGGGAAACGATCCAGGCTACGGCATGCTGCAGCAGATATACCGGCGACGGAACGATGTCGATGGTGCCAAGGTCAACGCTGCGGAAGTGGAAATGTGCCGGTTTTACGGCAACGGGCGGGTGGTCGCCGAGTACGCGGACCGAACGAAAGTCACGTACTGGTCGAGTGGGAAAATCCAGCGGCCGTCGCGGTCTACTCGAACACCACTCCAGGAATCGTCGAAGAGCAGCACTGGTAGACCCAGGGCCTCCACCATCAGCAGCGATAGCACCGAAGGCGGTCCCACCAAAATCGAACCCTCAAAAAGCGTCAGCATCAAGGCAAAGAAGAGCCAGGCCCGAAGGACCACCAAAAGCGTAACCGGGATGGGCAGGAGTCCGTCAAGAATGAGACGGAAAAAGTCGACCATCTCGCCTTCCGGCACGAGTGAAAACAACAAAAACAACGACCCCCTTCAAGATCCGCGGATGAGGCGTCATGCTGACTACGTGGAACGGTTCTCGGAGGACGGTGCCACAAGGACGGTAGAGTTTGCCGACGGAACATGCATCGTGGGTGCGACGAACGTCCGTCGATCGTCGACGGTCGTCCCGCCGTACGAGTACATCCATCCCGCGTACCATACCGTGACCGAAGACCCGGACGGAACGTTTAAAGTCACCGGTGTCTGCACGATGTCCCGTGGTTTAGCCGGCGGACCGGTCGGGCTACGGTTGACCGACCGGTCGATGCGGATCGACGCTACCACCGACGCAGTGTATGTGTACCGGTCGGACGACGACGGCGACGACGACGAGCGGTTGACTGCCACTTTTGGATGGAACGGTTCGGAGTTTCTGTTCGAAAAGCGCGTGAACGCCGTCCGAGTGGTGACGGTACCACGGAAGCGGCAGCTGGGTGATGACCTGGTCCTAGGAATGACTGGTGCGACGATGGTCACGACCGAAGAAGCGGAGTCTGCATCTGAGTGTTTCGTCGTCAGACGAGGTATGTCGGGATTCAGGACGCTGGATAGCCTCCGATATGAGCAATTCGCCGATGGTGTGCGCGGACGCCAGCACACGGCCGTGCGCGAGAGTCAACGGGTTAGGACCGTTACTGTTTTCGCGGCACATGACGTCGATGTGGAAAAGCCATGGGTGACCGGTCCACCCGCGGTGGCGATTGGCGAACAGTACGCGTGGCTGAGACCATTTTCGGGCAAAGTCGCCGCCTTAGACGACGAGCGAGTCCCAACCACAATCCAGCTGACGTCTCGTTCATTCCGCAAGGTAAACATCGATTACGGTCCGCTCATCGAAGCTCTGATGCTGCAGCAATACACCGGTTCGGGCAGTCAGGCCACGGTGGACGTCCCGCCCGGGAAACTACGGGTCCGCGTATATGTTCCCGACGTGGACGCGTTGAGGAAGATTTACTCACCCGGGGATTCTCGGAATCTCGAATTGTCGTCATCGCGGCGCGATTCGGCCGCGGCGCACGACGAACGGTTATCTGCGAAACTGGCTCATCTCAAACAAGAGAGGTGTGACGCGCTTGAGGCACGGTCGCTGATGAGACAAGGCCGGTTCGTTCCATTCTTCCACGCCGATGATTTCGGACCTTTGAGAACGCATCTAAAAGCCAACGGTTTGTGATATTATGCGGAGTGATGGAAATGGACAGGGCTAGGACTACAAATTTCGGAGCCCTGTGCAAAATAGTTTAAATATAAAATAATGTTTTGTTGAATAATACTTAGGTTTATAAATTATAATAATTATACACTACATGAAGTTAGGTGATATGACCGTTTGTGATTTTTGTGACTTTAATACCATTGATTTGGTGGCCCGACGTTTTTGGGAGTCTCGTTTCGAGGGAGGAAAAGTTTTTGATGAATTTGAACGTCTAGTTTCATAAGCCGTATAAATTGATAACTGAATTAGGCTGATACAGATCCTCGACGTCTGCCTGGTGATTTTTGTACCTATATTATAATAAATATAAAGCAGAAATCCGGCACAAGTGAAATTTAATCTATGTGTTATTGTATTATGCTCCCTAGGTAGGCAATCCCCTAGGATTTTACTGATTGTAGAATACTGATTTGGTTAGAAAACGTTACTCCGGTGCTTCATTGTATTTACGTAAACAAATATGTAAGTCAAAGTTGAATGTCTGGCAATTAGTCACCTCAAGTGAAAATCGGTTTACATGCAACTAAGCTACCTAGGTAGGCAATCCGGCTATAGCGGATATAGCGATGAGTGATAGTAAGTAAAATTAGAAAATTCAGTTTCAATGTTATTATTGCCATTTAAAGTTTGTTGTTTTTACTTTAAAATATCCCTGGATTTAGGTATTATGTAGCACCACTTTGAGTAAGTCTTGGTGTAAAAACAAAACTTTTAATAGCCCATATAGACCCAGAGATAATAACGAAAAAAATGAATGAAACATCATGTATGAATGTATGATAGAAATAGAAATGTAATATAATGAAATATACTCAGTGATGTACAGGCTTCCACTGTGTTCCTGATCAGAATCGTTTTTCGAATGCAATGATTTGTCACTGAATTCAAATTTAATACATTCATTACTCAATACAGCCACCAACTCTATGGCGAGGTACACCCTACTAGCTACTGCAGGTGCAGTGCAGTAGCCCACTTTTTTAGATTCTGAGCTGAGCAATGAATGTATTGATTTTACAATAATGTGTTTTTTTCTAATTATAAATATTTTTTCCCATAGTAAAAATAATCCTTCGATTTTAAACTTTAGTATCTATTACAATGTCAAATTTAAAAATGCACAGTAATTTTCAAAAGCGTCGGGAAAAACAAACAAACAAATAAAGAAAAACGGGGATTTTTATGCAAACCAGTTTTCGACAAAATCATAGGTACCCAACAGTATAATTACTTTTAATTTTCATCGGATGTTGATATTACTACCATTACATTTTTAAAATATATTTACGATTTTTGAGCTACCTATTCAAAGGCATAATAAAATATTAATTTTATTTAGTTTACTTCTACTATTGTTGATAAAAAAAATTTTATAAATCAAAATAATCAAATCGTCTAATTGAAAAAAAGACGAGCGTAAAATTTTATACAATCGTTGTTTAAAGTTAGAATTTTGATAAAATTCGTCAAAATCTTGAAAATGGGTAAATTATTTTAAACAGTTAAATGTATAAAATTGTCAGTTATTATAGGTAAGGTTAGAAAATTTAAAACATGTTATATCATAACCAGGGCTCGGGACTTAAAGCACTTAAAATCATTAAAATAAGCGCTTAAATAAGCACTTAAAAACATCATTAAAGCACTCAAATAAGCATTTAAAAACCTTAAATTTAAGCAAAAAAATTTATTAAAAAAAAAAAACAATAAAATAAAAATAAAAATTTATCTTTATATTATAAAAAAAATTAAACTTCATTTGCAGGACTGAGGATTTTATGGATTTTCCAAGGGATTTTCTGAAAAATAAAATGTAAACAATATTTACAAATAGTTGAAAAAAAATAATTTTTTAATAAATTTTAATACATTTTTTTATTTAAATTATTTTTAATTTTAATTCTATCAAAAACAACTTTGCAGTAGAAAACCATAAAAAAGTATGAAAACTGGTCAAAAAAGCAATAAATATCATAAAAACTTGAAATAAGCATTTTTTTGAAAAATCACTGAAAAAAGCAAAAAAAAGCACTCTCAAATTTCATAATTGAATGTGTTGTAACATGACATACACTTCTATAGTACTCTGCTACATTTTATGTCAATCTAAAAAAATAAGCAAATGCTTTAAGTCCCGAGCCCTGATCATAACTCATAAGTCATAAGTAGTTACCGTCACCAAAATATCTAAAAAAATATACAAATACAATTTTGTTGTAGACAATATTTTAATTACAAATTTTGGACGATATTTTGATGAAGAATAACAATTTAAGTTATTTATTTAAAAATATTATTATAATATAGGCTGAGTTCACTTAGAGAAATCGATCCACTTGAAATCTTTTTTAGTATAGGTACAATGATATTATATCATTGAATTCAAATTTATCTCCATCCAGTACAGTGACCCACTTGACACACAGCATAACAGTATCCACCTTTTTTAGTTTCTGAGTGGAGCGATGAATGTATTGATTTTTCAATGATATGTGTTTGTTTTTCATTTTTTTTTATTTTTGTGTCTGTCATCACCTTTTAGAACAGTAAAAATGCTTAGATTTTCTTCAACAGTATCTTTTCTGATAGGAAAGTAAATCTAGTTGGTACTTTGTGGGGTCAAAAGTAAAAATTTCAAAAGCGCCGAAAAAAACAAAAGAAAAATAAACTGGCATTTTTACCCAAAAAAATGTGTTCTGTTTTCGAGAAAATCAAATTTTGACTGAATGTTTATATTAGCATTTTCTATACAGCATATCATTTTACTAATATTTTTACTTATTTTGAGCTGGTTTTTCAGTTTTCATTTTTTTTTAGTTTGTTTTTTCTATAAATATCAATAAAATTATTAAGTAATTATTATTATTATTATTATTATACTAGGTTTTTGCTATTGGCAATCCAATTTAAAAATTATCAATAACTCCAAAAAAATGCGGGTAGGTAATGTCTCGGATACGGAATATAGTATAATCAATTCTTAGATTTTCTTCTAAGACAAAAATAAATAGCATGAAATAAAATATATTTCTACGAAACCAATTTACCTTACTTTTAAATAAATGGATTATAAATTTTCAAATAATTTTGTTTTGCGTTATTTTTCGTTTAATGATATTCTATAAATTACGTTTTGTGATATTTTTTGTTTAATGATAATATATTATATATTATTTTGTTATTCGTTATGCTTTGTTTTGCAATATTTAATTATTTTTGATTATCGCTTTCCGTTATAATTACGTTTACAAATATCAATTGTTATTTGTTAAATATAACGTTATAATCATATCGTTATTAAACGTTTGCAAGCCCTGGTATCTATGTAGATATTCTTTAAAGTATCTGAATACTTTTACTGTAAGTTGAAAGTTCATTACAAGACAAAAGTTTATCAGATGAGTTAGATTTAAATTATTCGTTTTAGGAATATTTGAATTTTCAAGTGAAATAATATTGCCTCCTTTACTGATTTATTTACTTTATCGTTGTCACTTGCGAGTGTGATCGTGTAGACTTCCTGACAAACAATTCCTGTGTAGGATATTGGAGAATGGAGAATAAGGATATTTGGAGAAAGGTAGGAACATGAGCACTTTTAATGACTTTTAGAGGGGTTAAGTATCCCCAAGTCTTCTTGTTCCCTCTCTATTGGGCCTACAGACTATTTCACATTATGTTGTGTATCTATGTGTGTGTAATATGTGTGTGAGAGATATATAAATTAAATAGTTTTTCTAAATATTTACTCACCATAAATACACATTTTACAAAGCATTTGTAACTTGTAAGTAGGTACCTATATTGGCTATATTATCGTTAGGTAACCTTTTTCGAAAATAATAATAAAAGCAATAAACATTCAATATAATATGCTTCTAAGAAAACAATAATAGGTAGTATGTACCTATTCTATACTAAGAAAACAATAATACCTACTATTAGTACCTACTACTTACTAAGAAAACTCGAATTGAATACCATTTTCTATCGATTTATACTGACTTGTAATCGTAATTCATCAAATGAATGTATAATGTGTATTAATATATTTATATAAATGAATTAATAACAATTATATCCGGAGGTAATTAACTATTTATTTATTTAAAATTTTAATAGGTATTAATTACAATATTGGTTTAGTTAGTAAAGCGTTGGAATTTGTAGACTGTATACAAATCATATTGGATTATTCCAGAATAAAGGCAAATTATAATAATATAATACTTATAATAGGTAGGTATGACTCCGACGCTCACAATGAATTTCAAAACAACCAGATAGGTACCTACTTTACTTATCTATAATATTATACATTATAATAAACTTACAAGTTATATTATGCTGATTAAGTCATAACCACGAACATATTTTGTCAGCGACAGCGGCTTTGGTCTGATTACATACAAAATATAATTAATTCTACTGGCTACTATATACTGCACGGATCGAGGTCGACCCACTTTTCTTAACTGATACGCTTTTCTTATATAATACAAAATTTAATACATAACACGATATTACACTATAATGTACATGAAATTTGATGTTCGTTCATAAATCATAATAAATAGCTATAAGTATCTACTTTACCTAGTAGCCAGTATAGGTATAGGTACTAAATGCTAAATTAGTAAGTACTAATTATTATAAGTACGTCTACTAAATTGAGTTTATTCATCTGTGTATGGTCGTGTGCACTATATTTAGTAAATTGAAACTCATTTACAAAACCGTCTACCTTTACCGTATTATCATCGTGATTCAATTCCTTGCCGTTATAAAATGTGGTCTATTTCTATAGGTACCTATTCTGACTACTGGGCGATCAGGAATGCTTATTATAGATAGGTACCAAGGAACGAATTAATATGTAAATTCATATTTTTATTGGAATATTTTATTTAAAGTTTTATACAAAATGTTCAACTTTTAAATCATTTTTATTGAAATTACACCAATTTTAGTTTACATATTATTTTGGTAAAATTAAATTTTTTTTTCATATTACACTAATTTGTAAATATTTTAAAACACAATATTTTGGCGTTCATAATGTATACGGTTTTAAACCATTTCGCAGTGATCTAATACAGCAGTATATTATAATAGGTACGATAAACATTGTCATCCGATTAACATCGACAATAAAGATTAAAAGTACCTACTTAGGTATATAGGTATATTAACTGTTAAGAAGAGGCGGATTGGGCCATCCGCGGCTGGGTTCCGGGGAAGTTCCCGGTGGTCCAACTCTCGTATAAAACTCTCAGCTGATGACGTATTTGGAAGTTGGATTACAAATTATTTGTTGGGTGTAACTTTAATACTTTTAGATATTGTGTATACTGGTTGTTCTAATCCGTGTAAAATAAGAAAGAAAATGTTTTTAAAAAAAAATTTTCGACTCAATTATGTTATTTTAGATTCTGAACGGAGAGATGCGAATATGTATTGATTTTTGACATTTTTGTATTTTTTGTTGTTTGAATACACGATAAGTAATCAAAACAATGTTTCGATTTTTAACTTCAGTATCTTATTCGATGGGAAAGTGATCCTTTTTGGTGCATTGGGGGGGGGAGGGGGTCAAAATACTCAGTAGTTTCCCAAAGCTTCTTGAAAAACAAAAGAAATTAAGGAAAACGAAAATATTTAAGCAATATTAAAACATAATATTTTGGTTTTTGGTGTAACTCTCAAACAAACGGCTGTAGATAGGTACATACAATTTTCACTGAATATGTATAATATTAGCATTGTGTATACAATTTTCAAAATTTGACTTGTTTTGAGCTGCTTATGGAGATTTTAAGCGTCTAATTTTTTTTTAGTTTTGTTCTATAAATATCAATAAAATATTATTTGTTAGGTTAAAAAGATTTTCAATTTAATACAAGGCGCTTACTAAAATGTTATAGTTTCAGTTGAAAAATATTAAATATACTTATCTAATCACATTTTCTTTTTATAAGCATTTAAAGTTCGAATTTTGACAAAAGACATAAAAATCATGAAAATTTGCAAAATTATTTTGAGTTAGAATTCCATAACATTTTTTCTTTTAATTTTTTCTTTTACTATGATTTTAAAATTTAATACGAGATTCTTCATAAGTTTTTCTACCTTTATCAAAAAAAATCTCTACCGGAAAGTCAAATTAAATTTTTATGAGCGTTTGAAGTTCAAATTTTACAACATTAGATATTCACTCGATTTCTTATGTAGGTATCGATTTTCTTAACTTATTGTTAATTCAAAAACAAATAACCGTAGACACTATTGAAATGTTGGTACATCATATTATGTTTATTTTATTATTTTCTATAGGTAGGTACTTGATAACATTTTCAGAATATTTTGACTTGTTTCGTGTTGTTTACGGACATTTTCAATTTTCAATTTTTTCTATAAATGTCAATACAATTTTATTTGTTGGGTACAATGCTTGAAAGTGTCTTGTAGCTTCTCACAAATTATTAAAATATTAAAAATACATAGCTAGACAAGATTTTTTTAATAAGCTTTTAAAGTTCAAATGTTCACATCATTTATCAAATTGAAAATTTTCAAATTATTTTAAGCTTAATTGGTATGTTAAATAGATGTAGTTGTTCCGTGTTCGTTGCTAGGTATTCCATTTTTTTTAGTTTTTTTTCTAAATATATCAATAAAATTTTATTTGTTGGTTAAAAAAGCTTGAACATTTATTAGAAGTCTCCTAGTATATTGTTTCAAAGGCAGATGAAAAATACTAAAAATTCAGAGTCACAATTTTTTTTTACAAGCATTTTAGGTTCAAATATTGACAAAATAGGTAAAATGCCAAACATTTGCAAATTATTTTGAGTTAGAAATTCATAAAAAATTTTCTTTTTAAATTTAATTTTGAAAATGTAATACAAGAATCCTTATAAGATTAGTTAATAACTACCTTTATCAAAAAAAAAAAAAAAAAAATGTCTAAGAAAGTCAAATTAAATTTTAATGAGAGTTTGAAATTCAAATTTTTACAACATTGGATATTTACACGATTTCTCATATAGCGATTTCCTTATTTTGTTGTAATTCAAAAACGAATAACTGTAGATACATGAAAATTTCACTGAATGTTTATATTAGCATTTCCTATACACCATACAATTTTCCGAATATTTTGACTCTTTTTGTGCTGTTTACGGACATTTTCAGTTTTCATTTTTTTAAATTTTTTTTTTTATAAATATCAATAAAATCTGTTGGGCCAAAAAGTGTAAGAATGTAATACAAGGCTCCTGATATATTGTTACAATAATAGTTGAAAAATATTAAAAATACATAGGCACAATTTTTTTTTATAAGCATTTAAAGATCGAGTTTTGACAAAATTTATCAAATTTAAAATTGAATAATTATTTTGTAGTGAAAAATGTATAAAATGTTCAACTTTTATATCTAAGGATTGAAAATTTAAAACAAGATTCCACGTAAGTATTTTATTCTGTTATCAAAAAATCTAAAAAATACAGAATTACAGTTTATTTTTATAGTCCTTTAAGTTCAAATTTGGACGAAATTACATAATAAAAAACCTAGAATAACTATTTTAGTTATTTTGTTGTGATTGTATAATATTATTCGTGGGTACTTGAAACTTCTAAAGTACACTATTATATAGATATTATGATAGTATCAGAGCTGGATTAAGGCCCAATGCCGCCATGGAGCAAACATTTTTTGCCGCTCCTCCAGCCACCCCCCCCCCAATCCACCACCACCAAAAAAACATGAAGTAATATGTAAGTATTTATTTATTTATTATCTAAGTATTTATATCAAATTATTTTTACATTTCATATTTATGAAATTTTTGTTTTGATACGGATACATTTTTTGAAGAGCTGGTAATAAGTTCTAAGTTAGGAGACGGAATTTCATTGTTTTTTTGTTCATCAAAATTATTAGTTTCAGCTAATGAATCAATAATAGATAGACTACTAGAATTAAGTTCGTTATTGTTGAGTTTTTCTACAACTTCGTCGTTTTGAACACTTGAATATGAATCCTAAAACCAAAGAATAAAACTGTGACGTCGAACAACAAAATTGAATTCAATAAAACCAAAATTAAACAAAAAATATTCAATTGTATCACAAAATATATCATTACTATCTAATAGAATATTAAAAAAATGTTCTAAATAAATTCGAACGTAACAACCAAAGATGGTTTATAATTTGTATAAAATAAAATACCAACATGATTTTACGTAACGTCAAGTTATGTACTTACTAACTTACTAAAATCCTACTTATCGGCTACAGTGTAATACAAAGACATATTTTATGTAATATTTCAAAAATTTACCTTTTTAAAAAAACTATCTAATTTTGCCGTTTTTGCAATAACTTTTTCTTCTTTCAACTTTTTTTCTAATGCTATTTTTTAATATTTCGAACCACTCAGTCTTATTCTTTTCATTATTACTAGTACTACTTCGTAACTATACAACTGACTGACAAATCACATTAATAAAATATTAGTTTAAAACTTTAAAGGTTTGAACTCGTCAACTGCGCATGAAACACTACACGTCTCCACAACTAAAGCGACTGCAGATATTGAGATTTGATATTAAACACAAATTGTAGATATTCGGTCAAAAATACAATTATATAATATTTAATCAATGCTTATACCTATATAAGTTATAGCCGATAGGCTACTTCTATGAATTATTGTAATCGAAATCGATAAGACATCGTATAATACGTTACTTAACGTCAACACGCGGGTTCCGTTCTAATGTATGTGTTATCTTATCTACCGTACGATATTCGAATCCAATTTTCAATACTTAATTTAAGAATTAGGATAGTCGACGAATGACAAGAATAATTGTAACGACAATTATTCACATTTGATTAAATTATAATTTATAAGTAGAATTCAAAATTGAGAAATAAAAATAATTTAGCATCATTTTCAATTTTAATTTACAAATTATTTTTAAAAATACCCATACTAAAAAAATATTTTAACATATTGTAATTTATTATTTATTAGACTGGTAGTGCAAATTTTGACGCCCCTCAAAATTTGCCGCCTGGAGCAAACGGACCCGGACATTTCGCCGCCACAGACAAACCTGGTTAAAGAAAAAGGTACCTAATCTATTTATACAAAATAGCATAAACTTAATGTAGTTTAGTATTCATGCTCATTTTTAATTTGTATTTTTCTCAAAAATGTGTGCATTTAAAAGTGTTTAAAAAATGTTCACTATTTTATTTTGTAGTATATTTATGAATTGCCTTTTTATATAAATTAAATGCCTTTTTTTGCCTTTTTTTACATTTTAAATGCTTTTTTTTATTGATTATATTGCCTTCAAATCCGAACCCTACTTATTAGGTAGTTATTTGCTCAATAACTTATGGTTTAAAGGCAAGGCCGGCGGCAATGGTGGTATGGTGGGTTGGCACCCCCCCCCCCCCCCCTTTTAAATTTTACGTAACTATCAGTCGGCATTTTCTTAATAACAGAGAGCTGACAGAAATTATAAGACTTGTTATACAAACTGTTTTCCTAGATTTTCTTAGGTTATAATTTTAATAATAAAAACGATAACGGGCCCTTGGCAGTCAGTAGTATGTTGATATCTAAATCGGTAATTACAGTGGATGACACTGTTAATAGTTTACTACGTTATAAAAAAATTTAAATATATAAGTGGATATTTATTATTTATAATCAATGACTATTGACTCCACAATAGTGTTAGTATACAAATAAGGGGAAGTAGAATTCCTTGTATTTCAACTATACGCACTTGACAATTTAAGAGTTTACTGATTTAGAAATCAAAATACTGCTGATTGCTATACGCCTATACGTATACCTATAATACCTATAGGTAATAATTTTTTTAGTACCGTCGTACATCGGTATGCTATCGCTAATCGCCATCTCAAGCACCTATCTGTGGGCTGTGGGTGGTAACAATATATTTATATAGGTTATTATTACAGTCAGTGGTGTCATTTCAGTTTCCTATTTCAGTCGGAAAATACTTGATCTCACCCCCCCGTGAAAATCGTATAACGCCGGCCCTGTTTAAAGGTATAAAATATATAATTAATAAGTTATATATTTATGTGTTATGTCTTAAACTGTTGTATAGGGCTCAGCCCGTTAATAAATAAATATTTAATTAGTTAGGTACTTAGGTACCTAATATGTAAATATTAAAAATACCGTTCAATTAAACATCAAATCAATCACATTTATAGATTGTTACATAATTATACATTTATATAATTTATTTATGAGCATATATTATAATATATTAATTATAGGCACCTAATACCTACTTATATAATTTATTAATACAACAGTATGATATGATACTGCTTCACTGCGATGAGTTATGCATTATAAATGTGGCTTGTTACTGTTTAAATTGCTTGTCCTGTAATGTAAACATCTATGATTTTTACTGACTATACGTTCCAATTACTATTTTTTTTCAAAATGGTAGGTATACTATAATGTGCCCAGGATGATAACAAGGCATTTTTGATGTCGACAGATCGAAGCATTCTGATTTAAACTAAGCATAAACAGACTGACAGAATTAATTATAAATATAGGTAACTAAGTAGGTAGTAAGTACCTACATAGTTATTCACTGTACACAATTATTATACATGTGTATTCAAAACTAATTTTGTATCACAAACCTTTATTTATAAAAAAACTTTTATGTTAAGTATATAATCTTTTTACACCTATGAATGTTATTTATTTTATGAACCTACCTATCTAAGTCAAAAATATAATTCTTTTCCATCAAACCTATTCCTTTATATATAGTGTTTACTATATGAATATATTAGTCTACCACTAGACGACTGAACAATATAATATAGATCCTCCTCGACTTACTATAATCAATGAAATAAATTATTTAATAAGATAAAAGGCTATAGTATAATATATTAATATAAAAGCATAGAATATAGATATTTTATCTTTACTAATTTACGACATATACCCCTTTCGTTTTTAAAACTTGATTTAGGTACACTACACATATATAAGTAATTGCTTAATATGATTAAAAATGCAATAAAATTGCTATAATAAACAAAATGTGAATATATTTTCAAAATTCGAAGGGTTGGTCGGAATTTTGGTCTAGCGGCGAAACGGTGGCGGCGAATCGGTGGCGGCGAAACGGTGGCGGCGAAATGTCCGGCGGCGAAACGGTGGTGGCGAAATGTCCGGCGGCGAAACGTCCGGCGGCGAATCGGTCGGCGGCGAAACGTCCGGCGGCGAATCGGTGGCGGCGAAATGTCCGGCGGCGAAACGGTGGCGGCGAAATGTCCTAGACCCTGGAGCAAATGCTCCATTTGCCACCTAGTATAATGCGGCCCTGGATAGTATCAGGGTTTGTTGTTGATGTATAACGCGTTACCTAATGGATACTGTGATATGGTTAATTTCGAATCTATTATAGGTACCTACTGGCTACTATAGGTCAATTTTTTTTTAAATACCATAGATAAGTAAATAATATGTCTTATACCTAGACTCTGACTCTAGACTACTGACATACCGTCTCCGCTCAGAATCGTTTTTCTTAAACAATGATATTATATCATTGAATTCAAATTTAATACCATCCATTACACAGTGGCCCACTTTTAACCTACTGTGCAGCAGAGCACCTTTTTATAAGTAAATTAGTCACATATAAAATATACTTTAAAGAAATGTTGATCACTGTTGAACTATAGGCTGCAACTAAATAAAGTTAAGAACATAATATAGGTAGTAATAGCCAATAGGTACTATATGTTTATATATTATATTTGTATTTTGTAGATTGCATACATGTCACGTGTGACCAAATTATATTATTTGCGTGGTCCAAATGTCACTTGCAGACATCAATTATAGTCTACTGAAATTGAATATTTTAATATAGGTAGGCATCTCCCACTGTGCCATGTGATTAAAGTTACTTCGTGGAGATGATAAATTTGTAGTCTCAAATAAAACCCTTTAGATATATAATATGAATATCTATTTTATATATATTTTGACAAGATAATTATAATAATTATGAATTTTAACATCATATTTGTTACTCCTATGTAATGGTTTATGGACGTTAATATAAAAATATAAAATGTTGGTTCATCTCAACAAAGTACCTACCTACCTAACATTTAATGTAGTTTTTGATATTTAAATATTTAATTGTAGTGATTAGTGACATATTCTATGGTTACTATAATACTACTGTAATCTTACTAGATACTATAAATTATTAAAATATACTTTTTTTTTTTTATAATAATAATAATATTTATTGTTACCAAATTAAAATTAATGTACAAAACATCTTATAAGCAAAAATAGTAAGTGATCAAAGTCTTAAGTGATTAAAAAAATGAAAAATAATACAAAAATAATAAAAAAAAAAAAAAAAAAAAAAAAGAGAGAAATAATAACAATATAACTGTAATATACATAAGGATAATAATTACAGTAAGAAGTATATAATCAATAAGAAAAATTAATATGCAGTATACAATCATAGATATTATAGGAATGGATAGGACACACCTAGTATACTGGATTCGTAAGAAGTTGCTATCTTTTTTGGGGAAGAGAGAAAGTTCAATATCTACGAGAGAGATAGACTATAAGAGTGCTTTTTGAGGTTAGGTTACAAAATTGTAATATTATGAATAATGATAATTAAATTAAAATATGCAATAAATTATAATTAAAATAATTAAACTGTTATTTCATATTCATAATTTTATTATTTGTTTTTGTTTTTTTAAATCGTATTAATATGTATCAATAATTAAGGAACTCTTATAACCTTAAAAATGTTGTCACTTTATTCTCAGTTGATAAGCCCGATGTCCTATCCAGTCTTATAATATCTATGTATACAATACGTTGCAAAAGGCATTATTGCAACGAAACATTATTAATATATTTTTTATACATTTTAAAGCTGTTAAAACCATGAATATTAAAATTATATTTAATACAAAATGTTATGAACTTAACATAGGTACTAATATGTATTTTTAATTCTGAGCGTAGCAAATAAATGTATTGTATTTACAATGATTTGTGGTTTATTTCTACAATTGAGGTAGTAAAAATGTTAAGATTTTTCACATAATTGCTTTTTTTTGAATTGAAAAGTAAATTTAGTTGGTACTTTAAGAAGTCAAAGTTAAAATGCTCAGTATTTTTCGAAAGCTTTAAGAAAAACTAAAAAAATGGTAATTTTACACAAAATCAACTTTTGAAAAAATCGATTTTATTTTTTTAGTGTAACTCAAATCTAATAACCGTAGACACTTGACATGTTAACCAAATGTTTATAATACAATTTCCCGTTATATTTTTGAAATATGTTGACTCAATTTGAGCTATTTATAGCCTTCAGACATTTTTCAAATTGTTTACATGTTTTTAAATTTATTGTCAATAAAAACAGTTTCACTTACTGAGTGAAGAAGCTTGAAAATTTAATGTAAGGATCCTCATAAGATTGTTTACTAGTAGTTTAAAAATATTAAAGATATAAAGAAAGATTAGTTTTTAAATGTATTTAAAATTCTAATTTTGACAAAATTCAAAAAAATTCCAAAAGATTTGCAATGCATTTTTCAGTTAGAAAAAATTAAAATTAAATTTAATAATTAATAATAAAATAATATAAATTAATAATTTAAAATTATTATTAAATTTTAAATGTGGTAAATTTTGCCAAAATTTGAACTTTAAATGTTTATAAAAAAAAAATTGTGCCTATGTATTTATAATATTTTTCAACTGTTATTGTAACAATATATCAGGAGCCTTGTATTAAATTTTTAAAAATTGTGACTGGATTTTTAATTTTTTTCATGTGTCTTTGAAACAGTATACTATTAGCCTTCTATTAAATTTTCAAGCTTTTTTAACCGACAAATAAAATTGTATTGATATTCATTTAAAAAAAATGGAAATTGAAAATGTCCGTAAACAGCTCAAAATAAGTCAAAATATTTGGAAAATGTTATGGTGTATAGAAAAGGCTAATATAAACAATCAGTCAAAATTGCATGTAGCTAAGGTCATTTGTTTAAGAGTTGCACCAAAAACCAAAATCGATTTTTTCGAAAACAGATTTTGCGTACAAATTCCCGTTTTTCCTTAATTTTTCTTTTGTTTTTCACTGAAAACTACTGGAACATTTTTACTTTTGACTCCCCAAAGTTCCAACTAGATTCACTTTCCTATCAGAAAAAATACTGTTGAAGAAAATCTAAGCATTTTTACTGTCCAAAAAGGTGATACAGACACAAAAAAAAATAAAATTGAAAAAAAAAAATACACATCATTGTAAAATCAATACATTCATCGTTTCACTCGGAATCGAAAATGAAATACAAAAACAAGGTACACAATAAAAAAAAACATTTTTAATCATAATAATTGAAGGATTTTAATCAAAATGGTTAGGGTAGTGAAATCGATTATTTGGATCCATTGGTGGTTGAGATCGGTAATCATACCCTGGAGGCATGTATGGTTGTTGATATGGGTAATTATGTCTTATAAATAAGATAAACTATTTAAATATTATTTTCAAAAAAAATATAGTTCATTATAATTGATAAAGTATGTTGCTAAGCGTATGCCCGGAGTTGGGTGCAGTATCGGCTTGCAGCTGACCGGACATATTTTGTACCGAGAGCCGATATATGACCTATATATGTAGGTATTAGGTAATCGCGGAGCTGAACATGTTAAAAATACTTCATTAAAGACTTTTTTATTCATATTGATTTTAGAATTTAAGTATGTACGAAAAATCTGTTATGTATAAATGTATCTTATAAAAACGTTTATGTTTAGTTATTTCAAAATAAAATATTTTAAATATTAAAATCTTGGTTGGCTAAAATATTACAATCTGATCCTAGTATTGGTGGTAATCGGAATGAAAATCAAAAGGAAAAAAATCACCGACCCTAAGAAAAAAAATCCCCAAACTTAACATAACTGTATAAACTATACAAGTAAATATTTTTAATATTTTATTAAATGCAGTTTATTAAACTTTTCAAGGGCCTTATTGATTCCTAGATCTGAAATCACGTATTTTTGCGGAATTATAAGAACATTTCAGTCTATTCCATTTTAATGCATTTCGTATGCCTTTCAACTCTTCTCCTATATCGGAACTCACTCGTCACGTCTTTGAGACTGTGTGTGATCCTTATCACATTCCTTATTCGAATGCCCCTCTCCGTGCTTGAACTATAAATAAACATAAGTATAAAACGAACTAAGCATAAATCTATCCTTTGGATATGATATTGCAGGTAATTGTGCTCGGAGTTTAAAAGAGCTCTGGAGACTAGACCCTTTTTACCTTATATTATAGTTTATATGTTACATACATTTTTGTTTCTTTTCAAAATCGGCATTCTTAATAATTTATTAATCATAAAATATAAAGAAACAACATTTTGTGGTTTAGTTTAATTTATATTTTCAGCTATAAATGCTGATTTACTATAATATAATATTATATCAGTGGTTTTTTTTTATGTAGGAATAACTTATTAATGTTATGGTTGGTAGGTATACAATTATTCTGTGCAGAATAATTGTCATAAAAATATAAAAGCTTAAACATTATATTAAATTAAATTAAATAAAAACAAAAATTAAATTAGTAATATATATAGTACCTACTATAAATTTCCCACGAGACTGCCACATATTTTGGAAAGCCGAAAGTAAAGTGACAGTATTTCCAATTTCATAAAATTATCAAACATTGAATATTATAGTGTTGATTTAACTCTTGTAACACTTTTGATAGTAAAGTTGTTAAATTTAACGAATTTTGTATTTGAATTAATATCATAAAGAGGTTATAGATGAGAATATAATATATTTTAAACCATGGGGTATATTATTTTACAATAATAAAATTCATGTTAAAAATTAAAATAACCCCATCCACATATAATTTTTCAATACAACTATACATTACTTCAATTTAATTTTGTGTGTAATATTATTAAACTTATTCATCTTAAAAATAATATAAAACATAATTTATATTTTATCACAGCTAATAAAATGTTCTCTTTGATCATATTTTGAGTTTTAATTTTTGAAGCACTGTTTTTCTTTTAACTTGGAAGTGTTATTATTTTAATGTAGAACTTACATTTTACTTGTACCTATATCAAATTTATATATATTATTCTAATATATATAAAAAATAAAAACTGTATAAATTAATTAATTTAAAAAAAATGAAATTTTATTGCATGTCAAGACTTGGTTAAGTTGAAAAGTTATTATTAGCTAACAAGAAATCAAATACTTACCGACCGTCAGACACATATTATAATCAGTCACTCAGGGATGTAAAAAAATATTTATTTAAATATATTTTATTTTATGTTTAAAGTAAATTTTTGATGGACTATGTTGGGTGTAGGCACATTAGACAGAGAAAATAAATGAGGTTCTGGTGCAAGATTATCTTAATAACTCAGATTTTGTTTACAATTTTTATTTGGATAGGTGAATTCGTTGTAGTTAGGTGGGAGCAAGGAATAAAATAGGAATTGAGATTGACAAGTTAGAGCTTCGTTTTTTTTTGTATTTTTTTTCTATTCAATTTTCTAAATTATGTAATAAAATATTTCTTTATAATATTAGGTTGAACTCATTTTTACAGTACCAACAATAATTTCAACTTTCACAACAATCCAAAAGCAAAAACTGGAGTTAAATAAACTCAAATAAACTTGAAATAATTCCTTATGGTGATAAAATACAATTAAATATGACTTGTTATATTCAATTTGATAAATTAACAATAACTGGTGTTAGCTCTACATCACTATTATTTTAGTTGAATCTGACTTACATAAAAAATATATGGAAGTAGAAACTTACTAATGGCAAATTGAATAGCAGTGTTGAAAAAGTTATTTTTTAAAAGTAGGCAACTAATGGAATTACATTACTTATTACGTTATAGAAATAAAGAAAACAATTTACTATCTACAGACTACAAAGCTCTCATTCAGTTCCTTTGTTGTTTATCTTATTCATTATAATGAATTACATTTTTAAACTTCTTTTTACAGATGATGTGAAATTGCCACTCAAATTTCATTTTATAAAAAAAAAAATTGTAAATATTATATTTTGGTTTATTTAATATTAGCTGGTTAATTAATAGGTTTTGATAAACCATAAAAAGGTAATTGATTATTATGATAGGTCAAGTAGTAACTATACTTGAAAATACTCATCGGATACATACAATTACACTCTAATAGTTTATCTTGTTCAAATTAAATATGAAAATATTTATCATCTTATAAACCACTTTATATAAGGCTAACATAGTAATATCGAAGTATTTATTAATATTTTAAAGCTAATAATAATATTATATTTCATCAAAAGTCATATTTACTAACGTTCTTAGATTCTTCATATCAGCGAGGCCTACGAAGAATTGGACATTGGTTAAGGGGAGTCGATCCCACCTGTGTTTTAAACCAAAATAGACCTATTTTATGCAAACTGTATAATTGTACTGACAATTCTAGTCATCGAATTAAACTTCTAAAACATATTTGAATTCGTCATGAAGTTTACAAATAAAACGACTTTTAATTTTTTGTAACTGAACTACTAAACTCTTCAAATTTATATTTTTAAATAATTTTGAATACCTACTTCAAATAGTGTGTTATTGACATGTGCAGCAACTTCTGGCTATTTTGTTTACTCAACAATGATCATTTATTGTACACACATTCCGCATGACCGCATGGCCGTGGGTTGTACGTAACGTATGTAAACACATAGAAAATTGCCTATATTAAAATCCTTGAAAATGGTCGGCATTTAAGATGAATGCTATGTAATAAGGTTTTAAAATATACGATAAGAAATATTTAACTTTGTGATATTTATTGTTTGAAAATACATAATAATTGTCGCATCAATAAGGAGAGTGGAAGTTCTATTATAGCACTCCCACTCGGCACTCACAGAAAAAAACTTAAGGCTCTATAGTTGCGGCCACACCACGATCAATGTATATACAATATAAATTATAGTGAACACCCGACAACATAATAATAATATTTTATGCAAGTAGGTATCATAATATTATATACAGAGCAACGAGAACAATTCAAATGCCTGGCACTATGAACTACAGTTTCCGGACAACTCGACGTGCCATGGTTCGGTGCGCATTTGCGTTGTGAGAAAATAATACAAATGAGTTGTTCGGATAACGGCAAAGAAAACGCGTTGGAAATGCAGAATAAAGAAAAATCTGAATAATTCGCTACGCGATTAAAATTGTACAACAATATGCGCTCGTTGCGAATTAGTAACAATTATTATTATAGCATATACGTTTAAGTTAAATGCTTTAACACTGCAGCTGTAGTTAACGGATGTATAAGTATGCAAAGTTTTAATTTACATTTCGATGTTATTAAAATGTATTTGCAGTGTACTTGCAGTCGTTTTGCAATGCAATTAATCAAACGTAATCAGCAAAAGTCACCCAAATGCAATAGTTCCTTACGATATTTCGATTCTTTTCGATGCAATTGGAATATTGGATAAGATAGGTATTTCGTATATGATACAAATTTTATAATTAAATAATAATAAAAGGATATCGGTTTTTTGACAAATTCTTTAAAATTTTATTAAAATTCGATATTAAGAAGATTCCCCCACTTATTTGTGGTCACCTGCATTTATACAGAGGTATAATTAGGTATGTACCTATGTATTAATTTTTATTTTTATTGATGGATGATTTTATTGTTTAATATTTTAACTTCTGATGTCTTCTAATACGTAGAGCAACTATAAAATGGACGACGAACATCTTTAATCTATTTAATTAGTTTAATTTAATTTAATTTACGATTTACGCTACAGTCGAGTATTGTTGACGTTTTTATGTATAGTATAATTATTACAGTCGATACCTACTCTGTACTCATCGTTCTGACGACTGAGATACAGAGAGTTGGAGATGCTATCTAGTTGTTTTATATGTCTATGGGAGACTAGAATAGGTAAAACATGTAAAATGGTTAGGTACTGGTTAATGGTTATATAGCATGATAGCCACATACTGTAACATAGGTAGGTAGTAGCTACCTACTAGTCCAGTGGTGCTCCACCTTTTTTGGTTCACGGAACACTATTATACATCACAATTTTTCAAAGCACACCATGCACTTGACAACAACAACAACTTTGGTAACCACAGGGCTAAATAACCGCTCAACTAGTTTTAAATCACATCACAGCTCTTGAGGACAGTGTGGCACAGTATTTTACCCACATCTCAGTTGATAAGTATGATTGGATGCGCAATCCTTACGCTACTTCGTCAGAATCAACGACTAACCTATCTCTTGAGAAAGAAAAACAGCTGAACTACGACTGAAATATAATGAATTACACTAATTAGATTTTGGATGTATGCAAAGACAGAGTATCATATAATAGCAGGAGAAGCAATCAACATTTTGCTAGTTCGCTACACTTTTCAACCACCTGCTTATGCGAGTTAGGCTTTTCGGCATTAACAGACATAAATAACAAAAAAACGGGAGACGCTTCTTTCCACTGACCATTGTGTGCTTGTCATCAGTTCGACCACGCATCGAACTTTTGTGTTCGACAAGCTCAAGTTCCTCACTAATAATTTAAAATATTTTCTCTTTATGATATAATATTTCTTTGTTTAAACAATTTAGTTCACAAAATATTATTTTGTTGCTGTATTTAAAAAAAAAAACAAATGTAATGAAATAAAATAAAATTCTGTTTTCAATATTTTTTTACCGCCATAATCACAAATATCAGACATTTCTAGCTGCGCACTGGTTGAGAACCACTGCACTAATCAGTTATCATCTTTAGGTGTCCGTGTGAACTCGTATTGTCGAATCTCGTCGGCCGTGTTGGTATTAGCTACACATTATATATAGTTTAAAACTTAATTCAATAATACACAATAGCTCTATAACATAACATTATCATATAGCTATTATTAATTATTCTAATATTTTATATTCTATTGTAACTTATTGAACAAACCTTTTTTCAAATTATTATAATATTATTTATATTTATGTTAAGTATGTAACACCAAACTTGTTATAACTTTTAATATTATTATGTTAAAACATTTTAAAATATAATAAACAAAAAAATGCATTCATTCATTCATAATTCATACATTAAATATACTTAAATATATTTAAATAATCAATGACTAGTAACTAGTAACTTGATTGAACAGATGTGATTTTAGTTGCAGCCCACTCCTTTCACAATGCACACTTTATACTAATAATTTAATAATGGATAGGTACCTATAGAGAACTTTGACAAAATTCTTCGAACAAAACTTTTATATTGAATTTCACTATTTGAATATACAAATAAATTATAATGAATATAATATTTGAATCGAATCTATTTAATCAAATTTATCTAGATCAATATAGTAACTATCTAAATTATAATTGTATAGGTAGATACATTATATGTTTAAATGCCTTGGACCCGTGCCTGATTTGTTCCCACCAATAACTTAGGTATGTGTTTGAAGAACAGTTTTTATTTTAAATAAGTATCTTTATAAAGATATGCATTTATTATATAATTAAAAGTATTTTTCGGTGAAAAAATGTTAAATTAAAATATTATAAAACCGTTGATTTTGTGTAACTTAAAAATCTGAAAGCTTATAGGGCTAATTTATGTGAATATTTTAAAAGTTGAATTATTATTAAGTTCTGTTAAATATTTAAATAGTTATATAAGTCTTAAAGTATTCATCAGCCAGCAGGCTATAGTGAGTATACAGGAGAATCCTGGTCGATGAGAGGGAATTACAGGGATGAACACCGATACACTGTAAGTTTATAATAGGTATTTATTATAATAATTTTATTGCTTATATAAAGAAATTGCATAATATAACACAAATGTATTAAATAATTTTGTTATGTTTTATTAATACACTTAATATCTTGAATTGTTTTCGGAGCATTATCAGTTATCACTTTTTTCCATCGATATTTAAATTATTTTTATAACGAACACACTGCATTGACAACATTTATTTATTAAAATATAATTTTTAAGAAATTACTAGAACAATGACTTTCATTGTTGTCATCTCATTGTCAATTAAAAAAACAATTATTATTCCGCATACTGTATATTAGTATTAACTATTAACATAAGTTTTATAAAAGCAGTTTTAAAACATTAATATTTGTGATATAAATAAATATTATTGAAGGTATTCCGACTTGGAAAGTTAGCTGTTTGTAAGATATATATTTTTTTATACTATATTATATTTTTTCCACAATAAAATGTTTCTAAAAGTATGCATAAAAAGCGGGTAAGTGGATGTCGCGCTGCTGTACAGTAGGTTACAAGTGGGTCACTGTATAATGATGGTATTAAATTTTAATTCAATGATAAGAAAAACGATACTGAGCTGTGACGGTTTGTCAGTGTGGGTATATTATATTATACTATCATATTATCATTTATTACTTAATACTTATCATTAATGTGATAGCCGGTAAGTTGAATTAGTACTATAAAATTACAACAAAATAACTAAAATCATTATTCTTGGTTATTTAATATGTAATTCATCCAAATTTGAACATAAAATAACTATTACAAAAACACTGTTTTTTTTATATTTTTTAGATTTTTTGAATAAACTTACATGGAATTTTTTTTTAAATTTTCAATCCTTAGATATAAAATTTGATAATTTTATATATTTTTAACTACAAAATTTTTTTTTAATTTGATAAATGTTGTTAAAATTCGAACGTTAAATGCTTATAAAAAAATTCTTCCTATATGTTTTTAATATTTTTCAACTGTTGAAACAATATATCGGTAGCTTTTTGTTACATTGTCACACTTTTTTACCCAAAAAATACAATTTTATTGGCAATTATAGAACAAAAAAAATTGGAAACTAAATATGCCCATAAACAGCTAAAAACAAGTAAAATATTTTGAAAATGTTATGATGTTTAGAAAATTCTATTATAAATATTCAGTGAAAAATGCATGTATCTACGACCATTTGTTTTAGAGTTACCCCAAATACCAAAATTAATTTTTTCGAAAACCGTATTTGCGTAAAATTACTGTTTTTCCTAATTTTTGTTTTAATTTTCCATGTGGTTTTGAAAACTACTTTGAATTTTAAATTTTGACTTCCCTAATGTACCAACTAAATTCACTTTCCCATCGAATAAGATACTGTTGAAGAAAATCGAATCAGTTTTATTGTCCCAAACGGTAATGACAGACATGACAAAGACAAAATAAAAAAAACACACTTGTGTCATTGTAAAATCAATGCATTCATCTCTCCGCTCAGAATCTAAAAATATTGTGATTTATTATAAATTAAAATCGATAAAAATACCAAATATACGCTGTCGGAGTTTAATTATTTTTTTTTTTGTAGGTCAGTGGGCTGAATTATACAGACCACAGTCTACAATTATAATCAATTGTGTTCCAGGACGGATCTGTAAACAGATAAGTATAACAAATAGTCTAGACATAGCGAATTCGAGGAATTGTGATTTATTAGATTTTATGAAGCTAACATTAAAGAAAAGTGTATACAAATAATAATGGTTGTAAACAAGGAAGACCTTGATTGTATTCATTCATCCTGAATACACTACGATCTTATACCTACATCCCTAATCACACAAAACTTAATTTAAATAAGTAGGTAACCAATTAAATATTTTTGAAGTTAATTTGATAAAAATATAAATTAAGTCAATAGTTATGTACCTAAAACATTATATAAGTATAATATTATATTTAAATTATGTATAATGTATTAATGTATATTCCATATATATCTTAATATCCAATATAAAGGACGAAACTTCGTTCAAATAAACAGTACCTTTATTAAATATTAATATAACAATTTGCATTTAGATTAAAGTTTGTATTACCTGCATTTAATTAGTCAATATAAAGGATATTATGTTAGGATTAAGTCAGCCAACTATCAGTGATCTTTATAGTTAAAGACTTTTATACATTATACTTGAGGATAGCAAGTATTTTATAGGAAGAGGTCGCTTAGTGTGATGTATGGATTTAGGTATTAGTTTCACTTCAGTAACTTCTATGAATACTATGTACTTTAAAGCATACACGATAAGGTAATTTGTATAATATATCATAACACGCCCTAGTTAATTTGATGACAAAAACATTTTATCTATTGGGATATTGTATAGCTACTCGTTCATATATGCAATAAACCTTGAGCGCGATCCAAATATTTCCTATACGTGGTCGAAATGGAGATGGCACCAGCACCAGACCACAATTTTAATTAGTTTTTTATGAACCCCCATCCCATATAATTATTTCTTTTACAAATACCGTTCCAGGTACATCCAAAAAATTATAACCATATATGCGTAAGCCATACTTATACATATATATAATATATGTGTGTGTAGGTAACTTGGGGGACAATCGAATGGCTCTCAATATTGTAGAAAATCCAAACTGACCGTTGAATTAGCAGCCTAAAAAATGTGTTCTTGAATAATTGATTCCCAAAACTATAAAACAATATCATTAAACAACTGGTTATCAAAGCACTGTGCAATTAATTGTTAAAAATATTCGTATTAAATATACTATCGATTAGTGTCCAAGCCAACATTACAATTATTATGGTAGCTTGTAAGAAGTTCTAATGTAATACGACTTACCGGAAATACATCGGAAATAAAACAACATTTTAGAAAATCAAATTCAGAATTAAAATTTCAAAATTATGTATAAAATTATTAGCCAAATTTAATATAAGCTGCGAAGGGACAATTCAATTTACTTGTTTTATCAATATTATATTTGTATAATCTTATTTAATTTTTTTTTTATCAATATTATTAGTTTTTAATTATTGTTTATTTCATTATATTAATTCACTTTTTTTAGATTCTTAGCGGAGCGATGAATGTATTGATTTTACAATGATAGGTTTTTTATTTTTTTTTTGTGTGTGTCTGTCATCGCCTTTTAGGCCAGTAATAAATGCTTAGATGTTCTTCAACAGTATCTTTTCTGATAGGAAAGTGAATCTAGTTGCTACTTTGGGGATTTTTATCGAGAAAATCGATTTTGGTTTTTGGTGTAACTTTAAACCGGAGGTACATGAAATTTTTACTAAATGTTTATATTAGCATTTTCTATACACCATAAGATTTTCCAAATATTTTGACTTATTTTGAGCTGTTTATGGACATTTTCAGTTTCCATTTTTTTTAGTTTTTTTCTATAAATATCTTATAAATAATTTAATTTAAGGCTCCTAGTATATTGTTTCAAAGACAGATGAAAAAAATTAAAAATCCATAGTCACAACTTTTTTTTAAAAGCATCTAAAGTTCAAATATTGACAAAATACGAAAAAATCATGAAAATCAGAAATTATTTGAAGAAATTATTTGAAGAAATTATTTATTATGAGAATTCATAAAAATGTAATACAAGATTCCTCATAAGTTTGCATACCTTTGTCAAAAAAAAAAATGTCTACAAGCAAATCAAATTAAATTTTTATGAGCGTTTAAATTCATATTTTTAAAATATTGAATAATCACTGGATTTCTTATGTAGCGGTTTTGTTATTTTATTGTTATTCAAAAACGAATAACTGTAAATACATGAACATTTTACTGAATGCTTATATTTTTATTTTTTATACACCATACAATTTTGAAAATATTTCTCTTTTTGTACTGTTTACGGACATTGTTAGTTTTCAATTATTTTGATTTTTTTTTTTCTTTAAATATCAATAAAATTTTAATTGTTGGGTAAAAAAGAGTGAAAATTTAATGCAAGGCTCCTGGTACATTGTTACAATATCAGTTGAAAAATATCGAAAATACAAAGGAACAATTTTTTTTTATAAGCATTTAAAGTTCGAATTTTGACAAAATTTATCAAATTTAAAATGTAATAATTATTTTGTAGTTAAAAATTTATAAAATGTTCAACTTTTATAGCTAAGGATTGAACATTTAAAACAAGGTTCCACGTAAATAGGTTATAATATATAAATTACTTTATTCACAATAATATCATCAAATATACTTCCTAATATCATAGGCCGACTGACCGTTTTCGCTCAGAATCGTTTTTCTTATACAATGGTATTATATTATTTAATTCAAATTTAACACCATCCACACATCCCCTACACTTGAAACCTACTGTACAGTAGAGCGACATCCACTTACCCGCCTTTTTTTGTTTGTTTATAAGATTATTAAAGGGGCCTGGGTGGCCTCGGTAGTTGGCCTCAGTTATTAAATTGTTCTGAGGTTAAGCATTAGCAGGTGTCGCTAGTTACCGGATGGATGACCACCTTGTTTTTCGTAACGATCCTCGACCTACATACACGAGTGTTTCCTCACCCCCCTACAAAATTCTAATGGCCATATAGTTGCCGCGATGCAAATAATTAATAGTAAATTATTATTAGAGCCAATTCAAAAGTTACAGTTTTGGGTATTGATTAGTTACTTATATTTAGGGACCAATTCAATTAGGTTCCTACTTTGATAACTATTGCTGTATATATGTATTATGATAGTGATTAGATTTATATACACTTCAAAGACAAAGCACTACTTTTTTTCTGTTGCTAAGTACCTAACCTTTATTGTTATATTTTATTTTTTATACCACAAGGAATCACAAGTAGAATTTTTGATATTCGTTACTGCAGTCCCTTACTTATTTGAAAGCCCAGGCACGTAACATAAAAATATTCCCAAGAGGGCAGATATTTTTTGGCCTACGTATCTTGATCCCACTCATAGCTTACCGACTCGCGCGGACCTTTGTCACTATTCCCCCACCCACATTCTACGGGATTAGTATATAAGAATCAAGTAGAAAAACAAAAATTGTAGTTACGAGGGCGTTAAGCTTATCTGAGAGACAATATAATATTATGTATTTTTGGTATATAGCCTAAAACATAACTGTTTTATAATTATAGGTGTAAATGCACAGACAAAAAAAAATGACCATAATATTATAGTTAAACAAATTATAGTAAATATATCTATTTAATAGGTAAAATAACTAAAATGATTTACTTAATATGTCTACATAAATATATTTATTTGTTATGGTAAAGTTTACTATATTTTATAGTTAACGCAGTTTTTAATGTTTGAATTACTAAAAAATTAGTTAAAATATATTTTAGTTCGAATAACTATAATAACTTGACTATGATACTTATTTTAGTAAATCTGACTAACCTTATAGCTATTCCTATAGCAATTATAATGTGCAGTCAATCCTACTATTTTTATAGTACAAACAACTGTTTTTTTCCGTGATGGTGTACACTTATCTAGGAAATTATGTATTCTAGAAATTGTATATTGTATCCTACAGGCTAAGTATACAACATAAAATACCTACATTATTAATATTAAATAAGATAAGACTAAAATAAAATATTATTTTCTATTTTTATGATTTGTCTTAAGTCTCCATTAAGATTTGGAATTGGAAATTAATTTTCCTTTTAAGCTTATTTATAAAGTATTATTGTTTAAAGTATTAAAAAGTATTAATATATTATAACATCGCATCTTTGTTATAGTACATATTTTTTATTTTATTTCAAGAAGACGATGAATAATAACAATGACGTTCTATTTCATAACATTGTTTTTCCTTTTATTGAAAATATATTGTTGTTTGAAAAACAGTTAGTTTTTATGATTGTCAAGAACACGAAAAACCATCTAGATTCTGGTCCTACTGACCCGACCATTGTTGTTTACCAATGGTGTTAATTGGTATTACATTTTCATCATTCATTATAGAATATAAACATTAATACTTTTTCATGGGATTTTATCTTCTTATATTAAGACTCTTACATTATATATTTTCCCTTAAAACTGTTATACTTACATAATATAATAATGAATGATTTTTGGAACCAATTTTCGATTAAATGATGCACCTACACAAACCACAAAGTAAATTTGAGTTAAACATGAAAAGGGTCAGGGGGAATAAAAATATAAACAAAAAAATATTGTTACCTGTATAGTTTATTATATAATTAACAATGTATTAAAAATTATAGCATGGGAAAATAATTTATTTTTATTTTTTTTTAAGCTACCTATAAAAATGTAGGTAAAATATTAAAGTATCAACGATTAAATTAAAAATATTACACTATTCGGATAAAATTGTTCTATATATTTTATATAAAAATGTATACCTAATAATAATAAAAATTTGTATGGACGTCCACTTCATGAAAATATCGGTTTCACTAAGTGTGTGTGTGACATATTATACTATACATTTTATAATCATGAAAAACCACAAGAACGATGTTGGAGGAAGAATCATTACAAATAACTGTCGTTATCGTTATCTCGGTACAAAATGGATAACTATGTTATTACATTAAAGTCAGTGGTGGATTCAACGTTTCTGATTGAGGCGAGTTTTAAGACTCTGAAAATATTTATACAGAATAATTATAATGTTTATAATAATGGTTTACAAAATAAACTCGTATTTGTAAATTGTATAATACAAGTCGCACTCCTAGAACAAGACTGTCACAACTCAAAATTTATAGTTTTGAGAAAAATCAATTTGAAGTTTGGACTTAAGATATTTTAATGAATTTTTTACTTATGCGTTTGAAATTTAACACTTAAATACTTACAACCATACTTTACAATATTAATTTTTCAAATATTTTGAAATTCACTCTTAAACCCAAAAATTTAGACTTGTGGCCATTTACAATTTTTTAAGTAAATGCAAGACTGCCATATTTTGAGATGCGACTATATGAGAATTTGGTGCAAAACGAAAAGCTATTCTATTTATAAATACAATAGAGTCATAATTCGTGTTGTGGCTGCACTATCACAAATTATAAAATGCAATACTGCCACAACTCTAAATATTGCTGTTTTGCACTCAACATATTACACGATAATTAGTTTTTATTCAGTGCAAGAACGCCACAAGTCGAAATAAGGCAGTCTTGAATTTTGACTTCAGTAATAATTTGGATAAATAAAAATAAGTATACTGACATAAAGTAAATATGGCTCTCTTGCAGTGAAAATTAACCAATATTTAAATAATTCAATACAAACACATCTCTATAGTGGCTAAATGAAAAATGATATTAAATGTGGCGTTCTTGCATTTAAAAGAGCTTATTTTTCTCTATCCAAAAGTAGTCATAACTCAAAATTCATGAATTTTGAGTTGTGGCAGTCTTGTTCTAGGAGTGCGAAGTATTTAGTAATTATCACATTAGGTACATAACTAACATATACGATATACAACGGTTAGTTAGCCGTAATACGGAAAAATACTGAAAATATTGAAAAAAGAAACAGTTTAATTTATTACAACTTAACCAAAACTAAATATATATTATATAAAAAAAATACTTCGGGAGAGTCCCCGTCGACACCCCATTCAGACATGTGCTGACGTCGCCGTAGGTATCCTGTAGAGATATTACGAAGAAAACGTTCGAAGTGTCTTTAAAAAAAACAGGAAAATGCTCACGTCAGTGAAAATTCGGTAAGGACGTCTGAAATAAGGCCCTCCTCCCAAGTCCCAACACCCTCCTGCGGTGCCGACGCCGCAGATTTAGGTACCTACATGACATGTTGTATAGCACTACAGAAGGATATGCTCATATTATAACCTTCTAAAAATAGACGGAAAATTATATATGATAACGCGTGCAAGTATAGCTCGTGCGGAGCTTGTTACGAGGACCAACAATGTGGCCACAGTGGCCATCTTTGGGATAGTATTTCCATTGCTCACACTCTTATGATAATTAATATAAATTCAAGCCATCTCCGTTTGGTAATACTACGTAAATGTTCCGTCAATTTCTATAAGTCTATGATTATAAATATTTATATAAGCTACGGTAGCTACGGCTCTACAAAGTAGAAAATTAAAAAATGTCTAGTTTATTCTAAAATTTAAAATGTTTATTTTTTTTAACTGAATAAATACTTAATATATTATTATAGTAAATTTATACTTAAGTAGTATAGCGCGTGTAGTGCAACTGCATTGTGATACTTGATAAGAGTTCTCCCGGTCAAACTGATATCACTGATATCAGTCACAATTTTGTATTTACAGATCCACAAACTACGAAGAGTGTCTTAAAATCGTTAGTTTTTTTAATAAAATATTTAGAAAGTGTATAATTATAAATTTATAATCCATTCAAATACTTCAAAAAATCGTCACACAAAAATCACAAGTTATTTACCTATTGGTATTGATCAAAATAAAGTAAGTAGTTTTTAAAAATTGGTTAAAATAATTTACTATTATACAGTATAATTATTATTAGTTTTAGTTATTATTAATTTAACATTCGTTTTAAACGATAAGTTGATATGCGTTGATATTACTAAATCAGTGACAATTCAAAATTTAATTGGAAAAAAACTCTTTATTTTATAAATGAATTGTTTTTGAACATACTGCATACATATATTGCATATTTATGTCTAGTGACTATTCAGCTTTCTATCTATCTAAATCTGAAACAACATTTGTATTGCATTTCTATTTTCTTAAATAATAGCTAAAGCTTATTAGTTTACTTTCTTAGCTTGCCAATGCATGTTGCCTAATATCTAAGCTTTTTTAAAGGTTGTTGATCCTTGAAATAATGATTTTGGGTTATTTGTAAATGCTAATGGTAGTTTGACTGATGAGCAAAAGCACTTAGTTATAAAAGTTATTAGTGATAGTAATATGTTAGTAACAATATAATATATGTTTGACTAATATGTCTTTTTCTGGCTTAAAAAGAATAAATACCTACCTCAGAAACAGTATGAAAGAGGTATGTATAAAAAATTACTTCTGATTTCATTTTATTTATTGAAGTGTTTGTGAAACATGATCGTCTTAATGTATTGGTACTATTAAGCTATTATCGAAATATCATCATCACACCAGATGCAATATTGGATTAAATGGCTAAGAAGCCGTGAAAAATTGACTTGGTGTTATCCTAAAATATATAACAATTTTGATGTTCAATTTAATATAATGTCTTATGATAACCTTCATAAATTTCCTGTCTATGGAACTGGACCCTCCCCATAGAAAATTCCTATCTACGGCCCTGTAATACCGTCACGAGCCGCCAGCACGTCAGAACTTGAGCAATGCGTCCGTGTCTCGTATGATGTCATTGACGTTTATGATCGAAAATGCGTGTGGGGCGGCGGAATTCTCTCGGTCAGCAGCGATCGAAGACCTCCGATTGTCGACGGTTTTCGACAAGTCCACGAAACGCATGTTTCGCCTGATCACCCTGTTAGGGTCGTCGGACGGGCGTCGCGAGGCCGTTAGAGTGCTGCGAAACGAGTCTTTGATATCCACCCGTTTCAATGCTAACGATTTCTTTTTGATTTTCCTCTTGAACGATGGGTGAGCCTCTCGCTGTCGGTACAACACGGTTTTCCGTTTCCTATCTCGTTTCTTGACGCACTTAACGGCCACGTCTTGCGGCGTCAGCACGCCGGTCGATTTGAAGTAGTCGGAGCACGCGAGCACCACACACCGGCCGATAGTGTAAACTGTAACGAGACTCGTATGTAAGGAAAGTCATCTGCGAAAACAATTTTTTGAATTTTTGATTAAGTTATTAAGTTATTTAATTTTTGAAATTATATTAGACTCATTAGCAGTACCTATTCGTTCAAATCATCCAATAAATCATTTTGAAATATTTCACTAAATATGCTTATTTTCGAATTCATAAAATATAGAAAAAATTATAGCAAAGACCAAGGTAGGTCTTAGGTTAAGGTACTTGTAAATAACTGGTAATAATTGTTTCACATTTTTTTGTCAAAATATTCTGATATGCTCCTATGCAATATCATTATATATTTATATAATATATAACATTTTAAAAGTTTTTATCTAGTCTAGAACATGGCATTGTATAGATAGTAGGTACTTAACTAGTTTAATAAAACAATGGGTAAATATGCATTAATACCTGTGCGGTTGTGCAGCTGTGTGGCTGTGCGGCTATGCAACACAGACATAAGAAGCCAAGAAGGGGTTTTTTGTTTTATAAAATATAATTATTAAAAATTACACAATTAATGATACCTAGGTAATACTTTGATAATGTCGAATAAAAATAAAAATAGCTAAAATGGGATTATATCCACATAAATTGTTCAAAATATTCTCAAACATGGAAAATTAGTACATAATGTAAGTAACATTATGTGCATTCTATGTGGATCAATTCGGCCCCAAAATATGTTATTAAAGCCAGTATAAAGCTGCATAGTGTACCAATATGGCTACCTATATACTTAAAAAATACATCAATATATTGAAAACATAAGCATATCCTATTACTTTATTTCTTATAATGAACCTATAACTGCAACATTCTAAACTTGCTCATTATTATAATATTATTATTATCACTACCACCTGTTATATTATTAATTAATTTATTTTGTTTTTCATTGATTGTTAATAAAAACTGTTTTTTTTTTATTATCTCTACCATTGATAGTAGGTACTGTATACAGTCTTACTGGTCTATTGTGAATTATACCCGTTGAAATAAAATAAATATTGTATTATACGTTTCAGTACGCGTATAGAGCTTAAGATATGTTTCGTATAACATGCTGCCTTGGATCGATAATTTGTCTACGGTAATTTTTTGTTGAAAAACGCGGTTCACCACGGTACCCAAGGCTACCTATAACGCACATAATACCGATAAACGAGTCTGCAGTGTACGTAGTTGTAACTTTAATTTCCAAAATACACTATAGATTATCGTACCCTATGACACTATATGCCTATTCGGTGTGTGGTGTCCATCCGGCGAAGAGATATATAATTTAATGATGGACATTGGACATAAATGTAGATGGTATAGTATGATACCTAATAATACACACCATACCTATGTATATTATATAATATGTATTTTAGTCGAATTTCGCGTAGTGGCATAATATCGGTGAAATTAGGATGGGGGGCTTGGGTGTGCTTATAGCGTTAGCACCCACAGTTTTGAAATTAGCAACTTCATAATTTATACCATTTGTAGTTAATTATTTTATGTTAATACCTAAAACCTAATATTAATATTATATGTATTCAGTAACTGGTACAGACTACAGAGCCATTATTAAATGGGTGGGGGAGAGGTGATGTTGCTCATCATCATTTAATCCATGATTATAAGACTACGTAACTGAAACAATAGTGGGCTTAAGCTCCACCAGTTATTTAATTGATATTGCACCCAAGCATGCATATTATATAGGCACCAAATACCAAATACATCTAATATACCTACCTAGTGCCTCTACTATATATACCGCTTATCATCGCGACAATCGATGGACCGTGAATAAATAACATTATAAATTACAAACTAAAACAGATGATAAAACATGCCACACTTGAAGTTCAAATTTCGAGTTGTGTCGCATACTTATACCAACTTCTCCACTTCACCTGTGCTTGCCACCGTCCCTGGCCGACATGGCCGCGACACAAATAACTATATATGTACGCTGCTCAATAACGCGTATAGGTGGTGTACACAGTCTACTACCTACCCCCCCCCCCCCTGGCCACACACTTCACTGGAGGCGGTATTTGTTGAAATTCCCGAAACTTTACAAAACGAACGCGGTGTTTATATGCGAAACTTCTGGTAGGTTAACTCCTGTGCAATCAATCCGGCCTATTGAGATAATTTCAAATTTGCATGTTCAAACAACCACCGACCGATCCATGAGAATCGAACTACATATATATAATATTTCGCGCCGCGCAGGCACGCAATTATAACGCAAATATACCAAAAACTATCAAAACAGTAACGATTCGTCATGACGTCATCGGATATGGTAAATGGACATTCCCCCCACCCCCCGGCTGCTTTGGGTGTAGTAGGACATATTCCCCCATGTTACATTTTTTGAACATTTCACCCCCATTTTTTTTAAAGTTAATCATTTAATAATATTAAATATCTTTTAATTAATTTTAGATTCTGAGCGGAGCGATGAATGTATTGGTTTTACAATGATGTATGTTTTTATATTTTTATTTATATTTTAGATTCTGAGCGGAGCGATGAATGTATTGGTTTTACAATGATGTATGTTTTTTTTTATATTTTTATTTATATTTTTGTGTCTGTCATCACGTTTTGGGACAGTAAAAGTGCTTCGATTTTCTTCAATAGTACCTTTTCTGATAGGAAAGTGAATCTAGTTGGTACTTTGGGGGGTCAAAAGTAAACATTTTCCAGTAGTTTTCACAAGCGCCGGGAAAAAACAACATAAAAATTAAGGAAAAACGGGAATTTTTACGCAAAATCGATTTTCCAAAAAATCGAATTTGGTTTTTGGTGTAACTTTAAAACAAATGACCGTAGATACATGAAATTTTCACTGGTTGTTTATATTTGCATTTTCTATACACGATAACATTTTCAAAATATTTTGATTTATTTGGAACTGTTTAGGGACATTTTCATTTTTCATTTTTTTTTAGTTTTTTTTCTAGAAATATCAATAAAATTTTATTTGTTGGTTGCGAAAGCTTGAAAATTTAATAGAAGGCTCCTAATATGTTGTTTCAAAGGCAGATGAAAAATATTAAAAATCCTTAGTCACAATTTTTTTTATAAGCATTTAAAGTTCAAAAATTGACAAAATATGGAAAAATCACGAAAATTAGCAAATTATTTTGAGTTAAGAATTCGTAAAAACTTTTCTTTTTAAATCTAAGATTTGAAAATGAAACACAAGATTCCTTATAAGATTATCTACCTTTATCAATAAAAAATCTCTACCGGACAGTCAAATTAAATTTTTATGAGCGTTTGAAATTCAAATTTTTACAACATTTTCACTCGATTTCTCATGTAGCGATTTCCTTATTTTGTTGTAATTCAAAAACGAATAACTGTAGATACATGAAAATTTCACTGAATGTTTATATTAGCATTTCATATACATCATACAATTTTGAAAATATTTTGACTCTTTTTGAGCTGTTTATGGACATTTACAGCTTTCAATTTTTTTTAGTTTTTTTTTCTATAAATATCAATAAAGTTTTATCTGTTGGGCCAAAAAGTGTAAAAATTTAATACAAGGCTCCTGATATATTGTTACAATATCAGTTGAAAAATATTAAAAATACATAGGCACGATTTTTTTTTATAAGCATTTAAAGTTGGAATTTTGACAAAATTTATCAAAATCTCGAAAATTATCAATCGTTGGAATTAAAAAATTATAAAATGTTCAGTTTTTATAACTAAGAGTTGAAAATTTAAAACAAAGATTCTCTTAAATAATTCATACTGTAACCAAAAAATCTAAAAAATATATAAACACACTTATTTTTTACAGACATTTTAATTTCAAATTTAGACAAAATTTCATATTTAAACCAAGAATTACGATTTTAGTTATTTTGTTGTGATTGAATAATACTATTCGTGGGTACTTGAAACTTCTAAAGTGTACTATTATATATCTATGATAGTATCACGGTTTTTGTTGATGTATAACGCGTTATAAGTATCTAATGGATATTGTGATATGATTAATTTGGAATTTATTATAGGTACCTATTATAGGTCAATTTTTTGTTTAATACCATAGATATGTATATAATATGCCTTATACATAGACTGACATACCATCACCGCTCAGAATCGTTTTTCTTATACAATGATATTATATCATTGAATTCAAATTTAATACCATCCATTATACAGTGACCCACTTGTAACCTACTGTACAGCAGAGCGACACCCACTTGCCCACCTTTTTATTGTTTCAAGTGCCTATAGTTCAGTTGATCAAAAATATACTTCTATAATTTATTATATTTATGAAAATATTTAGAAATGTATTCTGTATTTAGACAATATATTAGATATCAGGCAAAAAATAATAATTTTATATTAAATGATAATAATAATAATAATTTAAAATATAGTGAACTTTAAACACAGGTTAAAATGTCCTCATAAAAAATGTATCGGGTGGGGGGGGGGGAATGTTCTACTACACCGAAAACAGTTGGGGAGGAGGGTAATGTCCTGGATTCATTTAATTATGAAATAAATATTAAATAGGTAGATAATAGGTACCTACATAAAAGGTATTTATCGCTACAATACATTAATGCAGTACCTACCCCAGACAGGGGACATTAACACATATTTTTTAACTCGTTAAGTGAAGTTAATATAAAAAAATGTGCCCATGTTGAAAGTTGTTTTTAGATTCTGAGTGGAGCGAAAGAATGAATTGATTTTACAATGATGTGTGTTTTTTTTCTATCTGTCATCAATATTTTGTGTAGTAAAAATGCTCTAATTTTCGTAATTAACATTATTTCAGATAGAAAATTAAATCAATCTAGTTAGTAAGTACTCTAGGGATGTCAAAATTGAAAATTCAAAGTAGTTTTAGAAAGCTTCAAGAAACACAAAAAATTGGTAATTTTTACGCAAAACCAATTTTTGAAGAAATCGATTTTATTTTTTGGTGTATCTCCAAAATTAATAACCGTAAACCCTCGACATTTTCACCAATTTTTTTTTAATTTTGTTAAATAATTTATGTTTAGGTAGTTGTATTTATATATATTTATAATTATTATTGAGTATAATTGACATCTAAATGCATTAAACACTTGGATAACCTACAAATTAAAATAAATACTTAATTTTTAGTATTTAACATAGGTATAACATTATAATATTTATAAATAATATCTATTTACGATTAATATTTTATTTTTCTACAGAAAAATGTATTTGTACAAAACAAAATATATTTTATATCTTTGGAATTATAGGTACATACTACATACTATATAACCATTTTTTTTAAATGTGTATCCTATTTTTATACAAAGAAAAAATGTACTTAACGAGACTATAAAATTAATCAAATGATTAGTAACTACATATTATCATGGAAAAATTCAACTCGTTAAGTCAGAAGTTTTTTTTATTTCATCAGAAAATTAACAATCTTGCATAATAGGAAAATATGATGACAGATAAAACAGAATTTTTTATTTACATGAATATTATGAGTAGGGAGGCCATCCAGTGATGGAACCCAAGTTAGAAGTTACCTATTATAGAAAAGTAACTCGCGATGTTTAACTTCGTTAAAAATTACTAACATACTTAAAACTTTTTAAGTACCTAGATAATGCCGAGTTTTATACATAAATTAAATTATTTGTATGTACCTATATACTTAGTGCTATACAGTATTGTTGCGTAGAAACGATATATTGCTTGAAGGGGGGGGGGCTGATAATTTGTTACATTTAAGACAGTCACAATTTACGGTGACTTTCATGCAGGTTAGGTTATGGTTATGCGCACCGGGGCACTCTTAAAAATCCGCCCCTTTTTATATATGATACGCCCCAACCAGGGGGTGAGGTGGATGTCCAGTATTAAAAAATAAAAATTATAAATACCTATAATATAAAATTATAAAATACTACTTGTATTTTAAATGAAGGAACAAATTCACTTTAGTTTACACAAGTTTTTCTGATTTTTTTTGTTTTTGAAACATGAATGTATTTAAAAAAGATGGCCTCAAAAAAATTTGTAGTAATCGTTAATTTGGAAGTTATATCCGTAGTTGGAGATTTTCTGTTTTTATGGTACCTACACGGTTTACCACCTGACACCATAGCCTTAACGAATTTCGATTTTTTTATTTAATTTCTTACGTATTTTAACGAGCTAAGAACAGCACATACTAATAATGTAGTGTATACTAATAAAGTATGACGAATAGACAGTAGTCGTTCACTATGCCTACCAAGTCCGATCGTCAAATTCGAAGCACTACAGATAAAAGTTATTAATTATTATGAACACCGAACAAAAATATTATACCTTATTGTTTGGTATAATATACCATGGTATAATATAACATATTATGTTAATATAATATACCTATTGTCTAGGTATAAAATACATTTGTAATCTCTAATTACTAATTAGATGCTTAAAACAATATTTTTTAAAATAGAAAGTTTGTATTGTAAATATATATATACCAATACCAATATTGAAAAAGGTTTAAAAATCAAAAATCAAAAAAATCATGTAACACATCAAAAGCAAAATCTATAGTTTTTTTGAAGCCCTAAAAATTGGCCACTAGGGGAATTTTCCCCTTTCGCCCACTCCTAAATGCACCACTGTCTTCATGGTTCATACAAACTACAATTCAATTTTAATACACAGTCACATATTATACGCATAATACGTTCACAGAACACTGAAAGCAGTTTTACATTTTTCTGAAATGTCAGGGAAGGAAATTTATTCAGCTCTTTTCACCCTTTTCACATGGGTACTCTAATGAGACTATCCGTTATATACGTAGATATTAACTTCCAGTAGTTTGGTAAGTTCCAATTATTTTTTTAGCGTGATTTTATAATAAGAACTTTACTATCTATTACAATAATATAACTATGAATAATATTACAGCATTTTGATTATGGTTCGTTGCATAATATCAAGTAATAAAAAAAAATTATTATAATTAAAACATACATTCATGCATATTAAATTATAATATTTTTTGATTTTAAATGTGGCATTATTCAAAATATGAATTTCAGAGGTGAGAGGTGTAATATTATATTGCCAGTTTATTTTAAATTAGTTCGAAATGTAGGTAGGTAGTACCTTGGTACTGTTGAAAATCTTGTAATATTATGTAACTTATTAAATTTATCTATATAGAATTCAATTTAAAAGACGATTACTCAAATAATATGTATACAATTTGGTTTTTTTCTATGAGATGTTAATATTTTAAAATTATTTTAATTTTAACTTTCAGATTTTATGAAATGTATGGGTTCCATCAGATACGTGTAGTGTATCATATGGTATATTATGGTACATTATGTTTTATCCAGTTGATAAAAATAAAGTTATTAGGTACCTACCTAATTCAAAATATCAAAATCATTGGTTAAACATGGTTTTGTATAAATGTATAGCTAAAGTTTGTGTTACTTCTTCACAAAACTTATTTGGTTATTTTGGTTGTACTTACACATTTCGTACAAGTAATTTATAAATATAATAATTAATAAAATATATGTATATTAATGTTTGGTGTATGGTGTATCATAACATTAGTCCTTATTTTTTAAAATACATAATGTTACTTTCATTTAAAATAAACAAAAAGTACTTACCAAAAAACTAGTAAGTAGGTATAATAAATAATGTATAACTAAAGAAACAGCCAATAGTGTTAATGTTGGTTACCCAGTCTAGACTAAAAGCATCTAGCTGTCAATGTATTACAAGCTACTGAATATGCTAAGGTAATTATTATTTTTAGACATTTTCCATTAATTTTTATTTATTATTTAGTTGTCAAACGTTTTATTTTTAAAGTATTTTTTAGAAATTCATAGAGAAATACAGAATCGAGTAGAAAAAAATTGCTCTGAAATGTAAGAGTATGATATAATATCATACAAATATACAATTACATTTTTTACCAATCCACCCGCATATACATAACATATTTTGTAATAATATAGATGGTTTTGTTGTTCTACCCTGATATGTGCAGAAATTTACATAGTACATACTTGAACAATTTACATTTTTAAATAGAGCTATAATATTTATACAGATAACTCCTCCTTAACCACACATTGATCAACTAGGTATTTGGAAGAGCTTTCATATTCATTTTGTATTTTATTCGCTAACTTGGCAATCATTTTATTACCTACCTTATATGGCTGAAAAGAAAAAAAACCAATTGCCAAAGTGGTGACGATGCACTTGATGTATCAATAATTAGTGCTGTTGTTTTAAAATCAGTAAAAACCTTAAAAATGCAATACAAAGTGCACTAAAAATGAACTAAAATTAAAAAATGCATTAAAAATCAAAATATATTACGTATACAAATCTAACAAGTTGAATTAAATAGAATAATTGTATTTTTAACTATTTTTATTTGTTTTCGAAAATGCACAAGATGAAAATTAAAAAATAATTCCTAAAATACGTGTAAAAAGTTTTAATTACCTAATGGAAATTGTTGAAAAAAATCATTGAAGAAATGAAAAATGAACACATAAAGGCTAAAAAAGACCTAACAATTAAACAATGTCTTAAAATGTGGAAAAATGCAAAATAAAAGGTTCAAAATTGAATTCATTGGTACCTACCCCTAATATTGAAATTATTTCCTTTTTGCGTTAAGAAAGCCACGTAATCCTAAAAGCACAGCCCTGGCGATAATGCACAAACGTGGTGATACTTATAATGCATTAATGCATGTACAGCATAATGTAGGTATTATTATAGTGCACAGAGTATATTATATATTGTACTATGTGAATTATTTTCCCCGGAAACGGCACACGGCACTGATTTTATTATGATATTGTTATCCCACATCCCAAAGCAAATACAAAGGATACAGGAATCTTCCGTGAACGGAATCATGGTTTTCGGCGAAACGCTGAAGCCGTACTGCGAAACGAACAGCGTATAACAATTGACTTTCTCCTTCAGCGATTGACACAAAAACCTGCAACACAAAGTCCACAGTCTTACTACGTATTACGACGTATAAGTACAATATTATACCATAATATGGGTATTAGGTATAGTCACTAGTCGTCGATCTGTGGCTTATACGCGTTATAACATTATTATCTATTGCACAGTAATTACTGTCTGTTGTACTGCCTAAAATGTTTATATTTCGTTATTATTGCACACACAATGTAATATTAAACAATACGATTCGATGTTATAATAATAATATAATATTTTTCCTGTACTATACAATGTATTTAATGTATAGAAACCGTAGATATAGTATGGTAATCGGAAAAAAAATCCTCAGGAAAAAAAATCCCCAAAGCTATACGTAACTGTACTATTGAATAGAATCCAAAATCCACAACGCAAATACTTATATATAAAATATAATTGTACATTATAAAATAATAAATATGCCCACAATTCTCTTTAAAATTAAAATATAATATAAAACCCTATGATATTGCTTAGATAATAATCTTAACTTTAAATTAACGCGCTGGGTGTTACCACTGGGTAACTCCCCAAAATCATATTATTCATTGTTATTTGTTATTTGTTTTTGTATTCTGTTATCTCATCTCATTAATGTGCATATCGATGTATAGATTGTAGATTATCTTTTTACTCAATAAAAAAAAAAACTTTAAATTGTATAGGAAGTCAAGTCACTTCAGTGACTATTAAATGATACTCTAATTTTACAGTTAAGTCTAAACAAATGTGTTACTTATACAATAGTTGACGAAATTACCTCCCACTAGATATAAATAATTGTGGTTATACCTATTACTTTTTTTCGTCTAGATAATGTTATTAGTTATGTCTATTGTCTTTTATTATAAAATTGATAATTGTAGGTAGTATATAATTACATATTAATACTTTAGTTAATTCAAATAGTAATGGATGGAGTTCAATTTGAAGTCAATGATACAATATTATTGTATACGAAAAACGATTCTGGGCGAAGACGGCTTGTCAGCCAAGGATATTTTATATTATACTTATATTATTATTATTAATAACTACGGTAGCCGGTAAGTTTAATTAATATTATTTGTATATAATAGTATATAGCCGTATAGGTACTTTAAAAGTTTCAAGTAGGTACCCCACGAATAATATTTTTAAATTATAACACAAAACTGAAATCGTTCTTCTTTGCTTAAAATATATCTAATTGTCCTTGAACTTGTAATAACTATACAAAATACTGTGTTATATTTTTTTTAGATTTTTTGCTTACAGTTTGAATTACTTCATTTAACCTTGTTTTACATTTTTAATCCTTAGCTACAAAAATTGAACATTTTATAAATTTTTAACTGCAAAATAATTTGTAAACTTTTAATATAATACATATCAGTTAAATAAGAGGTCCAACACGGGGTTCTCAAATCTTAGACATAAAAAGAAAATTTTTTATGAATTTCTAACTCAAAATAGTAACAAATTTTTATGATTTTTACGAATTGAGACAAAATTCGAACTTCAGACCAGCCACTCACATAAAAAATTATTAAGGATTTACGCTCAACTTGTTTTTTAATTTCCACTAAGAACAACTTACGAGAAACCTTGTATTAACATTTATTGAAAATTTCACGTATCTACGGTAATTTATTTTAGAGTTAGGTACACCAAATCCTCAGAATCTAAAATTTACCGCTGTAGCGCCTGTAGCGCTGTGGTACTTGCAGGATGTTATCTAGGTTCTAAAGAAAATTAAAATTTATCTTATCCTGTACAATAGGTAGGTACATAGAAGAAGTAGAATAATATTAATTATTTTTTATTGTAGAATAGATATAAATCATACTTCCATAAAATTTGCTTCTTTTTCATTTAAAGTATTGACAAAAATTGATATATTGACGAATGACGAATTTGATTAACCACCAAAACTGATGGTAGTAAATAATATTAGGCAGTATAAATAACCATAGTTAATAAAATAATACATTACGTCAAAGTACAGTACACAAACAGAGTTTCAGCTGGCCGGGTGTAGCGAATGCCCTCCACAAAAGGCCCAATAATCCATTAGGTTATTATTATTTAATTGAAAATGATAAATGTTACACTGCACGAATGTCACCCTATACGGCCTACACAAGTGGAGAACACAATTTATATGTTTGGTCACTGGCGTTCAAAGTTGGAAAACAAGGTACTTATTCTTTTGAGTATAGTTTGAATTGAGTTAGTTAAATTAAAAGAAAAATGCACTACAGTCAAGTATTTTTCTTATAGAACAAATCACTTTTGTACGACACAATAGTAGGTATATGCACATTGTACATAAATACATAATATTAAAATATTATTGCATATCAAGCTAAAGTATTACACTCATAATACAGTGTACACCACATCGATGTCATTGACAAGAGTTCTTCAGATTTTTTAAACGAATGTACAATTTAATTTACATAATGTAATCTAAATATATAATTTTTCTGTCCGTGTGTAAGTATTCAAACTCCTACTAAACGGCTGCACCGATTATGATGAAATGTTGTGTGTGTGCTGCAGCGAGTTATACCCAAAAGAAGTTGAACAATCACAATATTTTTAAGAGTTATCATTTTTTATGGGCACCGAAGGGCGTAGGATCAGCTAGTATGTATATAAAATATAAAACAATCCATAAACACAGGTATTTTAGGTATTTACTATTATTTACCACTATCTATTTCATAAAGAATAAAGAAAAATAATATACTAGTTAAGGATTTATTAATATGTATGGGTTAATATATACATATCTAAATATTTTACGATATTTATCATAAATACATTAGCTTCTTTATATCAGTGGTGTAGTGGGGGGAGGGGACTTTTTGCCTTTTGGAGTATTTTTGCCAAATATGACAATAATTTAGAAAAACAAATATTGACTGTTTTTATACAAAAATCTCCTAGGAAACTGAAAGTTTTGGATTATAATTTATAAGAACCTTAAAATGCTTGTAACAAATTTATATATAAATTAAAAGTTGTTTAAAGTTTTATTTATTTCAGTTGGAGTGTAGGATGTATTTAATATTATATATTTGGTCATATTATAAGTATAGAAGTTAGTGAAATCTAAGTGTAAGTACTCGGTATATATTTAATTTTTTAAGGTTTTTCATTGAGCTCCTCCTTTCAGATATTCTGCTACAACACTACTTTATTTATTGTATTATGTGTGTACTTTGTAGGCATGTAATATATATATAAATCCTTAATTGGCAACAGACGAAAGGGTCATTTTTTCATAGCATGAAAATTATTATTTTTCAAAAACATTTTGGATAGGATGTCAGCACGCTATTGGTTTTCTATCTTTGACCCGACATAGACAATTCGCGTTCAGCAGAACTAACTTTGTATTGTTGGCTTTATATTGTTAGACCGAATTGGCCTATTATCAAGTTTAAAGTTAAGAACATTATCTGAATATTTCGTACGTTGTATTTCGGTTGTTTTGGATCTAGTTGCGTCTGTGTGTACATAATATATGTACTACATGAGTAAAATATTACAATTTAAAAATATTCATATCTCGATTTAAAATTGAAATAAAGAGCACTTCATGTACTAACACAAGTAGGTAATATTCTTAAGGGGCCGTTACAGTTACATTTGTTTTCTCTGTCTTTCAAGTGCGTAACGTAGCAAATTTTACGCTCAGAAAAACACGTTTATCTCCCCTTAGTTTAAAAATTAAAGCTAATTGACCTTTTATAAAATTTAAAGGTAAGGTCTAGACAATGATATAGTCTTTTCATTGTAATTTAATTTTAAAGCGAGTTATGTGTATTTTAACATCGTAAACTGTATGTACATCTTAAAACATTCATAACTCACATTAAAATTTAAATATAATAAAAAGGTCTGTGTCATTGTCTAGATAATAATCTTACCTTTAAATTTCATAAGAGGTCAATTCGCTCTAATTTTTAAACTAACGGGAGATAACCTTGTTTTTCTGAGCGTAAAATTTGCTATGTTACGCACTTGTAAGACGGAGACAACAAATGTCACTGTAACGTCAACTTAACTTTAAATTTGATAAAAGGTCAATGCACTTTAATAAAAGATAAAGCTCTAACAAGTTACAACACAAAGTTGGTTCAACACTTCTACCCAACGCAAACTTCGCTATGTTACGTCAGAGAGAGAAAAATACTAACGGTGGCCTGATAGCCTTTTAATATTTTTATATTGCAGTTCCACTAACTATTAGTAACTTAATTTATTTTACTTCGAGAAATGTCTGCTATTTTAATGTAGGGACGCACCTGCTTATATATCCAAACATTGTATACAGTTATAAAGTACTTATAATAATATTATTATATAGTAATACTGTCCTGATGAGAAAAAGTGCTATGAAAACCAATAAATTAGTTTTGAGAATAATGATGCAAGTTTGTATTTTTCATTAATTTCTTAAATCTTTATTATTTGCTATTCTATTATTGATTTGATATAAAATATATATTACCTATCTTTATAGTCTGTTCGACGAGGAATGCAATAGAACCATAATAAAAATGTTTTAATAACTTATTACAGGAATATAAATTACTTTGTATTTATATTATTTCCTAGAAATATATATAGAGTATACAAATTCTATTTAGCATTTACTAAGAAAAACCTCGGAGATAAATTTTATCAATTAACTATGAGAACAAAATTCAATGGTAACCTACAAATAATAACACAGGTAAGTAGTGGACTAAGTATCTATACAAAAGTATGAAATATTACATAAATACGGTATGTCATCGTTATCTCAACGTATTTAACGTAGAAAAATAGTGAACTTTCCAAATAATAATAAAAAAACATAAAAGTTTAGAAAATATTAACACGATTCCGTAACTTGAGAAAAACAATTGAAATTCCAAGCAATAATGCTGTAACTATATAAATTTAAAATAAAATTCGGATGTTTTCCTTATTCAATTCTCAACTTACTTTGCATTGAAGATTGACATTTTGTATCATATCAACGATAATAATCAATTATCATTTGCTTAGTTATGGCTCCGGCAATGTTTGGCTGTATTGAAAAAATTCTACATTTAATTATCATCACGAGTCACGACACTCGCATAATGAACGTCAAAGAAAACAACTGAACCTCGATGGGTTTCGGACAGTAACAATATAAATCGATGGACGAAGACAATGTACCGTGGAAATTTTTTTAAGGGTTACACGGATTTGGTTTTACCGGTCGCATTATACTCAAATATCCAATATATTATGGACCTGCACAATAATATGCAAAGCAAAGTAGGTCAATTCGCTCGCAGTTTTAATCCTGCACAATAATATTATGTGGACGAAAATATATACTTTGTAGTTAATAGTTTGTTATATACTTATATAAAGTACAAATTTATAAACATACTGTCTATAAAACTGGCCACCTACTGGCCACCGACCTAGTGTACCTACATTGGTACTAATAATTATTACCAATTAATCCAAACAACTTTATTTGTCAGTTTGTTATGTAATATATTTGGTTATTAAACTAAAATTATACAGGTTCATACATAACCAAAATAAAATAAGTATTAATTTCAATTTTTGTCAAAACTGAATTCTTTATTAATATTATCAAAGTTTTAACTTGGTACAAAAATCAATAATTATTAATTATTATTTATTAGCTATAAATTATATATTATAATGAAAACAAATCCATTATTAATTGGTTAACAACTTAAGACAAACATAGGAATAGTAAGTTACCTATTTTTGCTTATAACTTATATAATAGAAATAGGGTAGGTATATACTTTTGTATATTTCATAAAGCAGAGCCATAGGCTATAGCAATGGATTTGCTATCTGTTGGTATATATAGATTATAGACACTTATTTTTTAAACAGTGCAAGTCAGTTAATTTAAAATAATTATAATAAATTATTGTTGTTAATATAAAACAATCTAATTAAATAAATGAAATGGAATTTTGATACATAATACAACAATTTAATGGAGTGATGTATTTGCCATTTACATTTTTAATAATTTTGTTGACTTCAACTATTTGATCGTTTTTTGAAACTTACTGATAACTGAATAACTGATATGTTATATGAATACTTAAATACACTACCATAGTACCATATAAAAAAAAAAAAACTAAAGATAATTTTATGAAATATTAAATCAAATTATTCTTTCTAAAATATGTGATCTACTATTATGATTGTACCGGGTTTTCAAAAACATTTAAAACTTGTGAAAAAAAACTGTTTTATATTGGCCATTATTATACTTAATTTAATTTAATCAACTTAATTTAACTTAACTTAATTTTATTTGAGGTTAGAATAGCCAAAACATAATAACTAATATAATTTTTTTTTATTAGTTTTGTTACAAATTTGATATGGAAGCCAAAAAAAAATCATCATACAAACATAATAGTGGTAGAACAAAAAGAAAAATGCGTGAATAAATAGAGCTTGAAAAAGTAAAAAATAATCCTAAGCAGTGCAAACTGAATTTTAACCTAACAGTAAAAAAACCACACAATGTTTCTACTTCTCCAACTACTAACTTAATTACTTCTGAGTCATCTTCAAAATCGCACCCAAGTGCTGAAACGGAACCTTCATCAACATTATTACTACATACTACTACGTTAGATCTCAATTCAAAAAGTAACTCATTTGTAATACAGAGTCTAAAATATTAACAGGATCCACTACAGCAGTTTCAATTTTAAACTCCTCTCCTTTAAATTCGCTTATGAAGAAACCTTCTACAAATAGTGTAACTCAGGATATATCTCCTGGAAAAATAACAAGTTCTACTGCAAACTCTACAAAATTAATTACTCCAGTAAATATGAACCTACTTTCTTCACCCACACAAGTCAGCATTTTAGATAGTAACCAAAGGGAACCAAATAATGATAAAAATAGTTCATTATCGGCTGGTAGTCTTTTTATAGCTCCATCAAATACTAATACTATTCAATATAAACTAGCATTTTTAAGAAATCATCCAATTCAACCATCCACTAATACACATAAACTACCATTTGACGCATTTAGAGTATACAACAGACAATTTCACAATTTTAACCATGATAAAACAGAAATAGTAACAATAAAACATCATTGGATATCATATAATTTAGCTATTCAGCATTTTTACGAGTTTTTTGTGATTTTGTATTCTACAGTGGTATAAAACTGTATTATACATATATACGAGGTATTATACACATGGTATAAAAAAAAATAAGGCTTTATTTTTAGTTATAACCACAATTAAAGATAATTAATTAAGTAGGTATTATCCATTTTGATATGCAAACAATGAAGTAATAAGCATACTGCAATCAAATTATTGGCTTATTGCCATTTAATATCTATATAGTTTTAGTAACTCAAATATTAATTTTTTAGTAGTACTTATAGAATAGATCTTCAATAAAATACAGTATAATTATAAAAATTTAAAATATAAACTATAATTGTATTCATATTTATTTAGTATTAAGGTATTAAAAATGACTTAAATCAATTTATTGTAATATAATAATATTGTAAATTTAGGTACAATAAAAAAGTATATAACTATATAAGTATTAAGTATAGTTTTCTATATATTATTTCTATTTAAAAATTAAAAATTTTTGAAAAAAGTAGATACCCTAATACCTATGTTTACTTAAACTTTTTAAAGATTAAATAATTTAGTTAATATAATGTTATTACTAAATTGCTTTGTTTACTAAATCTCTTACCTTAAATATAAGTACTTGGTACATACAAGAAAAAAAAGGTGGGTAAGTGGATGTCGCTCTGCTGTACAGTAGGTTACAAGTGGGTCACTGTATAATTGATGCTATTAAATTTGAATTCAATGATACAATATCATTGTATAAGAAAAACGATTCTGAGCGAAGACGGTATGTCAGTCTAGGTTGTAAGACAAATTATATATATATCTATGGTATTAAAAAAAATTGACCTATAATAAATTCCAAATTAATCATATCACATTATCACAATATCCATTAGGTACTTATAACACGTTATACACCAACAACAAACCCTGATACTATCATTTATATAATATAATAGTACACTTTAGAAGTTTCAAGTAGGTACCCACGAATAATATTATATAATCACAACAAAATAACTAGGTTTTTTAATATGTAATTTCGTCCAAATTTGAACATAAAATGACTATAAAAATAAACTGTGATTGTATATTTTTTAGATTTTTCGGTAAGAGAATTAACTACTTACGTGGAATCTTGTTTTAAATTTTCAATCCTTAGCTATAAAAACTGAACATTTTATAATTTATTAATTACGATGATTAATAATTTTCGAGATTTTGAAAAATTCTGTCAAAATTCAATGTTAAAATGCTTATAAAAAAAAAATTGTGCCTATGTATTTTTAATATTTTTCAACTGATATTGTAACAATATATCAGGAGCCTTGTATTAAATGTTTACCCTTTTTGGCCCAACAGATAAAACTTTATTGATATTCATAGAAAAAAAAACTAAAAAAATTGAAAAATGAAAATATCCGTAAACAGCTCAAAAAGAGTCAAAATATTTTCAAAATTGTATGGTGTATAGGAAATGCTAATATAAACATTCAGTGAAATTTTCATGTATCTATAGTTATTCGTTTATGAATAACAACAAAATAAGATTGTATAAGAAAAACGATTCTGAGCGAAGACGGTATGTCAGTCTAGGTTTAAGACAAATTATATACATATCTATGGTATTAAAAAAAAAAATTGACCTATAATAAATTCCAAATTAATCATATCACATTATCACAATATCCATTAGGTACTTATAAAACGTTATACATCAACATCAAAAACAAACCATGATACTATCATAGATATATAATAGTACACTTTAGAAGTTTCAAGTAGGTACCCACGAATAATATTATATAATCACAACAAAATAACTAGGTTAGGTTTAATTAAAGGCTTTAATATGTAATTTCGTCCAAATTTGAACATAAAATGACTATAAAAATAAACTGTGATTGTATATTTTTTAGATTTTTCGGTAAGAGAATTAATTACTTACGCGGAATCTTGTTTTAAATTTTCAATTAGCTATAAAAACTGAACATTTTATAATTTATTAATTACGATGATAATTAAATAATTTAATATTTTAATATTTTTATTTAATAAAATAATTTTCCAGATTTTGAAAAATTCTGTCAAAATTCGATGTTTAAATGCTTATAAAAAAAAATTGTGACTATGTATTTTTAATATTTTTCAACTGATATTGTAACAATATATCAGGAGCCTTGTATTAAATGTTTACCCTTTTTGGCCCAACAGATAAAACTTTATTGATATTCATAGAAAAAAAAACTAAAAAAATTGAAAAATGAAAATATCCGTAAACAGCTCAAAAAGAGTCAAAATATTTTCAAAATTGTATGGTGTATAGGAAATGCTAATATAAACATTCAGTGAAATTTTCATGTATCTATAGTTATTCGTTTATGAATAACAACAAAATAAGGAAATCGCTACATGAGAAATCGAGTGAACATCCAATGTTGTAAAAATTTGAATTTCAAACGCTCATAAAAATTTAATTTGACTGTCCGGTAGAGATTTTTTTATTGATAAAGGTAGACAAACTTATGAGTAATCTTGTATTACATTTTCAAATCTTAGATTGAAAAAGAAAAATTTTTACGAATTCTTAACTCAAAATAATTTGCTATTTTTTGTGATTTTTCCATATTTTGTCAATTTTTGAACTTTAAATGCTTATAAAAAAAAACTGTGACTAACGATTTTTAATATTTTTCATCTGCCTTTGTAACAATTTAGTAGGAACCTTGCATTAAGTTTTCAAGTATTTCTACTCAACAAACAAAGTTTTATTGATATTTTTAGAAAAAAAACTAAAAAAAAATGGAAAATGAAAATGTCCCTAAACAGTTCAAAATAAATCAAAATATTTTGAAAATGTTATCGTGTATGAAAATGCAAATATAAACAACCAGTGAAAATTTCATGTATATACGTTCATTTGTTTTAGAGTTACACCAATAACCAAAATCGATTTTTTGGAAAATCAATTTTGCGTAAAAATTCCCGTTTTTCCTTAATTTTTATGTTGTTTTTCCCGGCGCTTGTGAAAACTACTGGGAAATTTAAATTTTGACCTCCCCAATGCACCAACGATATTCACTTTCCAATCGAACAAGATACTGAAGTCGAAAATCGAAGCATTATTTCGACTACTTATCGTGTACACAGATACAAAAAAAATAAAAATAAAAAAATAAAAAAACACACATCATTGTAAAATCAATACATTCATCGTTTCACTCAGAATCTAAAAATGTGGAACCAAAAAGTTAGTAAATACCTATATTTATATGCTAGTTGGCAGATCATAAGGTTACTCAAATCCTAATTTATTTTGAAGTTAATTTGATATTTTCAGAATATAATTTTCTATGAAATGTGAATTGTAATTAAAATATTTTAAATTTAAGTCACTAGGTATATGGACATATGGTACTTACATCATGGTAGCATTACTAAATATTAATTTGGTGAATTAGGTCTAAAATAATTCTTGCATTATGTGTTTTTTAAATGTTTTCTGACCTTCTAGCCATTTTTTCAATTAATCTATTTTCCCCTTTGTTAAATTTTCTATAATTTAAGGTACTGCAAGATTCTACACGGTATAATACTGGTATAATACGGTATTATACAAAACAAAAATAAAATACCATCTTTTAACATCTCTACAAATAAATAACATGTTATTCTTAATTTTTTTTTTTATAATTACTTATAAAAAAGGACTCTTTCCTAATTTAGGTAGGTTTGAAAAATAATTACGGGCCCCTAATTAATTTTGCACCCCGGGCCAAAAATAGACTGTCGCCCCTGTTAATATGTAATTTCGTCCAAATTAGAAAATAACATAACTATAAAAAAAACTGTGTTCTTATTTTTTTTTTAAATTTTTTGGTTACAGAATAATTTACTAACGTGGAACCTTGTTTTAAATTTTCAATGCTTAGCTATACAAATTGAACATTTTCTACATTTTAATTACAAAATCATTTTTTAAGTTTTAAAATGATAAATTTGAAATTTTGTAAAAAAAATTGTGCCAGATGTTTTTAATTATTTTTCAACTGCTATAGTAACAATATATCAGGACCTTCGCATTAAATTTTCACACTTTTTGACCCAACAAATAAAATTTATTGACAATTATAGAAAAAAAATTTAAAAAATTTAAACTGAAAATGTCTGAAACAGCTCGTGAACAGTCAAAATATTTTATATTTTATATATTATCAATAATTTTATTATATTATCAATATACGCAAAATATTTATAAATTATAAATTATAATCAATCTATCGAGGACCGTCACTATAACTTATCGCTCCCGTTTTTTGTCCAACTAATCCAACCAATCTTTCTGACAACTGATCTGAATTCGTTAGAATATCCATTTGAGACAGTCAGTCCACATTTTAAGATTTCTGCTTTAAATTCCGAATAATTCCCGAATAATCAACGTTTGGAAATTCCGAAATTTCAAAATATTCAAGCTACATTTTTAGAAGTTTGGGGGGTGAAATTGTGAAAAGTGGATTGACCCATCTCAAGTAGACATAATAACGAATTCATATCTGTTTTTAAAAGTATTATCGCATTACTAGATCGATCAGTATGATGGAATAAAAATTGGCTGTTTTGGCTAAAATAACTGCAGTTCAATAAATATTATAGTATTTCGTCAGGAACGTTTTTTCCCGGCTAGCCACGCATCGTGATTCGTGACATAAATACTTAATTTCAATAATATTGTTGGTCTGGGAGGTTGTAAAAGTGGGAGGTTGTAAGAGTATAAAACATACGAACTAAAATGTAAAATCTAAAAACAAGGTGCCAGAAGTACCAGGAACTCAATCATCTAATCGTAACTTTTCTTCAGTTTCGGCGGTGGCGGCGGCGGCTGTTGCGACGAAGCGCGGCAGCAGTACCTACTCGCTCAACGGCAATCACGATCATAGCATATGAGTACAAAATATATAAATATATCGGACGTCGTTTTTAGCGAATATATCACCCAAATAACTCTCATTATATCACCTTAGGTGCGATAAAAAATGAATAATTTAATTTGTATAGGTACCAATATTAAAATTCAAGGAAATCACTGAGGGAATAAATTTGCCATATAAATGCAAATAGAATTCAATAGGTAGATTAAATAGGTTGATTTATGATTATAGTATATAATCAATGTTGCTAAGTACTACCTAGTTAGTAGTTGCTACTAATGTGTGCGTAATTTAATTTGACTAGAAGATTAAAGAACTTGGATACCTAGCTAACAAATGCATACACTTTTGTGATCGTTTATCATCTCTAGTTATTAGTAGTTTATATCAATATTATAAAATAATTGTATTATGCTATAATAGATGTATTAGGTAATTTATTTAAATTGGAATTTAACTGCTTATGAATTACGATGAAAAACTATTTAGAGCGAAGAATGAAGACAATATTATGTTGACAAAAAAATTTGCGATTTTTACGAATTCCGTCCTGTTTGTAAAAGTAAGTACGGACATTTTTAAAAGTACCAACTAGATCCAATTGGTGACCAATTGAAACCACCTTCGAAGTTTAAAATCGAATCTTTCTACTTGAAAAAATGTCTTCAGACGTTCAGACACAAAAAACTAAATTTTTAATAGTACATAATATGAACATTATCCTATTGGATATAGTAGTATAGTATTAATATTATGTAATATGTTACTATCTTCAAGTTAGATTCTTTTTTGGTCATTTTTAAAATAAATATTTTTTGTCTTTGGTCCAATCCACCACATTGTCACAAACAACAATGAAAATATTGTATTCAAGGTATTTCATAAAAATTAAACGCAGGTGCGTGATAATTTAAAAATTCGTAACGATTAAAATTAAAAAAGTGGGTAAGTGGATGTCGCTCTGCTGTACAGTAGGTTACAAGTGGGTCACTGTGTAATGGATGGTATTAAATTTGAATTCAATGATATAATATCATTGTATAAGAAAAACGATTCTGGGCGAAGACGGTATGTCAGTCTAGGTTTAAGATAAATTATATACAAATCTATGGTATTAAAAAAAAAAATGACCTATAATAAATTCCAAATTAATCATATCACATTATCACAATATCCATTAGGTACTTATAACACATTATACATCAACATCAATAACAAACCCTGATACTATCATCGATATATAATAATACACTTTCGAAGTTTCAAGTAGGTACCCCGTACCCACGAATAATATTATATAATCACAACAAAATAACTAGGTGTTTTAATATAAAATTTCTTTCAAATTTGAACATAAAATGACTATAAAAAAAAACTGTGATTGTATATTTTTTAGATTTTTCGGTAAGATAATTAACTACTTACGTGGAATCTTGTTTTAAATTTTCAATCCTTAGCTATAAAAACTGAACATTTTATAACTTATTAATTACGATGATTAATAAATTTCGAGATTTTGAAAAATTCTGTCAAAATTCGATGTTTAAATGCTTATAAAAAAAAATTGTGCCCATGTATTTTTAATATTTTTCAACTGATATTGTAACAATATATCAGGAGCCTTGTATTAAATTTTTACACTTTTTGGCCCGACAGATAAAACTTTATTGATATTTATAGAAAAAAAAACTAAAAAAAATTGAAAGCTGTAAATGTCCATAAACAGCTCAAAAAGAGTCAAAATATTTTCAAAATTGTATGGTGTATAGGAAATGCTAATATAAACATTCAGTGAAATTTTCATGTATCTACAGTTATTCGTTTTTGAATTACAACAAAATAAGGAAATCGCTACATGAGAAATCGAGTGAAAATCCAATGTTGTAAAAATTTGAATTTCAAACGCTCATAAAAATTTAATTTGACTGTCCGGTAGAGATTTTTTATTGATAAAGGTAGATAATCTTATAAGGAATCTTGTGTTTTATTTTCAAATCTTAGATTTAAAAAGAAAAATTTTTGCGAATTCTTAACTCAAAATAATTTGCTAATTTTCGTGATTTTTCCATATTTTGTCAATTTTTGAACTTTAAATGCATATAAAAAAAAATTGTGACTAAGGATATTTAATATTTTTCATCTGCCTTTGAAACAACATTTTAGGAGCCTTCTATTAAATTTTCAAGCTTTCGCAACCAACAAATAAAATTTTATTGATATTTTTAGAAAAAAAACTAAAAAAAAATGGAAAATGAAAATGTCCCTAAACAGTTCAAAATAAATCAAAATATTTTGAAAATGTTATCGTGTATAGAAAATGCAAATATTAACAACCAGTGAAAATTTCATGTATATACGTTGATTTGTTTTAGAGTTACACCAATAACCAAAATCGATTTTTTGGAAAACCAATTTTGCGTAAAAATTCCCGTTTTTCCTTAATTTTTATGTTGTTTTTCCCGGCGCTTGTGAAAACTACTGGGAAATTTATACTTTTGACCCCCCAAAGTACCAACTAGATTCACTTTCCTATCAGAAAAGCTACTGATGAAGAAAATCGAAGCACTTTTACTGTCCTAAAACGTGATGACAGACACAAAAATATAAAAATATAAATAAAAAGGTGGGCAAGTGGGTGTCGCTCTGCTGTACAGTAGGTTACAAGTGGGTCACTGTATAATGGATGGTATTAAATTTGAATTCAATGATATAATATCATTGTATAAGAAAAACAATTCTGAGCGGTGACAGTAGTCAGCATGTCAGTCTATGTATAAGACATATTATATACATATCTATGGTATTAAACAAAAATTGACCTATAATAGGTACCTATAATAAATTACAAACTAATCATATCACAATATCCATTGGATACTTATAACGCGTTATACATCAACAAAAACCGTGATACTATCATAGATATATAATAGTACACTTTAGAAGTTTCAAGTACCCACGAATAATATTATTCAATCAAAACAAAATAACTAGCATCGTAATTCTTGGTTTAAATATGAAATTTTGTCTAAATTTGAAATTAAAATGTCTGTAAAAAATAAGTGTGTTTATATATTTTTTAGATTTTTTGGTTACAGTATGAATTATTTAAGAGAATCTTTGTTTTAAATTTTCAACTCTTAGTTATAAAAACTGAACATTTTATAATTTTTTAATTCCAACGATTGATAATTTTCGAGATTTTGATAAATTTTGTCAAAATTCCAACTTTAAATGCTTATAAAAAAAAATCATGCCTATGTATTTTAAATATTTTTCAACTGCTATTGTAACAATATATCAGGAGCCTTGTATTAAATTTTTACACTTTTTGGCCCAACAAATACACCTTTATTGATATTTATAGAAAAAAAAACTAAAAAAATTGAAAGCTGTAAATGTCCATAAACAGCTCAAAAAGAGTCAAAATATTTTCAAATTTGTATGTTGTATAGAAAATTCTAATTTAAACATTCAGTGAAATTTTCATGTATCTACAGTTGTTCGTTTTTGAATTGCAACAAAATAAGGAAATCGCTACATGAGTAATCGAGTGAAAATCCAATGTTGTAAAAATTTGAATTTCAAACGCTCATAAAAATTTAACTTGACTGTCCGGTAGAGATTTTTTTATTGATAAAGGTAGATAATCTTATAAGGAATCTTGTGTTTCATTTTCAAATCTTAGATTTAAAAAGAAAAATTTTTACGAATTCTTAACTCAAAATAATTTGCTAATTTTCGTGATTTTTCCATATTTTGTCAATTTTTGAACTTTAAATGCTTATAAAAAAAAATTGTGACTAAGGATTTTTAATATTTTTCATCTGCCTTTGAAACAACATATTAGGAGCCTTCTATTAAATTTTCAAGCTTTCGCAACCAATAAATAAAATTTTATTGATATTTTTAAAAAAAAAAATGGAAAATGAAAATGTCCCTAAACAGTTCAAAATAAATCAAAATATTTTGAAAATGTTATCGTGTATAGAAAATGCAAATATAAACAACCAGTGAAAATTTCATGTATATACGTTCATTTGTTTTAGAGTTACACCAATAACCAAAATCGATTTTTTGGAAAACCAATTTTGCGTAAAAATTCCCGTTTTTCCTTAATTTTTATGTTGTTTTTCCCGGCGCTTGTGAAAACTACTGGAAAATGTTTACTTTTGACCCCCCAAAGTACCAACTAGATTCACTTTCCTATCAGAAAAGCTACTGATGAAGAAAATCCAAGCACTTTTACTGTCCCAAAACGTGATGACAGACACAAAAATATAAAAATATAAAAATATAAAAAAAAACACACATCATTGTAAAACCAATACATTCATCGCTCCGCTCAGAATCTAAAATATAAATAAAAATATAAATAAAAATATAAAAACATACATCATTGTAAAACCAATACATTCATCGCTCCGCTCAGAATCTAAAACATACATCATTGTAAAACCAATACATTCATCGCTCCGCTCAGAATCTAAAATATAAATAAAAACATACATCATTGTAAAACCAATACATTCATCGCTCCGCTCAGAATCTAAAAAAGCAGGTAAGTAGGTAACTGTGTGTGACTCTGCTGTACAGTAGGTTGCTAATGGATGACTGTAATGGATGGTGTTAAATTTGAATTCAATGATATAATATTATTGTATACGAAAAACGATTTCGAGCAGAAACGGTTTGTCGGCCTAAAATATTTATATTGTAATTATTAATACGGTATAGTCGGTTAAGTTGAATTATTATTTGTCCATTATCATATTAATTGTGTACAATAATATACTTTAGAAGTTCCAAGTACCCACAAATAATATTTAATAAATATAATACAAAACTAAATAATCGTTCTTCTTCTTTTAAATATCTAATTTCGTCCAAATTTTGAATTTAAATAACTATAAAAAAGTATCTCTGCTGTAAAGTAGGTTACAAGTGGGTCACTGTAATGTTTAATGGATGGTGTTAAATTTGAAGTCAATGATATAATATCATTGTATAAGAAAAACGATTCAGAGCGAAAACGGTCAGTCAGCCTATGATATTTCGAACTATATTTGATGATATTAAGGTGAATAAAGCAATTTATATATAACCTATTTATGTGGAATCTTGTTTTAAATTTTCAATTCTTAGCTATACAATTTGAAAATTTTATAAATTTTTAACTACAAAATTATTATTAAATTTTAAATGTGATAAATGTTGTCAAAATGTGAACTATAAATATTTATAAAAAAATTTGTGCCTATGTATTTTTAATATTTTTCAACTGCTATTGTAACAATATATCAGGAGCATTGCATTAAATTTCCACGTTTTTTTACCCAACAAACAAAATTTTATGAATATTTATAGAAAAAAAAAAATTAAAAATATTGAAAACTGACAATGTCCGTTAACAGCTCAAAAAGAGTCAAATTATTTGGAAAATAATGGTGTATAGAAAATGCTTATATAAACATTCAGTCAAAATTTCACTACGGCCATTTGTTTTTGAGTTGCACCAAAAACCAAAATCGGTTTTTTAAAAAACAGATTTTGCGTACAAATTCCCGTTTTTCCTAAATTTTTCTTTTGTTTTTCATCGCGCTTCTGAAAACTACTTGAAAATTTTTACTTTTGACCAGCCAAAATACCAACTAGATTCACTTTCCTATGAGAAAAGATACTGTTGAAGAAAATCTAAGAATTTTTACTGTAATAAAAGGTTATGACAGACACAAAAATAAAAAAAACCCTCATCATTGTAAAACCAATACATTCATCGTTTCACTCAGAATCTAAAAGCTGGGAAAGTGGATGTCACTCTACTGTACAGTAGGTTACAAGTGGGTAACTATAATATAATGGATGGTATTAAATTTGAATACATTGATATAATATCATTGTATAAGGAAAATGATTCTGAGCGGAGACGGTATGTCAGTCTAGGTATAAGACATATACTTATCTATGGTAAAAAAAAAAATTGACCTATAATAGGTAATTACCTATACAAGGCTTGCGCATTTGAAAAAAATTTCGTTTATCGTTATTCAGAATTAAAACGTTATCCAAGTTTAGCGTTTATTGTTATTTAGAATAAAAACGTTATTTTACCCAGCATTTTCCAACAATCCAGTAAGTAATTTACTAGTTAATTTTTTTCAACATAATTACCAGAAAATTATAATTTATTATTTTATTAATATTTAATATTGGTATAAATGGACAAATGGTATTCTAACACCTAGGTATTTTATATAATTGACTTGGAAATTTTAACTGAATAAGTTAATAAGCCAAAGACAAAAATAATTAACTAGTTAAGTTAAAAAGTTAAAAAAAATTAACTTTTTAACTTAACTTTAACTTTTTAACAAGTTAATGCCCACCTTTGCATTTTCGGTACTGGGTTAAAAAATTGTTCTACCCATAATTGCGTTATTTGTTTTAATATGTTGCTAATATAAATAAAACAGATGTTTTAACAACAGTATACACTTTAACACTCACAAGAGGATCGCAGTAGTACAGACAACAGATTAGACTAAGTACAGAGTGAATCCAAAATAAGTCTATACTCTATACTTCTACAACGCACATATCGGGGCATAATTAATTATTATTAATAATTATAATAATTATTGTTAATTGTTATACTAGGTAGGTATTTGCTAGTGGCAATTGAGTTTATTATTTATCAATAACTCCAACAAATGTGGGTAGGTAATGTCCCGGATACGGAATATAATATAATCAATTCTTAGATTTTTTTCCAAGACAAAAATAAGTAGTATGAAATAAAATATATTTCTACGAAACCAATATACCTTACTTTTAAATAAATGGATTTTAAATTTTCAAATAATTTCGTTTTGCGTTATTTTTCGTTTAATGATATTCTATAAATTACGTTTTACCATTTTTTTTTTGTTTAATGATATAATATTATATAATATTTTGTTATTCGTTATACTTTGTTTTGAGGTATTTAATACTTTTTGATTATCGCTTTCCGTTATAATTACGTTTACAAATTTCAACCGTTATTTTTCAAATATAACGTTATAATCATTACGTTATTATAACGTTTGCAAGCCCCGATTATTATTGTACGCGTAAATTTATTACTTTCGCAAATCGGCGGAAATTACCAATAATATATATTTTTATATAAACACCAATTTTAGATTGGAGAAAATAATATGGAGAGGTTTTCCAGTTCTTCGAATACCAATACTTAAAAGTTAAAATTGTCGAGTTACTCATAAATCGAATACCAATCTGTAACCGCTAGCAATACAGTCGGCGAATCGAGATTTATAATACAATTTGTGAGCAAGCGCGTGAAAGTCTCTCATCTATTCGCCGATGGATCGATCAGCCACTTATATTTCATTATCACTACGACATGATTGGAAACCACCTTAAACCACAAAAATATATTCCTTCTGTTTAATCCAGCCAAAATGACGGAATATCAAAAATATATAGGTAGTTCGTCGGTAACGACACACATAATCCTAGAGTTGGCATCCTGCAGTTCATGTCATCACATTAATCGATTGTTTACTATAGTCGTCGAAAGCAGAAGGGTCACGAAATGTGCATATAGATAACCTATAATATTGTACGCAATGTTTTGTGTATTTCTCAGCAATTTATGGTGGAAAAAAACTTCGAGCAGTGCCGGATAAACCTTCACCGGTGTAAACCCTGGGGCCCTCGATATTATGGATATCAAATAGTACCTACCATCATAAATGGAATAAATACAATAATAACCATAGTGCCATACTGCCATGTGCAGATGACTAGATAATGTATCGGAAGTATGTATAATAATATTATAAGGATTATTTGGACAGTTAAAGATTTATTTAAAATTGTATACATATATATATATATATATATATACCTACTGCAGTATTACCTCGAGTATTATATTTGTTAAACAAAAAAGAAATAATTACCTCCATGGAATTTTTTTAGAGTCCTCAAAATGTTCTTTTTCCCCGAGGCCCCCTGGGTTCAAAGGTCCTCGAGGTAAATGTTAGGTACAGTATAATAAATACATTTATTAAAGTGTATTTAATACCTCTATATAGAATCGAAGTGAAATTCACTTATAATTTATAACTCTACATAGGTACATCAGATGTTATCAGATCTTTTAAATAAATAAGTACACCTATCATGGTCGTCCACTGTGATTCTTTCAAGGGGGGAGCAAAGATAGTTTAAAAACGAATTACGATTTTTTTTTATAAAGAAAATCATGACCCTCCTCATAATTAATATATTATAATAATATCTTAAATGTACAAAATATACATAGCAGCGTAATTATGTTATTAATATGGATATAAAATAAAATGTTTTGGCAAACAGAATTAGAATCCTAGGGGGGGGGGGAGAAATTTTCCGGTTATACCCCACCTTGGGACGCCCGTGACACCTATTAAAGACTTTGAGGCTAGTGAACACTTCGGAAATCTGTCGTTACTAAATAAGAATGATCAATTCAACCGTGTAATAATGATAAGTGGTGACCGAATTCTCCGAACAAGAATATATTATATAATCTAAGCTGTAAGATGTAATAAATATAATTATTACCGAGTGAAGGAAATACTTAGTACCGACAATGTCAAACTGCACGGAGATGTCTCTGTTCATGGAAAATATAATATCAAATGTTTGAGTAATATTGCCAACAGTCAAACAATTTTCGTCGCGTTGAGGTAGTAATATAAAATAATAATGATACTGAGTAATAATATATCGAGTAATATATCAAGGTGAAAATGTACATTGCCTCTATATATACAGGGTGTCCCGTGAGGATTTACTCATTAGCCGTAGAGGGGGACTCGCCGCCCGGACAAAAACCAGTTTATTGACGTTTTACTAATAAACTAAAAAAAATATTAAAAATCATGAGATTAATGAAAATAAAATGTTAAAAGCTCAAAATGTTCACAAAAATATACTCTATAGAATCGCTATCTTCAATTTTTTCAAAAATAAAAAAATAAAAAAATAATTTTTTAACTTTTTTACTAAAAAATTTAATTTAATTAAAAAATATAATATTTGTAGTGCTTACCTCTGCGAGTCTTAATAAAAAAACATAATTACGATATCTCCATTATTTCAGGAGATATCGCAATGAGTAAATCCTCACGGGACACCCTGTATATATACATTTTTCGAATTTCCTATACTGATATTAATATAGGTATATTTTTATTAGGTTTAATATAAATTAATATTTTATGATTCCGATTGGTTTTGAAGCAATACACATTTTTCAAATAATATATTGTTATAGATGGCTCGAACTTTCTTATATTTGAAAGTACCTATTTTACAGTATTTATATTTCATTATTATAGTACCTATACATAATAAAATATCCTAGACGCATATGTTTCATTCACTCTGTAATTGCGTGGAATTCCCATATTTATATAATATATAGGTATAACTATTTCGATTAATATTAACAAAATGTGTTATAAAAATCATTTGGCCTGTACTAGATATACGTATGCCTTAGCTCGTATCATTCCTTGCTCCGAGTATTGACAACAGGCCATCGGTTAAGTACAACATTTATTATTGTATTATTCATATTTTATTTCGATATTTTATATACGTTAAATACTTAAATTGTACTCGGTATTACTAATTGGTGCTCTTGCCTAACAGCCGAATCTTCTAAAATTTCCCTCGTTAATATTCTACTGCGGAGTGCGGATATACCTTATACCATAGCGATAGACAACGTTTTAACTGTTACCGTATAATATACTACGTAATGGTATATATTGTACTAAATGCAGTAAGTTCTGAACTATCAAGACGCGATAAAAAACAAATATCCGGCAAAGTCACTCTGCTGTATTATTATATAGACTATACTGGCGTCGAATATGTCAAGTACAGTCATATTATGAGTAGGCGTAATGGACGTATTACATTTTAATGAAGTGATAAATAATTGGCCATTGCATATTAAAATTGATTATCAATGGCGACGGATTGTCTGCCTATGTTAAAGAATATAGATTCTGAGTGGAGCGATGAATTCATTGGTTTTACAATGTTGTTATTATTTTTTTTCGTGTCTCATGATGACACTCTCTCGTAGAAAAAAAATTATTAGACTTTCAACTTTGAGGGTGGTTTCTGGTAGCAAATTAGATCTATAGTTGGTACTTCGAGGGTTCAAAAAAAATCATAAAATATTAATATTCATACCTGTAAGATTTGAAAACTGATTAGTGTAAAAGGTTCCTCATAAGTTTTTATTACTGGAGATAAAAAATAAAGTTGAGTGCACTCATGTATTTCAACAAATATTTTTTTTATCAATATCTGAAGTTTAAAATTGTTCATAGATTGATATTCACGAGAAAAATAACGATTAATACAGTTGTGCATTAATACAATTTTCACAGAGAACTAGATAAGTCAACTATACACAGTGCGCATTCTTGTGAAGTTATTCCTAAATTATTCTACAAGTTCATCACTTATTGCATTGTTGTTTCGCTTATAGTTTTGTTCATATGCTGCACGTTTTCTGCACGTAAGCATGTATCTATGTGACGGACATAGGGGTACGATGATGGTTTAGACAATTGTGGTTTAGACGAACCGGCGACATTTCGCGGTTGTGGTTTTATGTTTATAATAAAGTTATATATTATAGTATTATATTACACACACACTACACATACGTATACTATATAGGTACAATACAAACTACAAAGTCTATACTACCATCCATCCCCCTACAGCAAACCTCTCCCATCCCTTTTGGTGTTACAAATAAACGATAAGTCAATTGTGTATACCCCACATTGTTCTTATATATTATTAAAATAACTTAACCCCAAACAAGAAAAATATAGCTTCAGTTAATTGTAGGCACAAAACAATACTTTATTAATCAAAGATACAAAAAAAAAATAATTTTTGTTACCTCTACGGGTTTTACGATGTTTATTAATATGTTATATTAGTCACCTTTCAAAAAAGCAAAATGCTAAATAACCTCAACTTTGACAATGGTTTCTGGTATAAAATTGAATGAGGGATGTAGATTAAAACCCTTGGAAAATGTCAGAATTTTTATTAATGATAGGTTGGAAAACTAATAAAATATAACAAAATAGAAATATTATATCGTATATCAGTTTTTGAAAAATTCAATTTTGTTTTCATATTTGTAGGGACTTGAATTATTCAACAAATATATTATATAATATTAGCATTCTCTAGATATGATATGTTCGTAATATTACAAATATTTTGTACCATTTCGTGCTATTATTGGACATTTTTGTATTTATTTAGTTTTATCTAATTTAGTATGATCAAATTTTTGTTTTATTGTAACAACCTCTAACCAGCTATGTAATAATTACTAATAAACATACAAATATACAATGATACTATAAATAGCCTACTTAAGGATGTTCATAATTTATTGTTGTACTTAAAAATGTTGAAAACGAATTACAATATATACAAACAAAAGAAATGTCCACAAAATAAAACGAAGACACATTTGAATTGTTTTAGTATTTTTTTCTAAAAATGTTGACTAACATGACCTGACCACGATAACGAGTACTGGATATCCGAGGGTGAGAGACCTCTTTAACCTAGACAAAGTCTTACTCTTTCTCGACTGACCACTATAATAACGAGTACTGGACGAGAAAGTAAGAACTTCAGTGTCTTGTTACCTTTTCTAAAAGTGTTGTTCACCACAAGAGTCTGAAATAAAACTAAAACACAATTTTCGGTCAGAAACACTTTTATTGATGGAAATATAAAAAAATCATAAAATAAAATAATTAGCCCGTGCTACAGTTGTCGGCTTACCCGCGTACAACCAACGCTTCTCTACCCCTGACTCGTGCCTGCTTATGTAGCAGTGTTATATGCACAAAATATATTAAAGCGTCGCCTCAGCAAAATTTTAGCTTCACTAGACTGAGTAATAATTTACTTATTCGCTAAATAATATTTATACGTTAATACTATATATATTATTATATATATTATAATTTACAATGGTATGATTGTCTAAGCTAGAATACAACCCTTATTGTATAGCATACACAAAAAATAATCACTCATCTCGATTCCCACTTGAACTAAAAACATCATGTCCCCCAGGAATAATAAATTACAAATCAAAGAATAAATGTGCTAGGTACTCATACAGGCTATTTGGAAGACATTCCATACTAGACCTGGGAAATAAACGGCTTCTATATGCAGCTATATTATTAAATCGATTGGTGATTTGGACTTACGGCAGATAATTGTTGTAAACTTGTGCCCTTCTTACTATTGTAGCAGCATACCAGTTCGACATGAATGAAAGTCATCCATCGAGATTTGAACATATTATCATCCATTCAGACAAAATCAAAACATATGCGAAAAAATTAGAGCTGCATACCAACGCAACTGGTTGCTTAAATGAATATACCTTAGCCCCTTAGGGCAAATTAAGTAAAAATATGTATAACATGAGACTATTTATACACTCCATTTTAGTAATTACTTTTCATTTATAATATCAAATATGATATAGTACCATATGACAACATATTTTATAAAAGTCTAAATCATGTAGTACGTATATGTTTTGTATATAAATATGGCCGATGGGGAGGAGGTTGTTTAAATACACAAAACACCCCCTTGGCTACGCCACTGGTTCTACCTGGGAAATGAAAAATAAAAATAATAACTTCTGTAGGATGGACTGCCATAATAATAGCCCATAGAATATAAATTATGATAGGCTTGCGGCGATGTTACTTTTATTCAAGCGAAGCCAGCGTAATAATTATTATTATGTGTATAAGAGTCTAGTGCTGTGTTGAGAAATTTGCCATCCGACAGCAAATTACATGATGCAGCCCTTTATTATATGCCTACTCCCTTATGCCAGTCAAAAAGTTTAAAACTGAGACAATTAACATTTATAAAATTTTTTGGGCAGAAGAAACGTACAGAGACAGAACAAAGAATCGAAAAACGAGTTGATAGTAATAATATTTCAGTAGTACCTATAACAATCATATTACTATGATAAAATTAACAGGACAACTGACTGTATAATAAGTCATCTGTATCGATATATATATATATATAGATGCTGGATAACGAGAGGTCGAGAGCGTAAATGTAAAAAGAGTTTATTATCAATGTATTAACTAAACACGAACACTGGCAATATAATGAGTGAACGAGCCACTTGTAACTTAAAGGCGCCCTTGTATACGTATACTCGTATAGCTTATTGTGATTATACAATCGATATATAGACTATCTCATTGGTCCTCATACAGTCATACACTCATACTTGTGTGTGTTCACTATTATTATAATTATTACCTACATCAGCATAAAATACGTATTATACAATAAACGTTTACTACAGATAGTGCGTAGGTATCAATTGTCTATTTTAAATATATCTATAAATATGTACTATATCTTCTGTACTTAAAAAAAAAAAGTTGAAAACGGTTTTAATTAAAATTTTTTATATTTATCCTGTGATCTACAGACAACACTTTAAAACCTAGGAAGCTGAAATCAAGCCTAGAAAATGTCGGTGTTCTTAAAATGTTGCCACCCCTAATTCGCCTGTCCCCTTCTCACAACACTATAATGTATTAGTCTTATGGACTGAGATTTTTTTAACCATCAAACTTTGCATGTTATAATATACTTGTACAGAAGTAGACGCGTTCTTCATGATGCTTACGTATCTACTTGCCACGTAAGTCCCTAAACGTCTCTACCTAAGTATAGGCGGGACGACGGTTTTGCTCACGTACTGCTTGAAGTCCGCGGATACGTATAGCGTCCTGTGTACAGTGTGAGATGATTAGATTGACTTAATAATATTCATGTCGTCATACACACACTCACACACACACACACACACCAAAGTGCACATATTTGTACAGGTAGGGTTAGATATACTACAACTCCTTTTATGTACCGAAAATGGGCAAATATAGTGGTCACAAGTATACACATTATACATAATATTAATTAGCGCACAATTATGCAAATACATACATGTAATATACGTATTACTCGTATCGGTGTCTGACTACATGATTCGAAGGCTCTTTAATAGCCATAACTTAACCAGCGTTTGAAGACTATAATATTATTCATGACGATTTCAACTCGTAGAGGTGAAATTTCCACACAAACTGAGTCCACTTCGTGGGCATGATAAAAAATTTAGTTTTGGGTTCGGTACCAGAAATGACATCACGGTGACCACAGGTAGCTGACCACTATCCATATTTCTATGTGATAGAAAACTAATGGGTAATAACTAATATTACATGCTACTAAAAAAACAGTTACCCATGGGTCTGAAAATTGCTCTTACTAGGGTTTAATACAAAATTAATAACTAACATATAAGTTCATACCTTTTAATTCATTAATTGAAATTATGATAAAATTACAAAAACCTATTTTGCGTAGTTTTGCATTTAAATACTTGGTAGTTACATCAGACTAATTACTATTTCTAGTTAATAGAAAGTCACTCTGATATAGATACAAAAACAAGAAATGTAGAAAATATCGCAAAGGCCAAGGCCAAGGACAATAACATGATTACATCAAAATTGAAAGAACGGCTCAATTGAAATTTTCGATTCTGAGAGAATAATATATGTGTGTGTGTGTGTGTTTTTACATGTGTCACTACCAGCTGCAACTCGTTTTAGCATATTTACCTTTTTACAACTCATTTGCACAAAAAACACAACACGATTGTGAACATACATCTTAGCTAATACCTTTGACGAAATACCCCAAAAAGTAAACTCTTAGTACCTGAGTTTATATACTATATTTATTGGTCTTTGATTCAACAGACTACCTACACAGTACACAGTCACCAACAAACGTGTTCACTGTGAAACTGTAAAAGTACGACGTATAGTCCAAAATTATATAATATACACAATATTTTTATTTTTAGATATACTTATATTGCTATTCGATAATTTGTACTAATATCTAAGACGGATAATTAATTTACTTAAATAGGCTAACATTTAAAAATACATATTATATTTGTTTTTGTTGTACATAAGTGAGTAAGACGTCTCAGGTAAAATATTGAAAAGCAGGCACACCCTTCGGAGTAAAAATGCTTATTCTTAAACGTCAAAGTGGTACCTGGTTACAAATCCATATGTACCATAATTATATGGTACTTTGCAAATTGAAAAAATCCCAGTACCTATAGGCACTTTAAAAATAGTCGAAGAAAAAAATTATATATACAATTTATCATGTAACTATTTTGTTATTTTATTATCATTCAAAAAATATTAAACGTATAAACTTGAAACATTCCACTATATTTAAATTGTTATTTACCACACGCGATAAAATTTTCTGTGAAAATATAAAATATAAATATTCATTTTAAGCTATTTATATTTCATATCAAGCCAAATCTAATCACACTGTTCCGTCATTTCGATTTATTATCAGATTGTAAGCGTTTGGTTATTTTGACTTTAGCCATGACAATAATATTCTTAAGATGCCTTCTGTTGTACAAAATCCTAGCATCAACGATCTCAAGTTACATTGAAATAACAAATTGTCGTCTTGGCAATATTGCAGACGACTGGAAAAACACTTACAACACATTATATGATTATACAATTAAGCTTTGGACGAAGCAACGAAGGTACCTTTTATGTATTTTATATTATTATAATTTGTACTGCTGGAAAAGTCGAGAGTTCTATTTTTTTTTCACCGTATACCGATACTGTTATGATACGCAAATATCACATAAAAAACAATAATAGTAGAGACTTTTTTTTTTTTTTATAATTTCTGTGGTTTTTAAAAACCGTATCATTTACATGCGTTTTATACCTACTAACCTACTTTATTTTTTAAGTATATATTAAACGTAATTACGTTACACTAGTTTTGGTTAGTAAAGACAAGTTGATTTATTTTTTTAAAAAGGTACCTACTGTACCAACTACCACAATTTATCTGAAATACAAACTAGGACTAATTACTTACACCGTGTTCTAACTTAATTAATGAAATAATTAAATTATTCAAATATAAAATGTTTTGCACAATTTATTACTATCTTTAATTTTGATAGGGATAGCTATAGGTATATTGTATATAATATATTTACCTTCTTGACGTTCCGCATTTTTTAAAATCTCTGTTACAAAGTGAATGCGTTTGTTCGTAACCTTCAATATGTTGGGACAACAATTTCGGAAACAGAATATGTTTTTCATACCTGAAAAAAGTGCACAAAGCCATTTATAGTTTGATAAGCATTATATTATTTTCGTAAATATTGTTCTCTTAGTTAATAATTATGTATAGGTACATTTATTGCTTCAACGGGACAAAACAAAGCATTTCATAATAATATTATAATCAACACTCCGATGCATATATTTGTATTACGTATAAAATAACTGAATCAAAAATCATAAATTCCTACTTATATACGCACTTTCACTGGCTTGACATTGAAGTAGGTGTGATAATTAAAATATTTATAAATAGCATAGTATAACCCATCATAAGCTATAAATGATTTACAAGAGGAGATAAACTATAACTGTACCTAACGGGAGAAAGGTTTTAAATTCAAATATTAGATATTATAGGGCTATTGGCTAAGAATATGTTTATTTTGTATTTGTCTATTACTGGAAATTTTTAGATCTGAGTGAAGCATTATCACTGTAGTATTAGATGTAACTATTGGTTTTACGAAGAGGTTACCACTTACCATACATACTGTTTTCATGTTTAGATATTGCACTCCTGTGAATTGTGATTCGTATAAAGATCTCTGATCATTAATTTATCACATTTACGAATCAGACATTTGGCCCTAAGATGGCAGGTAGTTATACTTTTATCATAGGTGAAATTTGGGAGATATTTGGGAGCGCTTAGCCCCTCCTATATTAAATTACGTAGTCCCTCCAAAAATTTGTATTTTAATTGAAGAATCAAATCCTGCAATAAGTATCTAATCCACGTAAACGTTGTTTGATGAAATTATTTTATAAAGTTTTAACCACGGATTCATTATTCGCGTATTTTCCATAATAGAGGATATCGATTATCGGATCCACCCAGTGGCACCCACAGAACATAATACTAGTATTAGGTTAATAATAGTATTACAAATAAGTAATTACTTCAAATCGATGGTTATAACTATAATATATATATAAGCGGGTACCCTGAATGCTGTATTTATATTAGAATACAAATTACAGTAAAAATATTTTTCATTTTAGTAATAGGAGTATAACTATAATATATTAAATGTAGGAAAGTGGGTGAGGAAAAAAATTATAAATACATTATTACATAAAGTATATTATGTAATGAATTTTAAAGGTATTTTAATAGACTGGGGGTGTGGGGGGCAGAGCAGTGGCGTAGCTAACATAGGTAAAAGTTAGGCAGTGCCCTGGGGCCCCAGAATATTACGTATTTATTTTGAATTTTCACAAAGTTAATATTCGTTAGGTGGGGGGGCTAGTTTATTTACTGCCTGGAGCCTTGTCCTATTTAGCTAAACACCATTTACGCCACTGGTGCAGAGCCACCCACGGGTCTGTCATAATTAAATATGTAAAGCCCCTTTAAGTCAAAAACTGAAATTGACTTTTATAACTAACATTTTTTTTTGTTTGGGAACTGTTTGGAAAATTGTAAGAAACTACTTAATAGTAATTAATACCACTTAATAACCACCTAATACCACAATAGTAAATCAAACTTTTAAATTAAATATAATAACGAACTAATGCTGACTTCCGCTGAGGTGAACGATTATTCTGTCTTTCCGTAATTATTGTTTTAAAAAATCGCGTAGGTATTAAATTATTAATCTGTAATAATTAACCAATTAACGCGTACGTCCAAAAAATCGTATTTTAAAGTTTTCTCATTAATGGATTAAAGGGAAATACAACAATATAACTTTGCTGTTCTCTGAATATTCAATTTATAGTTTATTTAAACAAAATCAATGAACCAAAGTTAGATATATGTATATATATATATATTATATTATTAGCATATTACCAGCAAAATATAAATTATTTACCTCGCCGTATTCAGCAGAAGTTTTATAGTTAATTCTTCGAAAATGAATCGAAAAGTGCTGAAACGACCTGTCTGAAATGTGTGTATAATATAATAGTTGATAATCTGTTTAAGAGATGGATAATCTGTTTATGAATGGTTACACATACATTTTATTATTATATTATATGAAATAGATGAACCAATTTCCCAAGAAAAATAATGGTATCAAATGACCACACACTACACTCGCCGTTATAATAATTGTAAAACCAATCACTTTTTTGTTTCACATAAAATCTAAATATAGTTTAAATTCATTGGACAGAGCTTGATAGTTACCCAACTATTGAACTATATAAGATAGAAGCAGAATCAAAATGTATAGAGGTAAAGATTTTTATATTAAAGAGGTAAAGAAATATAAAAGTTCGATGAGGTTTTTTCTTGGTATTTTGTATTTATTTATTTTAATTCCAAGCGGTTTCAACCTTGGAAATATATCACACCTTTAATAAACGAAACTACCAAAGATAAAAACAAAAATTAATTACTTACAGCAGAGCGTCAATTATTCGCACTAATTGGGACCAAGGGAGGTGTGAATAATCGATTTGTGTGAATAATTAAACAAAGATTAAAACTTTAAAGTTAATTAGGTATTATAATATTATTGTCATTTGTCATTGCTTACATTTAATCTGAATGTATTATTTAAATAAAAACAAATACTTTAATACTAATTAAAACAAACATGTGCGTGCGCTCTAACAAAAGTTAGGTAGGTAAAAATGAAATATTATTTATTCGTCTTCCATAGAATTCTTTGTATGATGAGGATAATCGACCAGGGTCGAGTAAATCGATATTTTCGTTGATAATTATTTGATTCCTAGTTAAATATTATCATTTAAAAAACCGATTACACAAAATATTTTTGATTTATTACACCGTAATATAATATTATATAAATGTTATACGTCTGTGTTTGATGGTGAAAGGATGGGAAAGGGGTGATCCAAAGTTTGTGACGTTAATACTGTTGGATTCGTTAGAGTTCGGGTTACAATAAAATCGAGTTGGATAGACATTAAAATGATCATAATATATTATGATTTAGCTAGAGATGGTCATGTTTTTAATTAAACCATTACGGTCTGAGGAAATTGTACTATCATCTATACGCAGCCTCCAAAGTTTGACTATTATATTATGTGGACTCCAAGGAATGGAACCGAACCGTTATAAGTACTTAAAACTAGAACTTATGGACAAATTCTGAACCAAAACCTCATCAGTCATTATAACAATGTGTTTTATTAGGAACCGAGATTCGAGAGGTTATTCAGTACTTATAGGTTCTTTTGGTTAAAAATTTTAAGACGGTTCTCGGGATAAAATTAATGTTAAACAATGACTAAACAAATAGGTATAAACTATTACTTATACTTATTTAGCACATTTTTAATAATTGATAATAAATGTATTAAGAAATCGTGGGAGTTACTCTGCTGTATAGTAGGTGCGTCAGATGTACCTCGTAATTGAGTAAGTCATTGTAATGGATGTGTTAAATTTGAATTAATCGCATAAGACAAATGATTCGGATTGGAGACGACCTGTCAAACTATATTTTTAAGGATAATTAATTACATATTTATCCAGCCACTGCATAGTCATAAATCGGGCTAGTAAAAAAAGTAAAAATAAAAAAAAGTTACTCAATTCTTATGGAAGCAGAATTTGCCAATTTAAAACGTCAAAGTGGGGGGCTAACTTAATGGTCATTATATTTCGTTGTTTTTTACAAAGTTCATTAACTAACGAACCACTGAACTTATTTATTAAAATTATGCAAATTATCTCACCTAATCTATTACAAAGAAATATTGGGCAGACTGTACCTACAATTTAAAAATGTATTTAAGTTAACACAATATAGGACAGATAAAATAAAATAAAAAAACACATTAGAATTAACTGAAAATTAAAAGATGATCTTCGTTGGCAATATGCATCGTCATATAATATATTTACCAGCTACGAGAATATATTTTGTCGTACAAAGTGGCAAAATGAAAGGATAAGGAGAACGGACCTGAACACAATGAGTTTTAAAGTTAACCATGGAAAGTAACTTTCGACCATCAATCTAGCCATCGATAAGTTTGCGTAGGAAGACCTATTGTGTAAGGTAACTCGTCTATTAGCTAAGGACTAAAAACATTATAGGCTATTTGATACTGGTTCAAAATAATGAGATATTGAGGTATAATAGGTATGTTTAGTTTTCAATAAATAGGCAGCAAGACTCCACAACTTTCGTTGAACCCTTTCAAGTTGGTTCATATGCATTTGTGGTATGAGGGTACAAAACGAAAATTGCAAACTTTAAAATAGACTTAACAAGCGCACAGTTTAATGCTTTTAGTGGAGCTAGTAACTTAAATGCATTACATTCATTACACATCCGTTTAAGAAAACTAAAGTGGATTTATGATTTTATGAGTAAAAGGTAATATGAATAATCACGACAGTGGTTGTTTAAGAAAAGGCCACATCAATTACACAAAAACACACACACACACACACACATAATTTAAAACCAATACTATATGTCTACTCAGAGTCTAAAATTATTCGACACAAAAACAACTTAAAAGTGTGATTTTACTCAAATAATTTACAACATTTAACAAGAAGCCATTACAAGAACAAAAAGTAGCTCTGCTGCACAGTAGCTTACAAGTGGGTCACTGTAATATGTAATGGATGGTGTTAAATTTGAATTCAATGATATAACAAAAACGATTCTGAGGGAGAACGGTCAGTCAGCCTATGATATTACTAAGTATATTCGATGAATTATTGTGAATAAAGTAATTTATATATTTACCTATCTACGTGGACCCTTGTTTTAATTTAAATCCTTACCTATAAAAGTTGAACATTTTATAAATTTTTAACTATAAAATAATTATTAAATTTTAAATATGATAAATTTTGTCAAAATTTGAACTTTAAATGATTATAAAAAAAAACTGTGCCTATGTATTTTTAGTATTTTTCAACTGCTATTGTTTCAATATATCAGGAGTCTTGCATTATATTTTCACACTTTTTTACCCAACAAATAACATTTTATTGATATTTATAGAAAAAAAAACTAAGAAAATTTAAAACTGACAATGTCCGAAAACAGCTCAAAAAGAGTTAAATTATTTTCAAAATTGTATGGTGTATACTATATAGGAAATGCTAATACACACATTCAGTGAAATTTTAAAATATCTACAGTCATTCATTTTATAATTACAACAAAATAAGAAAATCGTTACATGAGAAATCGTGTGAATATCAAATGTTGTAAAAATATAAATTTCAAATGCTCATAAAAATTTAATTTGACTTTCTTCTTGAATTTTTTTTTTTTTGATAAAGATAGACACACTTATGAGGAATCTTGTATTACATTTTAAAATCTAAGATTTAAAAAGAAAATTTCTTATGAATTTCTAACTCAAAATAATTTGCAAATTTTCGTCATTTTTAAGTATTTTGTCAATATTTGAACTTTAAATGCTTATAAAAAAAATTATGACTAAGGATTTTTAATTTTTTTCATCTGCCTTTGAAAAAATTTACTAGGAGCCTTCTATTAAATTGTCAAGCTTTTTAACCAACAAATAAAATTTTTTTGATATTTATAGGAAAAAAAACTAAATAAAATGGAAACTGAAATGTAAAGATTTCAAAATAAGTCAAAATATTTGGAAAATGTTATGCTATATAGAATGTGCTAATATAAACATTCCGTCAAAATGTCATGTACAATGTCTAAGGTCATTTGTTTAAGAGTTGCATCCAAAACCAAAATCGATTTTTTCGAAAACATATTTTACAAATTCCCGTTTTTTCTTAATTTTTCTTTTTTTTTTTCACGGCGCTTTGGAAAATTACTGGAACATTTTTACTTTTGAACCCCCAAAGTACCAACTAGATTCACTATCCTATCAGAAAAGATACTGTTGAAGAAAATCTTAGCATTTATACTGTCCTAAAAGATGATGCCAGATACTAAATTTAAAAAAAAAAAAAATTTAAAAGAGACATCATTGTAAAATCAATACATTCATCGATTCACTCAGAATCTAAAATATGTTATCATATTAAACCTACAGGCATGTACGATGAAAGGTTTGGTTTTCAAAAAGGGCATAATATTATAATATATACTATGAAGTTAATGGTTATACATTTTAAACTCGTCGTATACTTAGGTACCTATATATAATTATTACTTTAAAGTAAACATTTGTGTTAGAAACGGTTATAGTTAGTATAATATTATTGTATGATGTATTTATTATTTTTATTTTTATTTTTACGAACTATCATTTATATGAAATCAGCTTGAGTTTCAGTAGGTTGGTGGGACCCGTCTTTAACGACCTAGGTATATCATATGTTACTATAATAGTAGTTTATCAATTATTACTTATTATTATTGCCAATATCAAACAAACTTCCTAATTCCTATCACTAAGAAGTAATTGGTTTTATTTTAGTCTTTAGATCATACTTGAAAATGTACTCAACTACTTAAGTATTTATCCATAATTTATTGGAAATAGGTATCGGGACTTCAAAATCGAATTGAACTTTTTTGAATTATTTACTTCTTTCTTGTGATATCTTGATTAGATTAAAATAGTAAAACAAATCGAAGACAATTAATAATATTTCCATAAATAATAAATGCATAATATTGAAAACGATTGTACAATTATTTACAATTTTCCGTTTAAAACATATTAGTAATAAAATGTATAACAAACAAATCGCTTCCAATTTCGCACTTAGACGTTTATACTTATTCGAAAGATCAAAATCATGTTCTATTTTATTTCAGCACCTAACCAAAAAGGTAAAAAGTACACAATCGTTCGTACTCCTCCGTACCCGTCCAGTAAAGATTTCCGGTTGCATTCAAATAACATGGCACTTAGGATTTTTTCTCCAAAAAGGTCAATAGATAAAACCCGCAGTTCGCACACTTTATACCGACTTATATTGTGTAGCAAAATACGCACTCTACAGACCAGATGTATTCCAGACGTCAAACACTTTTAACACGTTTATCAAGAGCATTAGTAGAAGCACTATATTTGTTTTAAATTGTGATATTCTTATTACACTAAAATTAAAAAAAAAAATACTTATATTTAAAAGTAAGTTGACAAGGTGAAATTTATATTGTAACATGTAAAATAGTATAGAATTATAATACAATTATTGTGACGCGTACCTAGCTAGTGCGCCGGCAGAGAAGTAGCTCACTAGGTGCAAAATACTTTTATAGTGTCAATATAATCCATGAGGGGGACACTCTTCTAATCCTAATTTAATGACACCTTTATGATGAATTTTTTAAATTATAAGGTTTCATAATTTGTATTAACTGTCAATAATTATAGATACTTACATATATAATGGTTAATATAAATTGGTTATTAATTAAAAAAAATTATTAATTGTTTGGAAAATATTCCATTTAATGAATTAGAACTAAATTGTATTGATACATTAGTTTAATTTTCAATATTATATCCATGTATAGCTTTGGAGTTACAGGAAATGTATTTTTGTGTGATGTAGAGCATAGTTTTTTTTAACTACCAGGTAGTTCATCACTAGTTAATTTTAAAATTTGAATTGAAATTTTCAGCATGAAATGTAATTGTTTTACAACTCAATTAAAATATGCATATAATAGTGTATAACAGTACAATAAACAGTTTATAGTGTTAGGTTTACAAGTATACAATAATAATTATACGATCATAATATTTTATTTTTATACAGCGTTATACACTAATACATTATTAAGATGAGTTGATCAAACATACACCATAATAATATAACACAGTTAAGGGGCTCGCTACTTCTGTTACTTTTAGCTCAGAAGACCTTACGTTTTTATAAAACTAAAGTTAGTTTACGTTGTCCATTTTTATTATGAAAAAATTTGAACTCGGCAGAAAATTGTCTATAGATCGTAAGGAACACTAATTTGAAAAAATTAAATCTTGTATTATTGTGACTTGTAATTGATAAAAATTGCCTAAATGTTTCCCCTTAAATAATCGGCATAGAGAGGCCCTTAGAGGGTATTCGGTACGATGATTTTCTGTCTTTGTCTAACACACGCGTGACATAGGATTTAAAACGTGTTCTCTGCCAAACGTACATAATGATCTAATGAAGTTATACCGTCAAGTCTACTTGAAATGACTTTCCCACATTTTTGATATTATCACCCAAATTCATAAAACCGTTATATTAAAAAAGAGTAAATAAAAAATTGTTATACTTCAATTTTTGGAGAAGTTTTCAAAAAAAAACCAACATGTGAGAAAATCGATCTCAAGTAGATTTGACGATAACTTCAAATCTGTTTTTAGAATTCTTATCGCTTCATTAGATATCATTTGATACGTTTGCCAAAGAACACGTCTATAAGATCAATTAAGATCCTATGTCACGCGTGTGGTAGACCAAGACAGAAATCTAAGGTGTCGAATCTCCTTATTGAAATTATTAATAATATCATTAGTGAATAAAATAAATGTATTAATAGACTGGTGGTATCACCGTTCTTTCGTGACTGTACCCACTACTAAAGTGGACGACAATTTCTTAGAATAGGTATTTACTATATAGGGTATAACCATGGACATAAATATTATAAATCAACAGAGAAGGATTTTTTATATTTTATTTTTTAAAATTCCAAATCATTAAAATTCTCAGACGATGCGTCTCCCTCGGGCTTGCCTGCTGACAGCATTTAATTTATATTTTTATTTAAATAAATATGATAAATAATATATTTTACATTTTTAAGTAATTATACGACTTTCAGTTTTTGGACACAATAACTTTAAGGAATTGTAGGTTTTTAACCAACTAAAAGTGTGCGGGTTTGTCCTGTATTTTATCTAAAGCGTGTGATGGTTTTTGGATTCAAGGAGATTTTCGGGTGGAATTATCGCGTTAAGGCTAATGTATATAACAATACATACCGTCGCCTTATATACTTCCATGATGTCGGCATTACATTATATGGACGCAAAACGAAATTCACTCGGTATATAGGTATACGGTTTTGCCTTTGAGCGCAAAGAACGCTCTACGAACTTTGTTGTCTCGGGGATTCATTAAAAATGCACCCTGTATAAATTTAAAACTTCAACTATACGGGTGTACCCACAGTCACGAAAGTTTATATTCACGATGAAAGTTTTTAAAACAGCTTATGGCCTGCGGGGCATGTAATTTAATTTAGAGAAGACCCCATCTAACCTGTACACGTCGTCGTATGCGTTCCCGTAAGTAAACACACCGTGAAGAGAAGAATGAGCGTGCATGTCGATTACCAAATCGAGTTCCATGTTCTGAAATTAATCACAACAATAATATTATTATGTGTGTATAGAATATTATATTTATATTACATTTTAATTATAAACGATGATTTACCACATCATTAAGCATTTAAGCGTATGGTAATAATAATAAACATTAATATACCTAGACATCATGATGATGACAATATACTTGTCCATATACTGAGAACGTATTTAACGGTGGCGCAGCAAGAAATCTTAACTAGGGTAGGGGAGGGCAATTTTTAATTTTGTTTATTTAATATGACATAGGGTAGGGATTTCAATGCACTTCACAATGTTTTTCAAAGCTAGCATGCTAAGTATGCTCGTTTCGTAACAAATCCGTTTATATTATACCGTTGACCGAGTATAAATACAATTTTATTATTTTTAGGAAATTTGTGACACATAAATTGTACCCCAAAACTATCATTCAAAGAACTATAATTCTAGGAAATATTATTTTTATTTTATTGGTTTATATCAAAGTTGTAAAACAATAGACAATTTAAAATAAAAAAAATAAAATATTAAATCGGATATCTTCCGTAAACTTCAAAATTTCAAACGTTGTAATCAATTAAAGTCTTACACTTACAAATTTCTATTTAAAGTGTATTGTAAAACAATTTTCAAACGCTTCTTTACAAACTTTTTTTATAAATAACAAAAAAAAAAAAATATATATTTTTCAAAGTTTATAGATAATAATAGGAATATTTTGAACTTTTAGGTACACCGAAATTTTCATGAGCTTAAGAGACGTCCCATTCTCATCCCTACAGTTATATATTTAGATATAAAAAAAATTGGTTGTTGTAATCAACAATACATAATATTATTAAGTACACATTTTGATTGCTGTACTTCAAAAAACTTTTTAAATAATTCATACATCGTATTAAGTATATTTTAAAAATGTTATTGCAAAATTGTAAGCTCATGGGACCCCATACTAACTTATTCATCGGAGCCTATTGCATTTTCTTCGTGAATAATAAAATATATATAAATACTGTACTTATATAAAACTTAAATACTTGTTTGTTGACATTCGGGGAAATAACGTTTAATAATAAGAACTCTAACGATTCAACATTTTATTGACTATTATTGTATTATCAGTCAACATGTTGAATTATTTTATGTATGCAAATCAATTAAATTTTTGTTTATTCTGTAAGCGTCATCTTTGACCTCCCCACCACATGACTAGGCCTCTCATGGATAAATACACCGTTATAGTGGTATGAACTCAACTAGGACGAAATATCGTACAATCGTACAATGTTTTTATGGCTACGACACGATTGAGCATAAAACACTTTTTTTGCGATACGAATATACGATTGAGAATATTTTCCGGCGTATCAGAGGATATAGAAATATAAAAGAAACCCTACACGATTGAGCATAAAAAACTCTGCAACGTTGCCATTTTCATTTTCCAACTATATTATACAAAAAATATTTAATTAAACATTTATAATAACTCAAAATATGGTACGAGTTAAATAAAATATATATTTGTATAAAATATTCTATGCTCAATTATGTTGCTAAAAAGGTATATGCCCAATCGCGATTTACAGGTTTTTATTATTACCATGTTCAATAAATTATGAAGTAAGCCTGGACTTTTTTGTTTACAATACCAACAAGCAAACAGACGAATCATAGATGAGAACATACCAGTATGTTTAGCCATGTACGGCGTACATTGTACGCTACTGTGAGTAAATAAGTAGCTCACCTCGTGCTTTTCGATTTCTAACAAGTGATTGTGGACGGCGTACAATATAGGATGGACCCATTGCGATATCTTGTGCCAAGCTCTGTTCAAGTCGATTCCCAGCAAATTGGTCCTGTAACAACAATATTCGAGTTATAGTGTTCGCCTCTGCTTTCTTCGCCTGATAAAGATGACATTTTTTTTTAAAATGTCTTTTACAACTATGTATAATATATTTTAATATCATGTTATAATGTTATCGCCTTCTGACAACGTGCATGCTGTTATGTCGTAATGTCTCTGACTATAGCAGTATAATGGTTTGTGTTTGTTGTGTTTAATTATTACATAACGAACCAATGTGAATTATAATAATTGATTGTCATCCATAAAGTATCCATCGATCCATTGGTGAATTAAATCTAAATATCCATGGCTGTTCGTATTTAGAACAATGTTGTAATGTAGTGGTCGGGAAATGATTATTTACCTAGAATTTCCTAAAGTGACTCCATCGGGGTTCATCATAGGTATTAGTTGAAAGACGACTTTTTTTCGAAGACGTACCACGGCTGGATGGTTGCTAATCAAAAATTCAATGATCCCTGTCGCATAAAATTGATGGTTTAAATTATTCTGGAAGTTGCACTTGCTTATTATTTTGTAAACGTTTTACCTTGACAGACATAGGAACTGGGCGTCTCGGATCCGTGTACTCTTCCTAATATCACAACGACATGTACTTTTTCGGTTGGATTCATATTCTTTGGATTAGTTATAGTAACTAAGTCCAATCTTTTGTTTTGCTTGATTACAAAAAAAAAAAAAAAAACAATGTAAATAGAAAACATTGAAAACTGTATAATATAGTATTATACTATTATTATTAATTACGAAAGAAAAAAAGTAAAGTTTGAAATGTAGCTTTACGTTTTTTGTCAGTTATATTATATTTAAACATAATACATATTATATGGTTAGATTTTAATTTCTAATACTTTTTTTTTTATTTTTAAACGTTTGTTTAACAAATTCGTAATAAAAATTTGATTTTGTTTAAATTTATTCAATAGGATACATGAATTTACTTTTACTCAGCATCAGAAACATGGATTTTTCTCATTGCAATAAATAAGATAAAATCAAAAATAGCAGCTGATGGTTCCACCCCGCTACACTTGACCTATTTTTTTTTTAAATAACTTTTGAAGAATTGTACATATATTTGGTCTTCGAACTATTGTGGTGAAAAAGTAAAGTGCAACAAATATTTTAAATTCGAACAATAAAAGATGCTTCATTGTTCGGTTCAAATTTTTTTCATACCGAGTTTAAATTTTGAACAGTTTTAATCATCACTACTATTATTTCATTATTTTATAATATCATACGTCATGTTTTTTTCGATTGCATTTTTTATCCATAATAAATTATGGTAACACGGCGTTATGGATAGGCAAATCAGGTACACCACCACCGTGTATCCGTTTTTCCGGTTTCTCCAATTAAACCTAGACGCACCAGAATCAGTTCATATTTTCCTAATGGTAGGCACTAATAGTGCCGGGTATCAGTTATATAAGGCTAGGGTGCCACTACTAATATTGAATAAAATATTATTTATAAAAGAAATTATTTCAACTAGTAAGTACCTCATGTCTCATATATGTTCCTTGAAATTGTGTCACATGTAGAGATAAAACTGAGTCCATAACAGTTAAAAATAATCGGGTATGGATAATTTCCTATAATATTTTTTATTAATCTTTATAAATTATCACTTAAAAAAGTTAGAAAATCTAGGATTCAACGCCACGAGGCACCTTAAACTAACTCAGCCTTGAGGCACCGTTGCATTGCACCCCTTGCAACCCCACTAAATCCAACACTGATTACTTCATTATTATAATAATTGCAAAATGATTTTATACATAGGTACATTAAGATAATTGTAGCATGCAAATTAATTAAATTAAATCATCAAAAATAAATATTTCCTAGTTTTAATGTTATATGTCATTTAATATACGTCTTGTTAAGTATTTAATACTTTAATTTAAGAATAATTTAAAATAGATGATAATGTATTATATTTTGGTATCACTTATGTTTATATAAGTACTCGGAAGGTTAAGCTTATTGATATTTCGAAATTTTATCAATGCTAATAAAACCGTTTAAAGATATACATACTTTACGATGAGAATTTCATGCAACTCATTGAAAACAATATTGGTTTTTACTTTTTTGTTTGTTTTAAATTATATATGTAGAGATCTTCTATAGGTAGTTGGTTTTTAATATTTATATAATGAAATAGTATGTGCATTATAACATAATGGGTAAACAAATTACTTCTATTATATTCATGGTACTTGGTGAGCTGTGTAAAAAATAATAATATTACGTAGACTAATATTTAAACAGCTTGCTTCGGAAATCTAAGGTTTTTTGAGATAGTTCAATATCTAAATCCATTCAAAGTCACGAAATCGCCAAAAACTATATTTAATATTACATAAATATGTATATGAAATGAGATGCAATACAATGAACTAGCTAGTGGTGTAACTTGGAGTACTTTTGAAGCTATACTTCTTACTAGACGCCTGGGCCCTGAGACTGAACGTGGAAAAAATAGAGGGAGACAGAGGTAACTAAAGATTACCAAAAAGGTGGTATAAAAATTATTTTATAAACTCCTTTGGTATTTGTGAAATGCAAGTAAGATAACGGCATGCAATTGCTGATAATAATAATTTTTATTTATTTTGCATCTTTACTTTCTGTTTTTTTTCATTTGACTTAAAAATATTGTCACAAATATACTATTATATTTCCTATTTTGTTTATTTAAATTGGTTCTTTAGTGTTTTAGTGAGAAATAAAGTTCAAGAAAAATGCAGATGGATCGTCATATTATACCCAATATGTGATATGTTTATCTGTTATCAATATTTATAACGAAAAATAAAAATATGTTTTTGAATTTTTATTTATTATTTTTTTAGCTATTTATTAGGAAATAAAAGAAACATTTAGTAAGTATTTAGCTACACATACCAAATTAAAATATCGTATTCTTTATTTATTATTATATACTGAGTAAGATTATTAAAATAATACCTAAATACCTATACTTTTATGTGTATTAGTTTTTTTTAGTATAAAGACTCATTCAAAGTGCCCCATGTGGATTCAAAAGTACCGCTACTATGGTTCACAAATGAATAAAAAGTTTCTTGTGTCTAACACTTTTTAATGAATTATTATTTAATAATATAGAGCTTAAATAATTACAGTATGATGTTAAAATAATATGATAATCTAACAGGATCATTATAGTTCAAATTATTTTAAAAAATGATGTAATTTTCATTCAAAACTGCTCCATTATCCCCTGAGGGAAAATATCAAAAAAGTAGTAATATTTTATTATAATTAAGTAAACATTATGTATAGACGAAAAAAATGTCTTAATCTTTGGAATCATAGTTTTTTCCAGGGGTCCCGTGACCCACATAGTTTTTTTTTTATTCAGGGTGAGGGAAGTATTATAAATATTTATTATCTATTATATCTTAAAATATAACGGTGGAAGAAGTGACACCTTTCATCTCTTCAAATAAATACACACAATATATTTCCAATACAAAATCTATATCTATGAGCATGTAAACGTTATATAGCAGTACATGAAGTTTTGTAGACTTGTAAAATTAGTGAACATTTATAAGTTAGTACCTACTATATCCTATTAAAATAAGAAAACCTGCAAATGCGTTTACAATAGCTAGGTATATGTTTAATGGCAAGTTAGTAATTATTGTCAAACCCACGAAAAGTGAGCGATGACGCTAGCTCTACATTTCCATTAGAGGTTATCAAAATAATTGGCGTGCTTTTGAAAATTATGTACAGTCTTTACTCAAAAACTGATAACAATAATACGTACAATACGGAGAACCCCTGGTTCCGACACTATTTGGGACTGCAGCCCATATCGGCCTTGAGCGCACACTTTTCGTGAGATGGACATAAAACGCACACACACAAATAGTATTCAAGCACAAAGATTAAAAGAATAATTTGTTGTATATATTCAATAAATTAGAGCTTAAAACGAGGGTGGGGGGAAACGATAACTTTTCTACCTCTGTTCCCTCTTGCCCCTCTTTATCATTCCTCAGATTACGCCCAATGCGGAATACACATACATCGTCGACACACCTTCAAGGCTAATGTTAAGAAAATTGAATACAAAAGTCACTATAATATTATACCATATACCTAATCCGGTGTCGATTGAACTTTTACGCTCGTGTTGACGTGTTGTGTGGCATTATTTTGTTACGGTTGACGACGCAATTTTACGTCTGAACACCGTCGAAATGGCTATGCATATAGATTATTTATACCGTAATTTTGCATCGAATTCTGCAATATGAATATTTTCCATTCATTCGGTAAATGTATTATTTTACTGTTCAATAACTGTAATGCGCACCATCATCAAACTATTCATACTGTTGTACACATATTGTAAAGCGCATTGCAGAATATGATATGAGGCGCGTCACAGTGTGATCATTTCGTTAAAACCGTGCCAAATTTGATATTTGAAAAATGCGTTTAAAATTATATTTGTTTATAGTGTCTCTAGAACACGTATTCTAAAAACAAATTACCGTTTGTTTTATGTCGACAATGTCATTGCTTTTTTCGTTATTGTGCTTTGGATTTGAAAGTATGACCATTGATTATAAAATAATATAGATACTAGTATTGGCAATGGTAGTCAATGGAAGAATAAATATATATATAAATGTTTATGGTTCATGGGTATGATGTAATAATAATAATAACAGATACGTCGGAAAAAATGTAAATATAAAGACTTTAAAAAAAAAAAAAAAAAATGTATGTTCTTCGAATTTGCATATTACATACAACTAGAAAATTAACTAATTTATAAATATACGAATTTTCTAGAAACTACCAAGTATCAACTATTACTATAAAATTAAAACAAATAAAAACTAATTATAAAGAATACTTCCAACAGAAAATAAGATAGTTTAAGTAAAAGCTTGGTATATTTTTTTTTTTGTAGGAATATTTTGTATAATTTCGAATAAATATGTTTTCAAAGTATTGAAAAAA